>JAHRHZ010000079.1:10445794-10480731 GCA_024137785.1 Ginglymostoma cirratum | reverse complement strand
AAGGAACAAAAACAGAAATTGCTGGAAAAGCTCAGCAGGTCTGGCAGCATCTGTGGAGAGAAATCAGAGTTAACGTTTCGGGTCCAGTGGCCAGAGGAAGGATCACTGGACCCGAAACGTTAACTCTGATTTGTTTCAATAGATACTGCCAGGCCTGCTGAGCTTTTCCAGCAATTTCTGTTTTTTTTAATCGGATTTCCAGCATCCACAGTTCTTTTAGTCTTTTTTGTATAAAAGTAGGACTTTCTAGGCACTCTTTCCATTGTCTTTACTAAGTGATGCTACTCCCTAAAACATCTTAAAGGTGGGAATGGCTACGGTCTGAGCAAAGACTTCACTCATTGTTTCTCTTCCATAAAGCATTGATTAATTTTAGTGTGTTCTTTGAGAATAATGTAGTCTCTACTCTGCAATTAATTAAACAATGTGGCTGGTTACGCTACATTTAGACTAGAAGTATCTTGACTTCATAAATTATCCATAATTAATTTTCTCCCATTATTTGATATAGTCTGAACATTCAATGCATTTGAAATCTAGTCAGTTGATGGTGTCACTGTTAAGTTGAGGACTCCTGATTGGGAAGTGTGAAATGTAGCCTCTCCAGCTTCTTACACTTAAATCACTCCTCAAAGGCAAATAGGTTACATTCCTATTGTTAATATATGTACTGATCAGGTCAACATGCGGCCAAATGCAAATCCTACTTGATACTCATTCTATCATCTTCCACAAATGTTATTGTCAAGAAGACACCCTCGCCACCCTCCTGAGCCTTCCCATACTACTCTAGAGAAAGAGCTGTGGAGTCTTTCTTTCAGTAACAAGGGCATCTTACACAAAGACATAAGAAAAGTTAAATTAATGACGTTCATTGTTGGCGCATTCATTGGAGAGTCTAAGATTCTGACTATGAGGAATACTCAAAGCTACATACAGCTTCTTTGAAAGAAGATGAGAATGACATTTAAAGTTTATCCCCCAAAACGAAGGTGTCAGGGGATGATTTTCTGAATGAAAAATTAAACCCTGTCTTGTCACACATATAACAGGTCATTTCTCAAATGATAGGTCATGACCCTTTACCTTCCTCACAAAATAGCTCAAAACTCAAATTCTTTTTCAGCTCCAAAAAGGAGGTTGTTTTTCAGTTCTATACAGAAACTATCTTGTTCACTGTTAACAGATACCATGTTGTACAAATGGGTTGTGTGCTTATGTGAGAATCAAAGGTCTGTCTGCACGTGCACCAAACGTATTTTTTTTAAAGATGTTTTCATTTTCAGTGAAGCTGAACAAACCTCCATGCTTGAGCTCAATAGTCATCTTTTAAACAAATGCCTCAGGTGAAATAATTAAGTTCTGGCACACTTACTTAGAAGTTGTTTGGAGCAGTAAAAAGTTTAAATCTGTGCCATTTATGTGGTTTTATTTTCAGACCTTTTCAGGTTTTTAAAGCTCATTACTAGGGGTGAGGGAGAGGCAATTTGTTTTCTACCCTTTTCTAGTCTCTTTGTGTCATATGCCTTCTCAAGCCAAGGGAATGAGTTGAATTGGATCACAGTAGATAACACTCTTTTACAAAGTGTTATCGGAATATTCACATGTCGTATCTCCCAGTGATGTCACTTTTAAGATGCGAGGGAGATTCTTGGTCCCATCTGTCCTAAAGACAATAAAAGTCATCATAGTCTTTCCATACCAGAGGGCTGTTCTCTCATTGGAGAGATGACTGGTGGTGGTTTAACCTGAGGGTCACTACGCCTCAGGTGAGGGTGGGGGAGGGAAGGTGGGGGGGTAGGGGGGGTTTCAGAAGGAGAGTCCTTCATGGTAATCTCAGCCAGTGTGGGAATTGAACCCATGCTGTATGGATTGTAAACCAGCCATCAGGCCAACTGAGCTACCATAAGGACTATACATTGGAGGTCTGATTCTTTGTACTACTGAGTTGCCCAAAGCCACCTTATTTCAGAAGAATGAGTCAGTGAAAAAGAAAGCTATCTTTATAATGTTTGACTTGCAAGTGCAACGTGCTGATTAATTACAATGGCGACCCAAACACTGTTGTCCAGTGGCATTCTATTATAAAAACGCACAAATGAATGCAAAGTGCTGGGAAATGAGGCTCTTCTTATCTCAGGAACCAAGTATCAACAGCAAGGTTCTCGGGTTAGACATGGTATAGCCAGATGCAGTGTAAAGCTCCTTAACTCTGTCATTAACACCAAACTTAAGAAAAACATTGATTAAAATTAATCATTGGTTTTAGAGGTTTTCTTTATTTCAAAAAGGTTAAATTCCTTCAGCCACGACTTTGTTGAATTTGCATGACACCACAGCAACAGCCATTTGCAGCAAGTCAGCTGTGATCTTACCTTGCCCCAGAACTCATTAAGAGCACAATTATGAGCTGATTTCTGTCGGTCAGCAGCATGTGCTACAGAACACTTGGCAGATAACCATCTTGTGACTAATGTACTGAATTGCACCATTTTTGAAATGGGGCTTGACTTTCGCATTAGTTACATTTGGTTAAAAGTATGACAAAAAGATTTATGCTTTAACTGTGAGTCATTGTGCTTTTTAGGAAAATTTTACATAAAATTAAATTGGTCTGGAGTCTCAGCATATAATTAAATACCAACAAGAAGAAAAATCACTTTTAATTAAAATAGCATTAACAATACATGGCCACCAAGAGAGTTTGACAATGTGTGTTTTTCCTACTCATACTCATTTTTCATACAGAAAGTCTACAACCACTCATCTATCATGATTGATCATTTGTGATAATTACTTATCTTTTGATGCTTGTGATTAAATGAAGTAGATGCAGCATGGAAGAAGATTTAGTGCCTTGTCATGTCTTAGATGTCTCGGAGTTGCATACACAATAAATTACTTTGAAGTGCAGGAACTGATGTTATCCCGGTAAAATACAGCTGCCATTTTGTGCAGAGCAGAATCTTGCAAACTTTAGTGAGAAGAGCCTGCAATTTTGTGTGTTATTGGTAAAAACAGAAATGTTGAAACACTCCGCTTTTCAAATCTGGGTAGATAATGTAATTAGCTATTGACCATGAAGGACCATAGGTATTTCACTCCATCAGTGAGAGAAAATTAGTAATGTGGCTTGAGGGGGCAACATTCCATCCCATGTATGGGGTAAGGCAAAGAGGAAAATATCTTTAACACCAACTAAAACTAGCAGGCAAGGCTCTAAAGTAGCATCTCATCCAAAGAGAAGTTAACTTGACAATGCAGTGATCCTTCAATATTGCGTTCAAAGTCAGTGTAGGATGTGAACCCACAATATATGAACTGGGAGACAAAGAAACCAAAAACTAAGCCAAATAAAGGAAAGCATGAATGTTAAAAGAATGAAAAAGCAAATATCTGTGGAATGAATATTTAAGGCTAGCATATGAATGAAGGTGAAATTTTAAATAAGTTTGTTATTTTATTTGAATATGAGTCAACCTGCTAGATGCCTGTGATTTTGTTGAAAACAAAGTAGCTTTTTAATTAACTGTATAAATTATTCATTAATTCACCTCTGTTGCTCCAAAAGTTCCATATTCATTTACACAATGCTCTCACTTTATGCCATTAATTCGATCATTTACAAAATCGAGTCTCAATGATAGAATTCTGTGTAAATGGAGGCTGTAACATGAGCACTGTTAACTCTGGAGAGAAGCAATTAGATTATTACACAGCACTGTAATCCAGCAGTGACTAAGTGGTTCACATTTAAGATTTGGTGCCTTCCGTGCCACTTCAACAGCAAAATTTCCTGATGAACCATAATTGATAGCAAATTGAACAAAGCAATTAAATGTGCAATTTTCATTATTCCTCTCTTCTTATGGTACAGGGATTTTAGCTTCTTCTCTCTTAGTATGCACTGTATATTGTAACTGTGTAGCATGCACATCTGCTTTAAATGTTATTACATCTTGACAAACACTGTTGCGATAATAGGACATTTAAACTTTGAAACTGTAACTTGCATCATGTGATTGTTATACCTGAAACCGTTCAGGAACTAAAACAGTTTTTAAGAAAGAAGAACATGGGCTTAAAATGGCTGAAGTGGTATACTAACTACAGATTGAGGCAAGCTTCATGTGACCCATGTGGAATAGATAAAATTGTTTGCACTGAAATTACCATTTTATCTAAAGAAATAGAAAATAGGCAACTGAATCAATATCCCAAAATTCACGTTTCTTGTTTTAGTCCACATTTTGTACGATAGTTTCATTTATTGGGAGATGTAGCACCAATTAACCAGCTTGGAAAATCATTGGAGCTAGACTTAGGAAGACATACTGAGCTACACTTCAATAGCTGCTTTTGAGCAGCAGTGAGAGAGAAGGAAAATGTACTTGTAAGCAAGAACTGGAACAATTTCTCTCTCTCTCTGTATGTTTCTCTCATCATCTCAGAAAACACTGAACAGCAAAAAAGCAAATTACAGAAACAACCATCCACTGGGAACTCAATGTTATCTACAAATTTTGTGACTGCTAGTGATACCAGTCAACAATCCAACAACTGTGGTCTCAGGTTTTAATACCTCAAGGAATTTAAGGACTTTTAAACTGCAAAACCTTTATTCCCCTACTAGACATTTTCTGTTTTAAACTTGTTACACTAGTGTACACACTATTTACTCCCCTGATACAGGGAACAGCCACAGATGGTAAGGTCCCTTAATGTTACCATTCCTCTTTCATTATGTTTTAAGAATCAAACTAAGAGAGAAGAAGAGACATTCAAATTTTAATTTGGAAACCAACTTTAAAGACCAAAAAAAAGCACTATGTTAATACCCATACAGCTGTTCTTAATGTTTCTCTCCAAATGTTTGCCATTCACAGTGCAAGAACCAGAGGCAGAAGGGAGATGTGTTCTGGTTCAAGAACACAAATCCAGAAGCTGACCCCAATGAAGACTCTTCAAGCACTTAATATTTGAACCCATGAGAAATACTATTTTAATAGGAAACCTACTGCAGCTTCTAACAGTGCATAGAGTTCAGGGGAATTAACCTTGTTACATACTTTAGGTGATGTTGGCAGAATTGCTAGGTTGGTAACTTTTATTTTGAATAATACTGCAATGGACAGTGCTAATACCTGCCAGATTAATCGCATTAGGCTAACTCAGTAAGTTTTCAGATGGATTATACTTTTAAGTAAGTACTTTTTGAATGCAAAAACATCTCATGCTTACTGTACCAAAGTATAGGATTCCTCTAAACTGACACTTTATGGGTCAGCTGGTTTTGATATTTAAACTATAAACATGACACAGACTCCCTGGCTTAGCTTTTTACATTGGCAGGAATGAAAGCACTAACCACAGACATTCCTTCACTCCAAGCACTGTAGAAACACACAAGAAAAGTTTGATCAATGTGTGAATGGGGAATTACTAGTTAAGACTTGAGGTGTGTGAAACATCTTAATAACAAATCTCTCTTTTGGAAATGCTCATCATACTGTATTTTGATATTAGACAAATCTCTTGCTTTTAGCACATGGATACTTTAGTGTAGTTTACCATATAGTGTATGATGGAGGGAATAGTGATTGTTTTCTCCACTGTGTTGTTGGGCATTAAGTTCAAATGAAGCCTTTAATAATAACAGGGAGATTAAAAAGAGGGATCTCTTTGAACAATATAGCTTAGTGCCATATTTTGTATTTATCAACTGAAAGACATCTGAAGGAGCATTACTTTATTTTAAAGAACCTTGCCAAAAACATGACCATGCAGTGATTGCATCAGCCCTTCAAAGTTTTATCTCTCAGGTAAAACCGGGGTAAGGGGAAGGGAAAAAAAGCAAAAATTCACATAGCATATAGAGCAACTGCTGCAACATGAGATTATCATGACAGCATCAGTCAGGGGACTGCTTCTGGGCATTCAGAAATGTAACTCACAAAACTGTTTCTCAATAAAGTGAGAATGACCTTTTAATATTAGTGCTGTACTTCTGTCTCCAATTTGATTCGAAACACTGTTTTTACCAGCTTAAAATAATACGTATTTCAATAAAATGGATGAAAAGAAATCTAATCAGTATTGAAATCTGCAACCCAAAACTGATGATACTGGGCTGACTCTTATATTATTTTGGGTTAAGTCTGAGTTGTGTTGAATTATTTGGAGGTTTTTTTTGTGGCCACAACAGCTAGTGAGTTTTCTTGCTGTACCTTACCAAACTCACCTTAAACCCCATGGTACCTTTCACATCTGATTCCAACCTCATTTTGCCAGGTGCCATTCCCAGAACAACTTGCCATTTCGCAGTATCTCTTGCATTTACGCCATCTTTAAAAGGCTGCTGTGCCTTCAGACGAGCACTAGCATTCTGAAGTTCAGTCAAAGATGGTTTGTCTCTAAGGAAGTTTCAGCAAGGATGCATTTGCAGCCCCCAACAGGTGAGATGCTGACATCTCCATGGGAATGTTAGGCTTTGAAGGTGTGGGACCATAATCTGATGAGCACCTCACTGCCACATCTCTGCAGATGGCCGAGGATGAAATGCTCCCAGGCAGCTGGCAACTGAAGGACTGCTGGTGTCCAGATACCAGGCAGCAGTGGATGCTGTAGTGTTGGCAATCAGGGACTTTGTCAGAATGCCCACGGAGGACCAGGAGCAGCGAACAGCTATGTAGAATGCAACAGCTCTCAAAAAAGCTCTCTAAAAGCTGCAAACATATTGAGGACATTTTGGTGTCATGGGTGACAATGCACTGTACTTTATCTGAGACAGTTTTAGAAATGGTACTGCTTTCACTTTACATCTGGTTTTTTTGTCTCTCTGTGTAGCCCCAAATGTAATTGTTTCAGCATGTGGCATAACTTCATGGCCACACAGGATGTATAATGGATCGATGTTTGTGTTGGGAGCCTACTGCATCATCTGCAGGCAAGAGGAACAAGGCATATAGAGGCCAAAGTTTAATGCTGACACCTTGGGCACTCACCCTATGACATGCTTATTCTTTCTCTGCATCTGTGTCCAAAAGTGTTGATGTGAATAAGTTGGTCAGTAATATCTGGGGCACAGATGTGCACAGCAATAGTGGGGCAATGTAATGGGATGGCCAGGGAATAGGGACCCTGCAGGTGCATGGCTCTGCGTATAAAGTTCTTTCCCTTTAAGAAACCAAATATATCCTGCAATCCCTCCCACATAGATTAGCTCACTTACCCTGCCCACTCTGAGTGTGGTCATAGCCATTTTCTTCCCTATTGGGCACCTTAATGTTTGTGAGTGCTCCTGAGCCAGTGGCTTGCAGTCTCTGTCTCTACATGTCAGTTTTATACTTCTCCAGGTCCTATACACACCTACAAGATCTATACCTGCCCACCTTTGACACCCACCCCCCTCCAACCTTGGTATATGAGGTCACCATGCCCTGTGTGGTCATACACGGTAGTCCCCTTCCCCATGAGCCCAGTGTGCTCCTAGCTGTGGATGAACCCTGCCCTCCTGCATGATCCTCTCCCGATCCATGTTTTACTGTATTCTCCCACCACTTGTAGACACTGCTTTTCCCTCCTTCATTACCATGTCATTTGTAATAATTGTCATTACCCCATTCTCTCAGCCTGCAGCCCTCCAGTACCAAAGAATAGGCTGCTGAGTTTTTTTTCCCATGGCAACGGCCGCCTTGCCACCCCCGTTAAAAACCCATCCCTTTCTCTTCAATTTCTGTGGAAGACTAACTGAGGCTTTCCTCCTTGAATGACCAAACTGGACAGATGAGAAATGCCCAGATCCCTGACTGCTGCCTGGGCATGTGGACATGTACCTAGCCATTATCTTTATTCTCTTCCCCACATCTATTATCTTCTCCTCATAATAAGATGTGACTCCGTCCTTTTTTAATATTCACACCAAGGTCATAAAATCATTTGGATAACTGTGCCTCTTTCAAAGTGCTGTCCAATTTAGTTTCAGGCCTCAGATGTTCCTTCGCACCCCTGAAAATGATCCCTTTTCAAGTACATATCCAATTGCCTTTTCAAAGTTACCGTGGAGCACGATTCCACCATAATTTCAGATTTTAAGATGTCTATGTCAAGAAATTATTTCTCATTTCTCCTTTAATTCTTACGTCAATTAAAAAGAAAACTCATGGGATGTGGGCATCACTGACAAAGCCAGCCTTTGCTGCCCATTCCTAGTTGCCCTTGATGTAGTGTGATATTGACTCATTTACCAAAGAAAATTGTTTCTCTTTGCTTGCAGTATTGCCCCTTATAATTTTGAATACCTCTATAAGGTCTCCCCCAAACTTTTCATGTTCTATTAAGAACAATCCCAGTTTCTCCAATCTCCACAAATAATTGAACTCCTTTATCCCTGAAAAAATCCTGAGAAACCTCTTCACTATCTTTCCATCCTTGATATCCTTGCGAAAGTATAACATCCAGAATTGTACCCAATGCTTCAATTGAGGTCTATTCGTTGATTGGTAAAGGTTTAGAACCTCCTCTTTGTTTTTGCATTCATTCTCCTATTTATGAAGCCAAGTATTCCATACACTTTCTTAGCTTCTTATCAACTTGTCCTTCTGTCTTCAAGAATTTGTGAGCGTGTAACCCTAGATCACTCTTTTTTCACAACCTATCAAAATATTTCGGTTATATTGCTTCTCCATGTCATTTCTCTCAAAGTTTATCTCCTTACACTTACCACATTAAATTGCATCTGCTATGTTCACTGTCCATTTCACAATTCTATGTCCATTATTATCCCTTTCACAACTTAATGTGTTGCCAGAACTTGTATCATCTACAGACTTTGAAATTGTGGCCGCTATACCCAAAGCCAGGAAATTTATGTAAACTAGGAAAAGCAATGGTTCTAATCTAAAGCCTGAGAGATCCCACCACATATAGGATAATAGAACAGTAGAATGGCTACAGTACAAAAAGAGGCCATTTGGTTTGTCATGTCTGTGCCAGCTCTTTGCAAGTGCAGCCTTCTCCACTATTTCCCTGGAACTGCGCAATTTTTTCTCTTTATATAATAATCCAGTTCCCTTTTGAAAGATAGGATTGAATCTGTTTCCATCACAGGGCAGTTCCTGATCCTAACCATATACTTCAGAAAAGGAGTTATTTCTCACGCTACATTTACCATTTTCTTTTGCCATTCACCTTATCAGAGTTCTCCAGCCTCAACACTTCTGCTGATCCCCTTCTCCCTTTCTACTCTATTCAGATCCCTTAAGGTTTTGAACACTTCTTTCAAATCCTCTCTCCACTATTTCTGCTGAGGAAAACAATCCAACCTCTCTAATCTGTCCATGTAATCAAAGTCCTGCATCCGTGAAACCCTTCTCATAAATCTTTTCGGCAAGCTCCTTAATGCCTTCACACCCTTCCTAAACTGTACTGCCTAGAATTGGACACAATGCTCCAGATGTTGCCAAACTTGTGTTTATTTCTCTCTAGTCATAAAAAACAATCCCTACGCCTTCATTCTCTGGGTGCAGTTCATCCTTTTTGTTTGTAATGGTGAGATACAAAGTACTCCTCCAGTATCTTTGTCATGCTTCCTGTCTTCATAAGATTTTCCTTTGTGTCCATAACAAGCTCCATCATTCCTTTTAATTATAATTTTACATTTGTTGAATAATCTAGGTTACCCTTTTGCTATTTTTTCACATACTCTCTATTTGTGCTTCTCACACTCTTTTTCATTTTCTTCCTGCACTCTCTTTGTTTAATCTTCAAATGTATTCTGTACTTGACATTCGTCGTAAGTGTTATTTTTCTATTTTATTTTAATCTCTATTTCCTTTGTTATTCGAATATTTCTGGCTTTGAAAACCCATTTGTCTCGCTGATGGAAATATGCTTGGTTTGTGCCCAAAGTATCTCTACCTTGAAGATCTGCCATTCCTGTTCATGTCGTCAGAGATTTACTGCACAACTTAAGGACAGGAAATACTTGAAATTGAATAAATGGCAATAAATTGAACTGTGTCTCGAAACCATTTGTAAACACATTCATGGCATCAGAACGCTTCACTTGAATTGCTGCCTTGTAACCCACTTTTCTTCAATTTTGGACAAATAATATAAAGCTTGTTTGTGGGAGTTGAGCATCAATTAATATGCCACACAGGTGCTTACACCAGATAAGGTATTAATGAATAAGTGAGCATTGATTAACAGTAAACAGGACATAAAATGCATAACAGCTTCATTCAGCATGCTCATGATGGTTTCACATACTGAAATCAGCTCAACAACAATAACATAATCACAGGTGCAAAGTTTGATTCAACAGCCTTCTAAAAAGCTTCAGCATACTCAGTTATATAGGTTAGATGGCTGCCAGCAGCCCTAGACATAAATCTAATACCTGCCTATCCATTTGTGTTAGCAATACCAGCATCCATTATCCAACCACTACTGCCCAACCATGAACTTGTCAATAACTCATTTACCTCTGACAAAGGAGGCAATCTTAGATTTTAAAAGAAATAAAAATCCTTCTGAGATACCTTATCCAAATCGTCATTCCTCATTTGTAAGCCATAAGCAGTGACACTAATGGATGAATAAATTTATGTTTTAACTCCTGACCCTTCTCTAACTCAATTCTTATACATGTATTTTTCAGTAGAGTTCACAGGATTGTAATAGTAAACACTGCCTTTTGTTTCCTTTCACTATCCTGAGACATTGAGGTCAATATGTAGTTCACCTACCATAAGACCAATTGAGATAAGTTAACTTAATACACACAGAGGAATCAAAGCTAGGACTTTCTGGTCCCGAGGAAATCTAGATACAGATCTGTGTGAAAAATGGAAATGATAGCACTAGATAAATAATCTATAAAGAAAGTTGATGCCATGGTTAATATCAAACTTCTGAGAGGATAGAAAACATGTGTTAAAGTCAAACTAGGTGATGATGCAAGTGGAATGGGTGAAAGAATCAAGTCTTTTTTTGAAATGGTTACAAACATTGCAGTTTAAAGGCAGCGGTGGCTGTTAGATGCTGCATAACATTAGCTCAAATAGGTCATGTCAATTTAGTTTACTTGACCAATTGTTGACAAGCACATGACAAGGTGAAATGATGATGAACAAGACCTGATGGAACAATGAAATACTATAATAAATTTAAAGTTAATGAATTGTTAGGATTCCTTAGTTTGCACCTGGTAAAGTTAAACATTGTTATGATAATCATGAGTAATTAGAAATGAAAGAGGTTGGGAAACAACCCACATAACTCAAATTGTCATCACTTTACATCACTTGCTTCCAATACATTCACCCACCATGCAGTAAGTGCAGCTCTCCATTAAAATACTCCTTGATTCCTGTTAAACTTTCAAGAGAAAAATCAATTATCAAACTCAAAGTTAAAAAGATAAACATACGTAGTCTGAAAGAGCTCAGAAGTGAATTGCCCTGATTTTACTTAACTATAATACTTCAACTTCTAAAGCTGAGTTTAATGATAAGTTGCTGTAAAGCTTTATAGTTCCTGAATTTCTGATGTTCAAAACACATTAATATCCATTGTAATTTAAATGGAATTTATTTTGGAAGCTGAACACTTTTATTAATGGCCTGAATTAATTGTTAATGTGGCTTCATTTAATGTTGATTTTGTGGATTTATTACCACAACAAAATTAAAATTCTCATGAATGAAATAGGTATTATATGCAGTTAGCACCATATCATTGTGTTCACAGAACTGAAAATCAAGGCACTACTAGAATTAGGCACATACATTTAAAATAGTTTCTCTGAACCGTTTTAAAAAAATTTAATTCTGGCAATTAATCGAAATAATCTGTTTTTAATGCCTTGGCTTTTGTTCTGATTCTAAGCAAAGCAATGTCAAACCAGTATTTCAATCCAACTTGCTTCAATTCTCAGAAGTGTCAAACATTTTAAACATTCTTTGTGGGTGACAAAAATCCAGGAATGTTTTGAGTAACATGAGCCACAGTGTCTTTTGTGTAAAAAAAGATTAACAAATATAAACTACAGGGTTAGTAGTGCACTTGTTTAGGGTTCTCTACATAACAGTTCTCTGCAAATATGTAGCTATCTTATTCTTTGATGGAAAAAGCAAAATTTGACTTTCAGTTTCAAAGATAAGATCCTTACTTATGTAATTCTAAAATACCTTTAAGTGAAATCCAGTGTCTGCTTATGCAGCAACATACTATACCTCTCATTTTTATAACCCTATTACACTATTGGCCAAACAGTAAGATTAAGTAAAACAGTAATATGACTTACACTGAGATGATTTCAATATATATTGTCTCTTTCAAATTAGGCATAATTTGGCAGGCTTGAAACCTGCTACTTATTCTTTGATATAACTATCTGCATTCCAGTAAAATTGACCTACTGGCTAATGTGGGTTGTATTATCATGAACATGTGTATGAGTAGTTTATGCTTGTGCTCCTCTCTGTTCAGAAGTCTGTAATTCACTCCAACTTAATTATTTGAGGTCTGTCGAAAGATCAGTTTAATCACTTTGGTTGATCACCAATAATTCTAATTCTTCCTGTCACTTCCTACTAACTTAGCACTTACACTCTTGCAGATTTTTTTACATATTGAAGGCTGTCTGACAATATTACTGAGCATGGTCTGATATAACTTCTTGCTTTTTTTTGATTGTGATTTGCACTTAAATCGAGTTGACTGCATTTTCTTCATTTAAAAGATTTAAGGTAACAAAATGTAC
Organism: Ginglymostoma cirratum; assembly: GCA_024137785.1. NCBI lineage: Eukaryota > Metazoa > Chordata > Chondrichthyes > Orectolobiformes > Ginglymostomatidae > Ginglymostoma > Ginglymostoma cirratum. The sequence continues at coordinate 10,467,962 of JAHRHZ010000079.1, read as the reverse complement.
CAATAAATTAGGTTTCTTTACTTTTATGTAGTTCTTCTATGTCAAAATGTCTTGGGTGAATTCAGACATATTCTTGTTTTATGTATTTATTTTGTGTAGTATCTTTGTTGGTTAAGTCTGTATTTGGATGTTGAAAGTGTAAAAAATTTCAAAATCTAACCCATTTAGTTTGATTATACACAGTTATATTAACATCCTCCTCTTTGGACTAAAATGAAATCTCTCACAATTTCTTTGTATGCCAAACAACTGCAACCAGGTCAACAGCTGTGCATTTTACATTACAAAATAACTCTAACATTAATTAAAATCAGTAGGTAAATGGATTGAAATTTCCCATTATTGTATATTGCATCTTATAATTGTGGAACTATTATTTAGAATTAATACTTTATTATAGAACTTACTACAATAATTAGACTATTTAAGTTTAAAATGGAAACACTCAATCTATGTCAAGATGATTAAGTAATTTTATGACACTTACTTTAATTCCAGTGAAAGCGTGCCAGTAAATACTACAGAATTCCCTGTTTATCTTTAATCACTGAAATAGGAATACTTTTTCATAACAGTAAATATTTTACACCTCCTTTGCCGTGACGATAAAAATGTAACACTTTACAGAAAACAGAAGTTTGCTTTTAAATAACTGTGGAATTATTTATTTCTGATTCAACTATTTTCAGATTCTCTTCCTGTTACTGGTGCCAGTGATTCAATATTTCCCCCATTGTTTAACAAAAGGTGCTGCACTCTAATAAGTAAGGATGTTTAACACTAAATCAGATATTTAAACCTTGGCTATTTCACAAATGGCACAAAACTAAATAAATTCAAGTTGATTTAAAAAAAGTGATTATTTTTGAAATGGAATTTTCATTTCAGAATTGTTCAGATAGGAGGAATTAGTGCTGCCTGTTAGTTGATTTAAGAAGCATAATTTCTTTGTCCATATAATGCCACTTTGGGTTCCACAAGCAGGTGTAGTTACCGTTTAGTCTCTGGATTTATCATAAGTGTAAAAATAAACCTCTTCCATTCTGCTTATAAGCATTCCTTCTAACAATGACTATTAAATCAAGGTCAACAAGATAACGCTGAAAATCCTACGTTTATCCTCTGAGAAAAAGGAAAAAAATACAAAAGACACGGCATGAGGACCCATTTCAAAGAACTGACATTGTTTTGAGAGGTGTTGGAGCACTTTGTTAGGAGATCAGAATGCTGCATTGAACAATGTGTCTGTGTGAGGCTCTCTGTTGTGCTATGGCTGATCCTGTTGAATGTAACTGCTGTGTGTTTGCTGGTGTGCACACCTGCGCTGTGCTTATGTTTTGATCTGCCAGTTCTGCTCAGTCATACGACTAAACCTAAGAATCCTTTCACACCTTTGTTTTTCGCTGTTGTCAACTCGTGTTTATTTTCCTTCTCCTGTCACACGTGTTCCAAAAGAACGTCTCTTCAAAAGCCCTCTGTGCCAAAATGATAGGCTAAAGATTCTGCAAACAAGGGAGCTCCCACCAGCGGAAGCTCCACGGTGTTGGCAGACAAAAGAAAAATAATCCTCTTGCTAGGTGAAAGCCGAGGCTCTTCCACATACCTTTGCATGCCTTTCTGTGAGTGATGGGTTTGGTCATGTCACGATAGTAGCCTTCCTTGCAGTAGTGGCAGTGGCGTCCTGCTGTGTTGTGACGGCAGTTTAAACAGACTCCTCCACTCTTCCGACCAGAAAGTTTGAAGAGTTCCATATTAAAACGGCACCGTCGTGCATGGAGGTTACAGTTGCAAGCTGCAAATGAACAAAAAGTAAAAATGCAATTAATCCATTTACAAATAAATGCACAATTACTCTGTACCCTTATCCTGTGCGCCAGTAAAGTGCCATTCCATTCACAATATGACACATGTACTGTACTAAATATTTGTACACAAGTAACACAAAAAGCTTAGGATCAGTGAAATCAAAAAAGATTCGGTGTTGTAACCAAAAGATTGATGAGGGCTGAGCACTAGATGTTGTTTAATTGAACTTTAGTAGAGCTTTTAGCAAGATTTCTCATGGTAGACTAATTAGTAAAGTTAGACCACGTGGGATTGGGGGTGAGCTTGCCAATTGGATATAAAATTGGGTTAACAGTAGGAGACAGGGGTTGGTAGTATAAGGTTGTTTTTTGGACTGGAGGCTTGTGACCAGCGGTTGCGTAGAGATCTGTATTGGGTCCACTTTTGTTTGTCATTTATATAAAAATGATTTGGATGGCATGGTTAGTAAGTTTGCGGATGACATCAAAATTGGTGGTATAGTGGACAGTGAAGAAGGTTATTTAAGAGTACAAAGAGATCTTGATCAATTGGGTCATTGAGCTGAGGAGTAGCAGATGGAGTTTAGTTTGGATAAATTTGAGATATTGTACTTTAGTGAAACAAACAAAGGCAGGACATACACAGTTCGTGGTAGGAACACGGGTGGTGTTGTAGAACAGAGAGATCTAGAGGTTCAGTTACATAATTCTTTGAAATTTGCATCTCATTTAGTCAGGGTGGTTAAGAAGGCATTTAGCCCACATGCCTTCGCTGCTCAGATTATTGAGTATAGGAGTTGGGGTGTCATGTTGAGGTGTACAGGATGTTGGCGAGACCTCTTCTGGAGAACTGTGTACAGTTATGGTCACCCTGCTATAGGAAAGATATTATTAAATTCAAGAGGGTTCAGAAAGGATTCACCAGGATGTTGCTAGGATTCGAAGGTTTGGGTTATAGGGAGAGGCTGGATAGGCTGGGACTTTTTTAACTGGACTCTTGGAGGTTGGCCTTATCGAGGTTTATAAAATCATGAGGGGCATAGTTAAGGTGAATAGCAAGGGTCTTTTCCCTAGGGTGGGGGACTTCAAAACTAGAGGATGTGTTTTTAAGGTGAGAAGAGAAAAATTTAAAAAGGTCATGACGGGCAATGTTTTTACACAGAGAGTGTTTTGCATGTGGACTGCACTGTCAAAGGAAGTGATGGATGCAGGTACAGTTACAACATTTAAAGAAACCTTTTGACTGGTACATGAATAGGAAAGATTTGGAGGAATATGGGCGAAATGCGGGCAAATAGTTTAGTTGGGAACATGGTTGGCGACAACTAGTTGGACTGAAGGGTCTGTTACCTTGCCGTATGACTGACTTTATGATTCTATTATCTTTAATGTGATGCAATTAAACACATACTTATAGATGATTAACTGTACTAATAACATATTATTCAGTTTCTACATCACTATAAGTTTATGCGAAGAGGAACAGTTTTTTAAAACTTTATCTAGGATTCTTGTCCTTTTTTTATATTTTTCATGCTCCTTTTACAACGGTAGGTTTGTCCCGTAGTGAATCTGAAGCAGCATTTTCTCTGGAATGAACTTGGCAGAGTAAACTCTCAGGACTGGAATCTTAAGGAAAGTCATTTCCCTGTCCACAGGTTTCATGAAAGTAAGATACCAGTCTAGACAGTCTCAGCATAGCCCTGGGTGAAAACAGAAGGGAGTATTTCTCTGTGAACATCTGGACTTCAAATGATCACTTTATTGTCCATGCCAAGTAACCATGCAGCAATCTTTGAAGTAAGGGACATTTCTTTACCGCAGCATGTAACAGACTTCTCACTAGTCTAGAAATTGTCACATTGGCTACTGGCTCTATTTGACCAAGGCTAAGACTACTCACTTCCCCCTTTATAACATGCCCATCCCCACTCTCAAGCACCACCAAGAATGGGTAATTTTCTGTCTGATACACCCATATTTAGGAATTGCCCCACATCTACCACCTACCCAACATCTGGTGTTTAAACAACATAATTAGTGACTGATCACAATTATTTGCCCAGTATTTCATGGAAATACATTCAGTATCAGATGTGCCTTCCATGTTCTGTGGTTTCTGAACAGGAAGATTGCCATTTACTTCATCCTGAAGCCTTCATCCAGAACTTATAGTCTTGACTATTCTAATGCTCTTCTGGCTGGTGTTCTGTCTTCCATCATCTATAACCTTGAGTTCATCTAAAACTCAACTTCCTATATCATCTTTTTCACTCATCACCTCTGATATTACCCTACAATATTGGTAACAAGTTAATTTTAAAATTCACATAATTGTTTTCAAATCCATATATTTAATGTAGTTAAAACCTCAAGACATTTCATATCAAAATTCATTACCCCACTCATCCTCCAATGACTCCAATAGTTCTGTTCCCTCCTCCAGTCCTATTACCCTTCAAAATCTTTGCACTCATGTTGTAATATTTTTCCTGTTCTTGATTTTCACTACTCCACTATTGATGACCATGACTTTGGCCACCCAAACTCTAAGCTCTGGACCTTGCTCCCTAAAATTCATAATCTCTCGAACACATTCTGATCCTTTCAGATATTCCTTCAAATCTACCTCTTCAACTAAGTTTTTGTTCACCTCTTTCAGAAGCTCCTTTTGTGGCCTGGTGTTAAATTATTATGATAATGATGCTGTGAATTGCCTTGAGATGTTTTACTATGTTAAAGGTGCTATATAAATCAAAATTGTTTTAATCTCCAGAATTTTAGGCATACTTGATATCTAAGTAATTATTCTGTTTATTTGCTAATCCCTAGTTGCAGTGAAGACACTCAATAACATTCTTATACGTGCTGGGACCAAAATGGGAAAGATAACGTCAAAACGTTTCTAGGAGTTGCAGTTCTGTTTTATTATGTTGTCTGTTGGGTGTACTTGCAATGGAGTGTAATTTTTGTTTAATTACCACATTATCTGTTGAAGGCATATTGTACATAGTAGAGAAGGAAGTACAAGGAAACAAGTGAATTCAATAAATAATTTAACCCTTTAATACCAGACTTCTGTTTCAAAAACCACCAGATTGATTGAAGGATGCAAAAACTTAAGTGTTCCAAAAGCTTGAGTCCTCAGGAAATGTTTTGTGGCTCATGAGCAAGACTAAACAACACAGCCCTGCATTGCTGAATATTATTCTGGCTGTCATTAAAGTTGCTGTAATAGACTAGAGAAGTACTAACACTGGTTATTGCATGTCAGGTATCAGTGAAAATGGCAGTCGTGAATTTACTGTAAGTGTCTGATATTTCAGGTCAATGGGTTAGTGTGCATCAGAAGAATCCCATCTTCAAGTGAGAGATGGGCCTGGAGCTTAAATTTAGTAATGATAGAAAAAATGTCTACAAACAGCAGAGACAGTAGGAACTGCAGATGCTGGAGAATCTGAGATAACACAGTGTAGAGCTGGATGAACACAACAGGTCAAGCAGCATCAGAGGAGCAGGAAGGCTGACGCTTCAGGCCTAGACCCTTCTTCAGAAATTTTTCTACAAACAGCAGCCTGTCAAGTTTTGAATGATGCAACAGAAGGCATTTTTGACTCACATCACCCAAAATACTTCTGAATTATTTAAGGATTATTAATTTGGTTTCCTCAGAATATGCTTTATGCTGGAAGATCTTAACAGCAACCAGCCAGGCGCTCAACAAGAACTAATAAACGATACGAGATAGGATAAAATAAATTGGGAAGCATCAAGGTAACCTATTCTTTTAAAGGACTATCAGCAATAGAAAAGATGGAAATTGAGTGAGTGCTTCAGAAGTTTTTATAAGTATATGGTATAGTTCAGGAGCAAAGCTGAATAAAGTAGCTTTGACTTAAGAAGATGCCACTTCAAGCATACTAAATCAATAAGAAATCTATACTGCACTTAATACAGGTTTTGTAAAAGGCATTGCCATTACAACGTCTTTGTCTTTTCCAGTCATTTCTTAATGATGTTGTCAATGGTAAACATTCCCAGAACTGTCTTGTATAATGCCCTTTCTTGCAAGTCTGCTGTCCCTACATGTCGACCATGTTTTCTAAATCATGCAGTGGCAGAATTTCATTGTGTGGGCAGACTTCAGATAAGACAACAGATAAGATGCTTGAATTGCAGGCAACACAAAACTCCTTCAATGGCATGAAGAATTCAATCAGGAAAATTTTTAAAGGTTCCTGATACCTGTTTAGAAAAAAGTGGCTTCAGCATTGTTACATATTTTAAGGATCCAGAAGGAACTGGCAGGAATAGCAGTAACTACTGTACAGAGAAACACAGATAGGGATCAAAAGTATCATTGGAAATTACCACAGATTAGATTACTATATTTCAGATACGATTCAAAAACTAAATCAGAATAAATTATCATCAGTTGAATCTACATGTGACTGTTGTGCAAGATAATCACATTTATTTTCATCTTTTCTGCTTTGAAAATTTAAAGTGAAATCTTGTTATTAGCTTATTTGACATGTAATTCAAAACCGTCCAACTGGATTTACTTAATGTAACTGAGATAAAATATCCTTGCTGTTATAATTTTTTTCTCCCCATTTTCCTCCAGGATTCTCTTGCTGCAATGGAAAAGCCTAGAAGGAGGGCACACTGTTAGCTGTCCATCTCACGACTGCCTTTAATATCATGGAGGACATGCAGCTGCCTGATAATACTGCCTTGGCTCAGTTTATTGAACGGTTGGTTTGCAAGACAGTGTGATTTCGACAGCATGGGTTTAATTCCTGCCTGGCTGAGGTTACCATGAAGGACTCTCCTTCTCAACCTCTCCCCTTGCCTGAGGCGTGGTGACCCTCAGGTTAAGTCATCACCAGTCATTTCTGTCTAATGAAAGAGCAGCTCTATGATCTGGTAAGTCTATGGCAACACAAAAATACTGCCTCTCTCAGTGGCCTTCATTCAACACCATCTTCTAAATAGATTAGAAATTTCTCACAGGACAATCATTGTTGTATATCCAGAGTATACCTGTCCACTCCATGCCATGGGTCTCACATTTTGTGCAAACTTACATAAATTAATTCAAAATCAAGTTGAAGCATTATATATTTTATGAGAGATTAGATAATTGTGGAATCTTACATTTATTGGCTATGTGAGTTGTATCGTGTTTGATGGTATAAAATTCACCATAATGCTGGACAGGTTTTCTCACTGTATTTAACCACATTTCCCCTTTATTTGTCATTTCTGGCCCAATGGCATGTATCGTGTCATATTTCTGCTCACCTTTCCCAACTACCGTTCCCAGAAGAACTCATCACTCACTAGGTATCCACCATAAGACCACCATCCCTTGTGGCCATGGCATCTTCAAGAGCCTGTAGTGTACCTGGAGGAGCTCTGGCATTTGCCCTGCTCATGACCGGTGACTGGAAAGAGATGTATGACTATGGCAAGTTGGCACTGTGGTTGACTATAGAAGGTCCTGGAGGTCCCAGTTGATGGGTAATGCACATGAGGGCCATCCTCTTCCAAGAGGATAGACAGAGGAGGTTGCACCACTGTATGATGTCAGCCTGGTTAGAGATTGCTACTTGGGTCAGTGATTCTCCAAGGTTTAGAATACCGTAGAGCAGTGTTGAAAGAAGTTAATGTCCTTCTCCATGCTGCCAGGCCAAGTGCTATACCTGCTCCCAGCCTCCGCACATTCACTCTATCTCTGCTACTGCATTTGCCTCCCATCGAAGCTACCTCTCTGACACCCTCAGTGTTGCATGTACCATTCTCCCTTTTCACTTCCCTTAACTCCCATCCTGCCACACCATTAACCTAGCATCATCTCACACTACCTCCTCAGTCCCTTGAAGAAGTTCAACACCTTCCCCCTCCATATTCACCAGCAGTAACAGCTGCACCACCCACTTGTATCTAATCCGTTTGCCCCTTTTATGTCCTTACATGAGAAGACAAAAAGATGAACCAGTGGGGTGTTCTGGATCTCAGAGTCCTCACCCCACTAGGAGAGACACTTGCCATGGCTGGAATGTGACTCGCTCCATAAAGGACAAAGGCACAGATCCACTCTGCAACGACACCCCAACTGGATGCCTGTCCTTGCCCAGTGTCACAGGGTTGGTATGGGAAGCTGCCCTTGACTAATGCTCTGTATCCCCAATTCACAAATGCATTCATTCACTCCAAGATGGCGACAGAGTGTGTTCCGTCCATTTCCTTTCATTTTTTCTCTCTTTTATCTTCTTATTTGTGTTTTTTTCCCTCTTTCTCGCTTCTTTCTTCTCCTGGTAACAGATTCCCAGCCCCGGACTCAGTGCAGACTTGGCGTGGGGGCCTCCCAGCCTGGCATGTTAACCTCCCAGCCTGGCATGGTAATCTCCCAGCCTGGCATGGTAACCTCCTGGACCTGGCATGTTAACATCCCAGCCTGGCATAGCAGCCTCTCGGTCTGGCATGGTAACCTTGCGGTCTGGCATGGTAATGTCTCGGTCTGGCATGGTCACCTCCCGGTCTGGCATGGCAATGTCTCGGTCTGGCATGGTCACCTCCCGGTCTGGCATGGTAACGTCCCGGTCTGGCATGGCAATATCTCAGTCTGGCATGGTAACCTCGCGGTCTGGCAACCTCGCGGTCCGGCATGGTAACATCCCAGCCTGGCATGGTAACCTCCCGGTCTGTCATGGTCACCTCCCAGTCTGGCATGGCAATGTCTTGGGCTGGCATGGTCACCTCCTGGCCTGGCATGGTAACGTCTTGGTCTGGCATGGTCACTTCCCGCTCTGGCATGGTAACCTCCCGGTCTGGCATGGTAATGTCTCGGTCTAGCATGGTAACCTCCCGGCCTGGCATAGCATGGTGCTCTTTCAGCGTGGCGTGGCCTCAGCAAGGACTTCCGGTCTCGAGGTGATTCCTTGAAGTGCGGTCCCACCATAGCTAAGTGCTTAAGAAAGTCTGTAATGTTTGAGCTTTCAGCTTTATTTTGTTATTTCTACTTAAAACTAAGAAGGTGTCATTGTACTATAATCACTGCAATGTTTAACTTTGAACTTTGTTCTTTCTTTCTACCTTGTTCTTAAGATTCTGTACCTAGGTGCTTGTACCTAAGATAGCACCTTGTGCAGTGACATGATACACTTTTCGCTGTACTTCTGTACTTTTGCACTTGTACACATGACAAAAAAATCAAATCATGCAGTTGTGTGGAGATCACTGCCCAAAGACTTTCATACATGGACAATTGCTTGCTGCAGATGCACTGAGTTTGGTGGGAACACTGCTGCCATATTGTATAGATGGTAGCCTGACTTTGCCAACTGATGTATGAGAAGGTATGTGCACCCTTGACTGAGCACTGCTACATAGCATGGCCTTCTGCCTGGTTGGGTGATTGTGCCAATGGCAGTGCAAGGGAGATGAAATACTGCAGACATGCCAGTAGGCACCAGGTGCAAGGGAGATGCCTTGGTGGGCAATCTGTTCCTCACCGTGGACTGAGTCTCTGTCCCTGTGTAACTACTGTACTGATGCAGCTGTGCACTGTTGCTTGCCAGTGTGCCCTGCATCACAAGTGTGGAATTGCAGACCACAATGCCACAGCATGCGTAGATTGCAGGATGGTGGTAATGGCTCCCCGAAAGGTGGGTGCACAGTGCGTGTGGTAAAAGCTTTTGTGTGGTTGGTGTTTGTGCACCATACCCTACTCTGCAGTTTGGCAATGGGTAACATGGTGGTCATTTGGAGCAAGCAGTGAGCTGAACCTGCCAGGTACCTGCTCAGATTTCCATATTGAGTTTCCTGGTGGCTAGTTTGCGTGATGCATTTGATAAGATTACAACTCTTGATGAGGTAGACTGCTAATAAGCCATTTAACAAGCAATTAAAGAACAGCAACTGAGAACGCATCATTCCGTAGCAGAATCTCACCACCCCTCTTGCATAAAGTGAGAATGTTACAGCACGATATTGACATTGAGACAACCATCCCACTCAATTCTGCCATTGTGCATAAGATTTTTTTTTTGGAAATGAATATTTCCATTAACATAAAATTAATCTAGAAGAGTTTAGACGTCTTTTGCAGTGAGTTTGTTTTATTTAGAACAATATGGTTCCAGTCAGTCGAGTGTTTTTGTGCTGATACGGCAGATTGTTCAGTCGAAACAAAACTGGCAATGTAGAGAGAAATTCTGTTTTAGGACAGTCATAATTACATGACCATCACATCAATATGTATTTTTCCCAGTAGGTCTCATTTTTTGCGACTGTTTAAAGCATCATTGCAATAATTACAACAGTTTTGGTCTCATCAAAACAGACGTGTTTCTCATTCCATATTTTCTCTTAAACAGCAAAAGACCTTTGTACTGAATTTTAAATAGTTTGATGGGTTTCAGCCAACCAGTATTTACTGTTTGTTTGGACTTGCAATTCTTCTGCCCAGAAGACAGCTTTGCACATGTTTACTGTGTGTGTGCCAGTATTCACCCTGTCTCAAGAATTAAGTTAACTCAAAGCTCATTTAAACTGCTTCTATATTGGTATCAGTGGGTGGAAGATGTGTCAGATGCTAAGGGGTATGTTTCATGCAGCCAGCATCATCCCCAGGTGATTTTTCCATAAGGTTCGTGCTCATGGAACCCCACTGAAACACAGACTTCGCAACACAGACAAGAACAAAATAAAGGCAGCAACAGCTTTCATATAGCAACTTTATCGGGAAAAAAAGTCCCAGGTAGTTCACAAAGACTTAAAGAGTAATAAATGATGAACCAATGGAGGAGAGATTAGGGGGAGATTAGAAGATAGAGAAACTCCATTGGCAATTTGTAAACTTCAGATTGGAGCAACACTTTATTCAGTGTCAAACTCTTGTGGATGATAATGTATCCTGCAAAGATCTGACTTCATTTCTCCTGACTCTTGATTTATACTGTGGCTTTAATGTTGAGGTGAAGTAAATGGTCATGGTATTGATACCGAAGATGTAGTGTGAATGCACCTGCAAAATTTGTGACTCCAGGACGAAAACCATTTGTTTCTTATTTGTCAATTTTCTCCCCTTTACTAGTTTCCTGAAAATGCTGGTTGCCCTCTGACAAGTCTGTGCATTAAACATGAAAGTTGCTAGATGATTCAACTATGGAAAAACTGGAATCAATCCCAAACTTCTTTCCACCTGAGGGTTTCATATGCACAGCTAACTGGACAGCAAGCAGAAGCAAAATTTAATCTGTTTTTTCCCTCCTTGATGCAATAGGGTTGAAGTGAATTGTAGCACTCCTATTACTTTCCCACCTGACTCAACACAGACCAGAGGTCAAGCCTGGGACCTCCCAGGTTGCAAAGTTGAAATATCACTGATCTGTGCAAAGAATCCTGTACTGATGTGTCTATTAAAACTGCTTGTAATCGAGCAGAACAACTGAAGCATTTTCTGTAACAGAGCATTTCTTTTAAACATCAAGATAAATTTGTATAATTGGTCATAAGTCATTGCTGAGGCTCAACAATCATGTCTTCACATATGCTCCTAACATGCCCATTTGATGCTATCTTCAATGAGCGCACAGATGCTCATATCTTGCTATGCTGATTTTCAAACTGCTGTAAGCGACAATGATTGCAATCTATTCGTCTAACAATGTTTTTATATTACAGAACTACTACTCAATTGCAACACTGTAACATGAATGATCACTGAACTCTGGAGGCTCAAGATCTGTCTAATATTGTAGATTTATCACTGCCCCTCACCCAGCTCCATTCCACTGTCTCTAGGTCTCTGGAGAGAATATGGGCACAATGCGATTGTGATTTCTTTTCTTCCTAAATACCCACATTAGCCATGCAAGCCATCAATGTGTGCCAGTTTGAGTCTATGAAGTTCCTTTGCTGGCGAGATAATGAAAGAATAAACTGTGATGTCAAACAGTGATAGAGCCATTATAATAAGTAAGGTATCACTGGGGCCTAAGGTAATGTTAAACCATTTCTACTTGAAGTAATGCTATATAAATACATATGAAATTCTGTCCTTTAGTTCTGTTCCCGTACAACATTAACTGTGTTCAACTGTAATTTGATACTATCCGGTATTTTGTGGTAATGCTGAAAGCAATTGAATTTAGGATGAATCAATAATTGTGAACAGAATCTCTTCGGGCCTCTAAGTGGGTTATTTGGAGAGTGCTATGCTGACTCAACTAAACTGGGTTTTAGAAAAGAAATGTTGAAGAACATTCTATAAATTTACACTTAATTCAAGCTATTCAGATTGACAAAAAGAGACTTTGTGAAATCCTCATTGGGAGCCACTTTTAATATTTGGAGAAAGGATGCTATCCTTATAAGAGTAAATAATGCTAAAGCTTTTGACACTGAGTAAGTATTACGGTAGCTTGTACTGAGTAGTGTAGGTACAAGATTAAACTGTTGACAACATGGAGAAGGAACTATGCTGTAAAGAGCCAAGATAAAGATCTAACCTCAAGGCTAAACTCGTTCTGACAGTACAAACACTTCATCTGCTCCATTAGATGGAAACAAGCAGCATAATTTGCCAATCATTTCCTCAAGCGACTCTGGCCCTCATGCAATGCTGGGAGGCAAACTGAACTGGATCTGCTGCCATAATCTGTCAAGTGACTGTTGTTAGGCACATCAAACAGTACAACTGACTGCTGCTGGTCACCAAGGGCTGCCAGTATCTCCCAGCACATTCCCAACATAGCAATTGATGCCCTCACTGATACAAACAGCACTTGCTTGTGCTCCCAATTAACTGGACAAATTACTCCCAGGTGGGAACATCAGACTGATTGAAAGCAATGAAATGTTGCTGGAGGGTGGCTATTAGCTACAGTCCTACCATGTCACTAATCTGCATGTAGACTTTTTATTTGAAGGTGCTGTCAATTTGATATTAATTTATGATCTTTAAACTGATGTTTCTTTAAAAATGTGTCTGAAAATTCTCTTTGTAGGTGTTCCATATACAGCATTGTATTTAATTGTATCATGTTTTGCCAAGTGATAATGTATTATGTCATTTTTTTTCTGCTGTATGTTATTCTAGCAGATTGTTCAGGAACACAGTAAATAGTTTTCTTCAGTTTGACATAGAATTGTCTGCTGCGAAATGAATTACGTTTCACTGCTGTCAAATTTTCCATACTTGGAAGTTTCAAATGTATGTTTTAATCTTAGTACTTTCAATTGATGGTGTAAATGCTATTTTAGTATGTCAAAATAAGTTGTGTGCTTCTAGACATCTGTCACATTGTATTACATGTTGTACGACTTGTTTTCACACGTATTTACAAAATAATGTGTATTTAATTGGCTCTAAAGTGCATTGGGACTTCATGAGGTTGTGAAACGCATTGTATAAATGCCTTTCTTTATGTGGCTCAGTTTGGTTCTTAGAATCAAATCTCAGATTATGCAATGTATCATGAAGTAGAGCAATACACACGCTACAGAGATCATATTTATAGAAATACTTGAACTCATCAGGATCAAGATTATTCTAACATTGCTTAGAACTAAGGATTTTGGGCTTTGCTGTCGTTCAAAAAAAATTGTGATTTGCTGATCCTGAGAGATCCCCAGCAAAGCCAAAAAATGCAAATATATCTATTTTGTCATGGTTATTATTCCACATTCAGAAACTTAATAGACTACAAATTTTTGACATTTTCAGAAGGACTTTTTAAAAAAGTTTCCTCTTGATTTCTAATAAATTACTTATTTTAACAAATTCCCATTTTCTCCTCATGTTTCTTGAGCCATGAGGTACTCCTACTGCTAGAGGTGATTCCAAGTTCCTGCTCTTTATTTCTTGGATAAAATAGCAGCAGGCTGTAAGGTACCATGAGCAAAGAGTGGTACAGGACAGGAACAGGCCCTTAGGCCCACCAGGCCTGTGCCAACACATGACACCTTTCTAAACTAAAACCTTTGTCTTCTAAGCAGCCCATTTACCTCATTCCCTGCTTATTCATGTATCCATCAAGATGCCTCTTCAACATTGCTGTTGCATCTGCTTCTACCATCTTCTTGGCAGCGCATTCCAGGCACTTGCCACCCTTTAAAACTTGCCTCTCACAACTCTTTTAAACTTTCTTCCTTTTATCTTGAACCTATATCCCCTAGTAATTGACATTTCTACCTTGGGGTAAAAGCTCTGACTATCCATTCTATCTATGCCTCTCATAATTTTGTAAACTTCTATCAGGTCGCCCCTCAGACTCTGATGTTCAAGTGAAAAAAACAAGTTTGTCCAATCTCTCCTCATAGTTGATACCCTCCAAACCAGGCAACATCCTTGTAAATCTTTTCTGTACCCTCTTAAAAGCTTCCACATCTGACTGGTAGTGTAGTGACCAGAACTGTATACAATATTCCAAATGTGGCCTAACTAAAGTTCTACACAGCTACAATATGACTTGCCACTTTTATACTCTATGCCCTAACCAATGACAGAAAGCATGCCATATGCATTCTTGACCACCCTTTCCACTTGCATTGCTACTTTCGGGGAACAGTGTTCCTGTACACCTAAATCCCTCTGTATATTATTGCTTCTTAAGGATTCTGCCATTTACTGTACACTTCCCTCTAGCATTAGATCTTCCAAAACATATCACCTCACATTTGTCCAGATTAAATTCCATCTGCCATTTTTCTGCCAAGTCTCCATCCAATTCATACCATGCTGTTTCCTCTGTCAATTCTCCTCACTATCAGCAGTTCCCCCAATTTTTGTGAGGCTCACAAACTTACGAAGCAGACCACCTACATTCTCCACCAAATCATTTACATAGATTATAAAAAGCAGAGGTCACAGCACAGATTCCTGCAGAACACCACTGGTCATAGATCTCCGACCAGAAAAACACCCTTTCACATCTATTCTCTGCCTTCTATGACTAAGGAAATTCTGTATCCATCATACCAGTTGACTGCAGACCCCATATGACTTCATCTTCTGTATCAGCCTGCTATGAGGGCCCCTGTCAAAGGCCTTGTTAAAGTTCATGTAGGCAACATCCACTGCCCTGCCCTCTTCAATCATCTTCTTCGCTTCCTCAGATAGAGACATGATCTCTTCTACACAAAGCCATGTTGCCAATCGTTAATTCGGCCATAACTTTTCAAATGTGAGTAAATCCTGTCTGTAAGAATCTTTGCTAATAATTTCCCTACCACTGATGTGAGTCTCACTGGCCTGTAATTTCCCAGATTATCACTGTTGCCCTTATTAAACAAAGGAACATCATTAGCTATTCTCCAGTCTTCTAGGACCTTTCCTCTGATTAAAGATGGTACAAAGATTTGATACCAGGCCCTAGCAATTTCCTCCATCAGCATTCTGGGATAGATCCCATCAGATCCTGGGGATTTGTCTACCTTAACACTTTTCAAAACACCCAACACCCTTTTGTACTGATATGCCCTAGAGTAGCAACATACACTTCTCTAGATTCACGATCCACCATGTCCTTCTCCTCCATGGATACTGATGCAAGGTATTCATTAAGGACCTCATCAACCTCTTACGTTTCCATACATAAATTCCCTCCTTTACCCTTGAGTGGACCTACCCTTACCCTTGCTACCCTCTTGCTCGACATATGTGTGTAATGACTTTGGGATTTTCCTTAATCCTGTCTTCCAAGGATAATTCATGGCCAGTTTTAGCCCTCCTAAATCCTTGTTTAAGTTGTTTTCCTACGTTCTGGATGTACTTCTCTCTATCTTCAGTTTCCATTCCTTATGTATGCTTCCTTTTTCTTTTTGTCTAAGCTCATAACTTTTCTTGTCATCAAAAGTTCCTGATTTTTGCCATTCTTATCCTCATTTTCACAGAAACATGCTGGTCCTGAACTCTAATCAACTGGCCTTTAAAAGGTTCTGAGATATCAAATGTGGATTGACTTTTAAATAGCCGCCCTCAATCTACATTACTCAGTTCCAGCCTAATATTGTTGTGTGTATCCATCCCCCAACTTAATACTTTCATCCAAAGACTAGCCTTATCCTTATCCATAAGTAACTTAAAACTATCATGATCAGTGTTCCTGAAACACTCCCCCATGAAACCACCTGGCCGTGCTGATTTCCTAGTACCAGGTCTAGTATCGCCCCATCCCTACTTGGACTGTTCACATGTTACTTCAAAAATCCCTCCTGGATGCACTAACAAATTCTCCCAGCCAAGCCCCTTGGCTCTAAGGGAAAACCAATGAATATAGGGCAAGTTAAAATCACCCGCCACAACAACCCTGTTGTTTTTAAATTTTTCCATAATCTGTCCCCATAGCTGTTCCTATATCACCTGCTTGCTGTTGGAAGGCCTATAGTACAACCACATCAAAGTGATTGCAATATACAATGAAATTTCTGTTGGTGCCACTTTCAGGATTCAGTAAATGGTCAAAGTCAAATGAGCTACTACTTTTAAAAAATATCATTTACTCACAAATTTGTAACAAGAAATTTAATTTTGACAGAATACCCACCCCTGCAATAGCCCTTTTTATAGTTAAATTGATCTGCACTTTAACGATGAATTATAAGACACACGTCTCACTATTATAGACCAATATGAATATGATCAGCAAGTGTTTAACAGGGGAAGCGTCTGGACATCCAGAAATTAGTCGAATCAGTGAAAGGGAACAATTCATGGAGCTGCATCAGAATGGAAGAAATAGTTATTTGGTGCTGCAGGTTTACGACAAGGCCATTATAGTTTACATTGTAGATAACTGATTTAGGTCATAGAATCCGTATAGTGTGGAAAGGGGTCATTCAGTCCATCAATCTGCACCAACCCTCCTGACAACCTCCCACCCTATCCGCATATTTCCCATGGCTAATCCACCTGACCTGCACACTCCTGGACAATTTACTATGGCCAGTCCACCTAGCCTGCACATCTTTGGACTGTGGGAGGAAACCAGAGCATCTGAAGGAAACCCATGCAGACATGGGGAGAATGTGCAAACTCCACACAGTCAGTCGCCCAAGGCTGGCATGGAACCTGGGTCCTTGGTGTTGTGAGGTAGCAGTGCTAACCATTGAGCCACTGCACCACCTGGTATGGATAGAATTAAATCTATTATAGTTTGCCAAGAATGTAAAACTTGATGGGAGTTGCAAACAATAAGTAAACTAAATGTTGAAGGGAATGGATAAACTGGGTATTTTGTTCATCAAATGGAAGTTGCTGTTTCATGTGAAAAATGCAATCTAAAACTGGGGAAGGAAGATAAAAAAGGGTTATTTACGGTATAGACTGCAGGACCTAACACAAAGATTTAGAGCCATTGTTGAATAACTTGTTAAAGAAGAAAAATACACCTTCTAATGTATAGACAGCAGGATTGATCACAGAGGCAATACTGAACTTTTCAGGGGTACTAACTTGGCCCCACATATCCAGTGACCATTCTGATGTTTATACCTCAACTAAGCGCCCTAGCTTTGGACAGAGTTTGGTGGTGGAAGAAAGGGAAGGTAGCTAACTGGATTAAGGCAGGGAGTAGGGGATTGGTATTTTTTATCTGAGCTATGAGAAGGAGGAAAAGCTCAACAGACCCAGTGAGAAATAAGATCAGAAGAAAGTAAACTGACTGTACTTTATACTGAAGCAGTGACTGAGTATAGTAAGATTGTGCTAGAACTTTAGGACAAGTATTAATGGACCACAAAGATCTGTTTTATTCGTGAATTTAAAGGATTGCTGTTAACAGTGTTATTTTTCACAGTAAAATTTACATTAGCTTGATCTGGTTCTTATCAGTAACCTTCAACTTGCTTTTTTAAAATTTCCTTACAGTTTAATGTTTTGCTTTACAAAGTTGTCTTCATAAGGATATTGAGTTTTGCATTTCTGCTAACATTTTCACAAATCCCCTTCTTTCATCTGAAGATACAATTTGATGAATATCATTTATCTCTGGATCCTTACAAAAATATCCCAAATCCCATGATGATGTGCGTTAATGAAACTGGTTCGGTCCTCAAATAGAGGGGCGTGGAACTGTCAGAGATTCAATCACATGGTGTTTATGTTTGTTTGTCACCTTTACCATCTGGCAGCTATTAAATCCATTAGCATAAAGTTATCATGTAAACAAAGTGGTTTTAAGATCAATGGTGCGCATTTTTTCCCTTTTCCGATAATGAATGGATTCCCTTTCTGAATACTCAATTGATCCTGCCTCTGCAGCACTCTTTGGAAGTACTTCCAAATCCTAACCACTGTGTATCTGTGCATATGTTATTCTTCATGTTGCAATTGCTTCTTTGGCCATTTATCTTAAATCTATGATCTTTTGTTCTCAATCCTTTCTCCATTTGGAACAGATTTTTCACTATCTACTCTCTCCGTACATCTCATGATTTTGAACAACTAAATCAAATCTACTCTCAACCTCCTCTTCTCCAAGACGAGCAGGCCAAACCTGTCCAATCTTGCTAAGTAATTTAACTTTCTTGGCTCTAGAACCATTGTCAATAATCGTTTCTGCATTCTCTTTAGTGCCTTCACATCCTTCCTAATGTGTGGTACATGGAGATGGACTCAATTCTCCAGCTGAGGCTCAGCCAGTGTTTTGCTACAAGTTAAAGATAATTTATTTTCTTCTGTATTCTCCGTGCTATTGATAATGCTGAGGATACTATATATGTTTAACTACGCTCACAACCTATTTTGACCCCTCCATGATTTATGCACATATAAGCACAGACTCCTTTGCTCCTGTCACCCCTTTAGAACTGAACATTTTATATTGTCTCACTGCATTCTTCCTACAAAAATGAATCACTCCGTGTTTCCCTACATCGAGTTTCATCTGTTACTTGCCCACTCATTTCAACAAAATGTGTATGACTTTTGAAATTCTACACTATACTCCTCAGAATTCTCATTATTTTCAAGTTTGTATCATCTATAAATTTTGAAATTGTAGCCTGTACATCAAAGTCTAGGACATTAATATGTATCAGGAAGAGTGGGGGGTGGGAGGGCGGTGGTGATGTCCCAACTAGTGTTTTCTCTAAGCCATGCTCCCACTCCAAGATACCTCTGAGGTTCCGTGCATGCCATTGATGTGATGACACATTGACTTCCAGATATAGAAGTTGCTGCCATGTGGACTGTGAAGGTCAATGCAATGAAAACAAAAAGAGGGATTATTCATCACAACATCAATCCTTGGGAAACTGCACTATAAAACTTCCTCTCATTTCAAATGTTGTCTTCAATAAATTTTGAAACTGTTTCTCTAGTATACAAAAGTGGATTATCACATCCGTTTAGACATGTTTTGACACAACTCTGGAGCAGATAGGATTTGAATTGGGCCCTTCTGGTCCAGTGGTAGGGATATAACCACTGCACCACAACAGCCCTCATACATATTTTCAAATATAAGTCTGCTCAAAGATGTTATGACACATCACGTGAGCAGCTGGGATGTGAACCCTGGCCTCATGGTTCAGAGGTAGAGACACTATCACAAGTGCCCTTACAGATTTGTAATTGTGTCAATACAGTGTAGCTATGATCACAGAAAAATGATAAATACTGACTTTCTCTGACTCTGCTTTCAATTTGCTGCAACTGAATTCATTGTTCCTTTTCGTAGTACGAGTAATAATTGGATATGCTAAATAAAATGGTTGAGAGCACTATACAAGTTGTAATTACCTTTCAAACATGGAACTCAATATTTGATGATTCATTTTCTGATACACTGTTGAAATGTTATTAGAGTTTATCATATATTGAGTTAATTCATAAGATGGTTACAGATGACGAGGCTCATTCAGTTCATATTAGTTTATCTATCCAGCAGAGTCTCAACACAATCCTCTCTCCCCAAAGCGCCAATACCACACACATTCACCCAGTATTGCATTTGAGTTGATTTCTTGAAAAAAACATTGGATTTTGCCTCTTCCCCTCTGTCCAGAAACCTATTCCAAATTCTGCTTCCTCTCTTTATAAAAAATAATACTCTTGCTATCAGTTCTAATGATGGCTCTCACTGGCTTGAATTTAATTCTCTATTTAATTTTACACTTTTATTGAAAGTTATCATCTGCATTTACCTCTTCCTTACATTTATTAGCCAGTGTACATCAATAAGAGCACTTCTCTCCAGCTTTTTCTCACATCACGACATGCCACCCAAGATAGACCTTATTACCCTGGACTGCAGTCAGAAAGTGTAAACTGGAAGGTCTTCTACACCTGATACCTTTTCCTCAACGATAAAGTAATCTGAATGTTATCTAGAATATACTCTCACTCATTGTTTACAGACCAGCAGATAGTCAGAAACCAAATTGTAGATATGTTCTGAAGAAGGGTCACTGGACCTGAAGTGTTAATTCTGCTTTGCCTCCAAAAATGCTGCTGGACCTGCTGAATTTTCCAAGCAATTCCTGTTTTTGCTGCAGATACGTTTCTTCGAATTTTGCACATATGAAAGAAAAGATTGGCGTTTAAAAAGCCCCTTTCTTGATTCGGGTTGCCCAAAGCTCTTGCAGCCGTTAAAGTACTTTTTATGATGTCATAGAGTCATACACAACGGAAGCAGACTGTTTGCTTCAACTTGTCCATGCCGATTAAGTTTCCCAAACTAAACTGGACCCCCTTGCCTGTATTTGGTTCATAACCCCCCAAAACCTTTCCTTTCCATGTACCTGTCCAAATGTCTTTTAAATGTTGTAACTGTACCGGCATCTATCACTTCCTCTGGCAGTTCATTCCACATACGAACCACACTGTGTGAAGAAGTTGCCTGTCATGCCCCTTTTAAATCTTTCTCCTCTCATCTTAAAAATATGCCTCTGGTTTTGAACACACCCACCCAAGGGAAAAGACTTTTGCTATTCACTTTATCTATGCCCCTTATGATTTTATAAAACTTCATAAGGTCACTCCTTAACCTCCTATGCTTCAGTGAAAAAAGTCCCAATCTATGCTTACAAGTCATATACCCCACTCCCGGCAACATCCTGGTAAATTTTCCTGTTGCAACACAGGAAAGGTGGCAACTAATTTGCACTCAGCAAGCTCCCACAGACAGTCATGTTATAATGACCAGATTAGCTACATCTGTGATTGAGGCATACATACTGGCCCTAAAAATGGGGATAGCTCCTGTACTGTCCTTTGATTTAATACCATGTGACCTTTGACATTGAGCTGAGCAGGTAGATAGGGTTTTGGGTTAGCAACTCATCTGAATGATGTTCCTGCCAACACAGCAGCACTCCTCTATCACTGCATTAAACGTTCAGCCCATGATTTTTGTGTTCAAGTCCCAGAGTGGGTCTTAAACTCAGAATCTTATGATTCAGAGGTGAGTGTGCTGCCAACCAAATCACAATTCACAGTCAAGTGTATATGTTACTTTTACATAGACTTATTTATTTTGATAATCTTATTTAGTTTTTTAATTTATTATCGATAATATAATATCTGAATATGCCGTTCCTTCCAAAAATGAATCATAGTTATCAGCTGTGTGTTATTCAGTTGAATTTGTGATGAAAAATCCGTCAATTAACCTTTCACACCTCTTTATATAAACTTGTATTGATAGGCGTTCAAAACAATAAACAGTTTTATCAAAATGCTGATTGTTTATTTAGATAGTTAATTATCGAGGCCAGAATTGCATGAAGGATACTTTGCAATCAGCTACCTGCGAATGTTATTTCAATAATGGTACACTTAGTGAACATAAGAACTTGGATTTTTCTTAAACATAATTGCACCAGCCATTGCATTGTTCAATTTAAGAGACCTTCGTGGGTTGTTTCATAAATTTTGAAGCATTGATTCAAATTAGTGTTGACACTGGAAACAGGCAGCTCACATAGACTATCAGCTCTGCTGTTGGTATAGTGTAGGCCCTGAGGGAGTTTAAATGACAGAGCTAATTGTCTGTGATAGACTAATTAAATTATGCTGATAAGATCTTGGTTAGCGCCCAAGGTGCAGCACTTAGCACGGAACGTGTCCTTGTTTATTGCAATGTGCATGCAGTGAGGTCCTCTCAGTCAATCAGCATCTTGTCAATACTATCATCAGGACCTTTCTCTCTATTTTCTTACATCATTCTGCAGCTCTATTCATTGATGTGTTTTGTAGCCCATTTGACAGGAGTGAAAGGTTTGTGAAAAAAATTATAGCCGTTTCTGTAGAACCAATTCAAACCAAAGACAACATGTATTTATGACTGCATCGGCGCCGCCTCGTGCTCCCACGAGGAGCTCGAACAGTTCATCCAATTCACCAACAC
>JAHRHZ010000079.1:10400857-10440794 GCA_024137785.1 Ginglymostoma cirratum | reverse complement strand
TTGACCTGCTGTGTTCATCCAGCCCCATGCCTGTTATCTCGGATTCTCCAGCATCTGCAGTACCTTTTATCTCTGATACAACATGTATTTAGATATCACCCTCAACATTGTAAAATACTTTAATGTGCTTCACAGATCCATTCATAAACTTTGACTCTAAGCTGCATGGGGTGGGTGGGGCTGGGGAGAGTGGGGAGGGGGTGTTGGTGGTGGGGGGTGATGGTGGTTTGGACCGGTGACTAAAACGCTGGTAGAAGAGATAGATCTTGCATGAAGCTCATAAATCCACAATCATAAAATGTTTAAGGCCTCAGAATTGCAAAGGCATGTTTTAGTGTTATCTTTGCTTATTTACAACTTGGAAGTCAGGTTGCCACATCAGTAACTGTTAATGTCTTCATCAGAAGTGGCTTTACCATATCATACAACCATAGAGTAATTATGGCATAGTGGAGGAATGAAATATATGCAGGATTTGTCGAGCAGTCCAATCAGTTCAATTCCCTGATGTCTTTCAAAACTCCCATTCTTGAGACTACATTTTCTGTTACAGGATTGAACACAGTTGATGTCTTGTCCATGAGCTAAATAAATTCTTTCCTTCTAACATTGCTTAGCTTGGGTATGAGCCAAATAAAAATTGCATTTTTTGTACATTTATACTGACTGAAATTTTAATGTTTTGGACAAATACTACATGTTCATGCCATGAAATGAATTTGAATATGATATTCTTAATAGTGAATTCTATTCATTATTTCGTCTACTATTTTCTTCTAACAATATGGGATAGCACAGGGTGATGTACGAATGGGCGGACAGCCCGAAGTGATAGGGCACAGAATGAAAAATACTTCAGATGCTGGAACTCTAAACATAATCAAAACATGCTGGAGGCAGCCAGGAGGTCAGGCAGTACTCTGAGGAAGGAAGAAAAATAATTAATGTTTCTGATAAACCTCATCAGAATTCACAGAGGAATATTCGTGAGATGTTAACTTTATTGGCTATATTCACAATTGTTGCCTGGCTTGCTGACTATATCCAGCATTTTAAAGTTTAAAGGATGCACAGCAGTTCAGGTAGGTAAGGCCTTGTATCAACAACATGGTTAATATTTCAAACAGCTACTTTTAGTAGTTTAATTGCTTCATTTGTCAATGATTTCTATAGATTATCGCAATAAAAAAAAGTGTCTCCCCCAACTCTGAACTTCTCACATCACTGCATCACACACAGAGCAAAGTTTAATATCTTTCTGTATGGCAGGTTTGGTGGCAAGGGGGACACTTAATTGGCTAGGAGGGTGAGAGATGAGGACTGTGCTGTTTTCCTGCCTCACTCCCAATTAAGCTTGTGATGGGAAAGAACAAGAAACCCGTTAAGTAGGTCATTAGTACCCCCTTACTAGCCTTCTCTTGTCATCACTAGTATTCACTCAGCAGTAGGCAGCAGACTCACCATGAAGGGAGCCCAAACAGCCAACCCTCCTGGGGTTGCTTGCAGGCTCCTATGAAGGATCATTCATTGAAAGAGCCTGATTGAGTGAACCTGTTGAGAGTCAACCTTCATCCTTCCTTATCCCACCTTCCCACTCGGTAAACTCCCTCTCACCATTACTCACCTGTGGCCTGCATTTATTGAAGATCCTAGGCCCTGAGTGAGTGCAATACTGGCAGCAACCACTACCTCCCTCATGGTGCCAAGCAATGAAGAGCTGTCAGCTTCTGATTGGCCAGCAGCACTCAGTGGGTAGAATTTCTGCCCCAAAGGATCCTTGATTCAGTCAAAGCTTCACCACTGTCTGATTAAGTGTGTAATTAGTGTTTAAGTATCAAACCTTCTTGAAAAGTGGCAACATCGGGCACTCATCAGTTCTCCAACTGACTCCATCAAATATTGCCCATATTGCACCCTAACATACTGTAGATAAATGCACATCCACTCTTATTGTCTAAAGCAATTGGTAAATGAGGAAAATTAAACCAGAAAAACAAGATATGCCACATAAATTAACTAAACATTGTATTATTGCAGGATACTAAGGGAAGGAATTACATTTTGTGCGTGGAAGCAAGCCTTGAAAAACAGCTTAAAATTCTGTGCAACTACATATTCCCCTCCACACTGATAAATCTGTTGATGTCCAGTTATAGTCCCTTTGTGTAAAGATTGTTGAATGGATTAATAGGTCATTGGTCAATAGCAAGTATTCTGATTCACATAGATGGCTGGCTGCAAATGTCTCAAATGTCGAACACCTTCATTCCTCACATTTCAGAAAGCAGCCAGAAAAGTAACAAACTATGACAACTCTGCCATGGTTCAGTTCAAGGAGGTGAAGAAAAACACTGTTGACTGCATTTCTTCTGAAGGGCTTGAAATGTCTCTTGTTTGTGGCATTTTTTGCAGGAATGCTTAGTCTACAAGGGAAGCGGGTTTAACATAGCTCAAGGTGTTAAACTAATTCCCTACAAAGCTGGTGAAAACATAAGCCCAAGTGATCCTCTATACCTCTGGAATCTTCTTTTTGTATGGTAAGGAGTTAAAGGTGTTTGATGGCTCATCCCTGTCACTGCATTGGCATTTGAATGCTCCTAACACATATTGGTGCAGATGCAGAATCTCAAGGCTTAACCCTTTCATGTAGTGGGACTCATGAGTGATTTTAATCTACATACACATTGGAAAAATCAAATTGGCAGTAATAGCCTGGATGAGTAGTTCATAGAATAACTTTGAGAGTAGCACATTGTGGAACCCAGCACAGAATAAATATACTAGATCTGTTATTGGATAATGAGACATGATTAATTAATGAACTCAGAGTAAAGGCACCCTTAGGTAGCAGCAACCATAATATGGCTGAGTTTTACATTCAGTTTGAAAGGGACAAGAGTAGGTCCAAGACCAGTATTTTAAAGTTAAATAAGGGAAAGACAAAAATAGGCAGGAAAGTTTGTGTGGTGAAGAAATAAGGAGTTTGCAAATGGATACAGATAAGTTGAATGAGTGGGAAAGATCTAGTAAATGGACTACAATGTGGAAAAATAGTTGACTTTTGCAGGAAGAATGAAAAGCAGTATATACTTAAATAAAGGACAATTGTGGAATTCTGAGGTACAGAGGGATGTGTTAGTTCAACACAGAAGAAGAACAAAGGACAAAGAACAATACAACGCAGGAACAGGCCCTTCAGCCCTCCAAGCCTGTGCTGACACATTTTGACCTTCTGTACTAAAGCTGTCTTCACTTACAGGATCCGTATCCCTCTATTCCCTTCATATTCATGTATTTGCCCAGGTGTTTCTAGAATGCTGCTATTGTGTCTACTTCCACCACCTCCTCTGGCAATGTGTTCCAGGCACTCACCATCCTTTGTGAGAAAAACATGCCTTGCACATCTCTTTTAAACTTGCCCCCTCACAACTTGAACTTGTGTCCGCTGGTAATTGACCCCTCCACCCTGGGATAAAATTTCAGATTTCCCACTCTATCCATGCGACTCACAAACTTATAAACTTCTATTAGATCGCCACCTCAACCTCCTGCATTCCATTGGAAAAAAATCAGTCTAGCCAACCTATCCTCACAGCTAAAATCCGCCATACCAGGCAATGTCCTGGTAAACTGTTTCTGTACCCTTTCCAAAGCATCCACATCCTTCTGGTGGTGTGTTAACCAGAACTGTATGCAATATTCCAAGTGTGCAGCATAATTTGTCTATCCTAATACTCAATGTCCGTTCCAATGAAGGCAAGCATGCCATAAGCCTTTTTTACTGCCTTATCTACCTGTGATGCCACCTTCAGTGATCTGAGGACCTGCACACCTAGATCACTCTGCATATCAATGCTCCTAAGAGTTCTGCCATTGACTGTAGAATTTCAACCTATACTTGACCTTCCAAAATGCATCACCTCCCATTTGTCTGGATTAAACTCCATCTGCCATTTTTCTGCCCATGACTCCAACTGATCTATACCCTGTTGTTTCCTCTGACAATCTTCCTTACTATCTGCAACTCCACCAATCTTTGTATCATTTGCAAACTTACTAATTAGACTAGCTACGTTTTCCTCCAAATCATTTATGTAGATCATGAACAACAAAGGTCCCAACTCTGATCCCTGTGGAACACTATTAGTCACAGCCCTCCATTCTAAAAAGCATCCTTCCACTGCTACCTTCTGTCTCCTATGACTAAGCCAGTTCTGTATCCACCTTGCCAGCTCACCCCCGCTACCATGTGACTTCACTTTTTACTCCAGTCTGCCATCAGGAACCTTGTCAAAGGCTTTACTAAGTCCATGTAGACAACATCAACCACTTTTCCCTCATTAATCATCTCCATCACCTCCTCAAAAAATTTGATTAATCTAATGAGGCATGACCTCCCCCATAGAAAACCATGCTGCCTATCGCTAATAAGTCCACTTGCTTCGAAATATGTACAGATCTTGTCCCTGAGAATTTTTTCCAAAGATTTCTGTACCCCCGACATGAGATTCACAAACCTGTAATTTTCAGGATTATCCCTGCTACCCTTCCTAAACATTGGGACAACACTGCCAATCCCCAGTCCTTTGGGACCTCACCTATGGCCAGAGAGGATACAAAGATGTCTGTCAATGCTCCAGCAATTTGTTTTCCTGCCTCCCTCAAAAATCTGGTATAGATCCCATCAGGACCTGGGGACTTATCTATCTTAATACTTTTTAAGTACACCTCTTCCATGTTAATAGCAACTTAGCTTAGAAACTCTACACTCCCTTCCTGAGATCACCTTCCACCTATTTCTTCTCTTTGGTGAATAGCAACACAAGTATTCATTTAGGACCTCATCCACCTTTTCTGGCTCCACTCATAGATTCCCTTCTTTGTCCCTGAGTGGGCCAATCCTTTGCCTAGCTACCCTCTTGCTTTTTATATATGTCTAAAAGCCTTGGGATTCTCCTTAATCCTGTTTGTTAATGATTTTTCATGACCCCTTATAGCCCTTCTAATTCCTTTTTTAAGTTATTTCCTACTTTCCTTATGTATTTCAAGGGCATCATCAATTCCCATCCTCCTAGACCTTGCATCTGCCTCCTTTCTGTTTCTGACCAGGGACATAACATCCCTCATCATTAAGGTTTACGTAAGTTGCCATACCTATCCTTCATTCTTGCAGGAATGTGCCACTCCTGTACACTTATCAACTGCCGTTTGAAATACTCCCACATATCTGATGTAGGTTTATCCATAAACAGCCGCCTCCAATCAAATTGCTCCAGTTTCTGTCCAATATTGTTGTTATTCACCTCCACCCAGTTTACCACCTTCACCCAAGGACTGCTGTTATCCCTATCCATAAGCATCTTAAAGCTCACGGTATTATGGTGTCGACTCCCAAAATAATCCCCTACTAAAACTTCACTCACCTGGCAGGGCTCATTTCTCAAAGCAAGGTCCAGTATAACCCTTCCCTGGTTGGACTGTTCACATATTGTGTCAAGAATCCCTCCTGAATTATCCTTACATTTTATGCCCCATCCAAGCCCCTAGCACATACTGAGTCCCAGATAATACAGGGGAAGTTCGAGTGTTCAAGTGCACAAGTCACAAAAAATTAGAATGGCAGGTATAGAACATAATCACAATAGCTAATAGAATACTATACTTCATTCTGCAAGGAATCGAACATAACATGAATGATATTACAAAACTATAAGATCATGAGATATAGGAGCAGAAGTAGGCCACTTGGCCATTGAGTCTGCTCTGCCAATTTGGTGAGACCATGGCTGGTCTGGTAATTCTCAAGTGCACTTTCCTGCCTTGTATCCATAAACCTTGATTCCTTTACTGATTAAAAGCAAGGCAAATGGAATGTAGTCATTCACTGGGGGGAAATGATCAACAAAAGTAGGAATATCTTGTTACATTTGTATAGAGCATTGGTAAGGTCATATCTAAAGCATTGTGCACAGTTTTGGTCTACTTAATTACGAAAAGACGCAAATGTGTTAGATGCAGTTCAGTGAAAGTTTACTCTGCTAATACCTGGGTGGAGGGAATTTTCTTTAGAGAAAATACTGAACAGGCTGAGGCTGTATTCAACCAGAGAATGAGAGGTAAGGTCCAGTCACATCGAATATTGAAAGGATGTTTTCCCTTGTGGGGGAAACTATGGACACAGTTTAAGAACCGAGATGAAATTCAAAGACAAGGAGTATTTCATTCTCTCAGAAAGTCATGAGTATTTCAAATTCTCTTTTCCAGGGAGCAGTGGAGATGGAGCCATTGAGGGGGGTCACCTTTAAGGCACTATTAGATAAATTCTTGGCAAACATGGGAGTTAATGGTTATCCGGGATAGGAGGGAATGTGGATTTGAGGCCACAATCCAGTCTGCCAAGATCTTATTGAATGGTGGATCATGCCCAAAGGGCTGAAAGCCTACTTCTGCTCCTAATTCATATGTCCAGAAATGTGTGAATGGTACAATTAGGAATGATATCTGGAAGTATTTTGTATTAAGTGTGATGTGATCTACACCTGGATTGAATTTTCAAATAAATGTGAAAACCCTAGAATGATCCAAGATACGATTAGGTGCTGAAAAGTGTGACTGTATGGTCTTCCAGGATTGATGAATAAAGCGGTCCAAGTCGACTTCCTCAACAATTTTTTTTACAGTCCAATCAGCATTTTTTTGTCTTGCCTACCTTGAGCTTCTCATTTGATTAAAGCTATTTTAGATACATTTAATCAAACAAGCTGGTGAAGAATATGTGTGACAATGAATTGATGATATTAGAATTGTTTTCATCTTAATCCCTTTAAGAAGGTAAAACAAGGCTTTTGTGAAAAGACTGAATGATGAAAGTACCTGTGCTATGAAAGTAGTTCCAAGGACTTGTTTAATGCTAAACAGTTGGGCTAAAAAAAATCTTGATTCTTTAATTCTCAAGTAATTGCATTCATATCAGGAAAATAAATACTCCAAATCTTGCTAGATAATTTCAATAGATAAATCTATTTTACTTATTATGTACTGAAATATGATTTCAATTTTAGGGTAACACACTAGCAAATGTAAATATTTCCAGATTTTGGAGTCTGAAAGCACAGGAAATAGTTTGTATCTCAGACATAACTTTGGTCTGATGTTAATTGAAGTAGATCAAGAAGATTTATCTGCTCATGGCACCAGGATGTTGCTTTGCAAGTGGGAACCTATTTTCTACCCGACAGCCATGATCAAACTGCAGACTTTCAATTAAGCTCCTCTCCCCATTACAAGTGCTAGGCACCAAGGATTTGGAATGAGATGTTAAACAGTTTTATGAAAAACGTATTCTCAAATGAAACAGGGCCCAGCTTACCACAAATGCAGTCTGCTGTTTGTCTATCAAGCAACATAATAAAGCAGAATTGAACAAAATGGAAGAAATCGAGTGCATGATTTTAGGAGAAGCTCTGGTGATGCAAAAAATACACAACTCATGACTTGAGCCTCATAACTTACTCATGTCCGTGTCTAATTTTACTTCTGCTACTGTTCCCTGTCATGTGTCCTCAATGTAACCAATGGTCCATATGGTGTAATGTTAGTCAGTGGCTTACTTTTGGTGAATCATCCAGTCATTTATCCTGTGTGGTTGGTGTGATAAAGGAAAAGGTCACCAATGAGTTTGACCATAGTGGTCAGTTTCCCACCTGTGATTACATTGAAACAGAATGACATATTTGAATTCTGGAAATAACAAGGTTTTCCATCCTACTGCTTTTCCTTTAATATTCCACATTATCACACTTAGTTAGGAGGCCGGCAAGAGCTAGTCCACTGACATCGCCACAGATGTCACAAAAACAACATCTTGGTCAGCCTCTCAGGAGGTAGCTTTAAGCTGCAGGAAGGGAGTTAACAGCCTACTTCCCCTCCTTCATACACTCAGTACAGCCAAGGCCAGCAAGTGTTTTTTTTCCCTTTTGTGAAAGCAATATTGTCATATACTATAATGACAAGACAAAAGTAATAGCTTCTAATTTTGTACAAATGCAGAACTTAACAGTGTTGCTTCACTTCCTTTAACATATGCAGTTTGACTTTAATTTCATAGGAAACGCTTAACAACTTTGCATGATCCCTTTATGCATCCTGTAAAGAGTGTTTTGAATTAAAATCCATTAACACTTCAAGGCAATATTACTGGAAGGCTGCAATATTTGTCCAATATAAGTAATTAAAGCCACGAACACAAACCTCAGAAAGAATTTATAAATAAATTCAAAGCAGTAACATAATTGGGGTGCACCGCAATATCCCACTGGAAAGCTTTGAACTGACAGCTGTTTCATCTTTAAGGAAAGGGCAGGCTGTAATTGTACAATTTAAGTTAGAACTTCTGTTAAGATATGACAGTCCAACATTTTGTGTTGCATTTACCTTAACTAGCATTCTTCCGGTGCTTCATCTCAGCTGTAAATAAAACTGCAACTCACGTTCATTTGGGTATTAAAAGTACTTAGAATTGTTTACTAACATAATTACCAGAATTGCATAATGAATGCTTTAAGTTGACCTGAAAGGGCAGATATCTCATCCAAAGATAGTAGTGTACCAAAATATCAGCAAGGTTCTTATGCTCAAGTCTGGGTTGGAGCCAAACCCATTATAATAAGTCCCTAGACCCTTGTGAATTAGTGGTTATCATGGAACTAAACTAACACTTCAGCTTTGGATCATGCCCGAGTACATTGTGAGATGAAGGATGAAGGAAATACTGTATTATGGGGTATTGGCAGACCAATGGGGCTAATGTGTGACGTTGCAATTTATACATTATGTATCTTTCCTTTGTCTGTTTTGCTTCAATATTTTTGTTTTAATAAATAACAACAGTCAGAGCTGTGTAAATTTAGTATAAAGTGAATTTATACCTATCTTGCGACTGGAAATAGTCCATCAGTTCTTCAAATCCAAGATTGTAGACTTTGTTATAAAATTATATTATAGGTATTATTACAATGATGCAGAGCCATTAATACATAAATATAAATATTATGAATGAAAACCTTCTCTCACTTCAAATCAAATGAGATAACAAATGATTTTCTGGGTGTTTTCTATTAGAACCTTTAATTGAAGAAATGCTTGTGAAAGTCAAAACATTTCTGAGCTTGTAGAAACTCTTCCTGCAGGGCTGCAGTAATATCAGTGGCTTGTGAAGTTTAAAGAACCAATAACTGTAGAGCTATGATTATCACTGCCACACTTTAACAATACAAGGAAGAGTGCCTTTTGGTTCCTCTAAATAGGTGGTAGAATAAGCAAAGCGACAGTGCTGCTGACATCGCATGAAATGGCTTCTCCACAATAACAAACAGAATTGGATTTGCCTTTATAGACCACACATTGTTGCGCTTGCTGGCCTCTGCAAATCTTCTCAACATTGAAAGGGGTACAGCAGTCAAACATATAGCAGAAAGCTGCAAATTTTTAAAAAAGCTGGGCATGCACAAGTGTTCAAATTTGACCCGACATGATAAGTGTGAACCATTTTCAAAAGCAGTTTTGTAATATAAACACCTCATTAAAAAAACTGAACTGTGTTACTTGACCAGATGTGTTTATTGGAAACTGCTTGTTTGTGGATCAGAAACAGTTTGGGAAGCCTGTTTCACTGACGCTGAGCATTATGAGGTACTGGGCAAAAGGGCAGGAATGTTCATTAAAGGCGTAAACCCCGTAGCACATCTCAGTAAGCCACGTGCTGCAAAGCCAGGTAATAGCCAACGCTGTCAATATTCATACATTTCTTTTCAACCAACTGAATCAGCAAGCTACCTTGTACCAGATTGTGCTTCAGTATAAAGAAGCCACAGAACCACTATGCACTATTGCATAGAGGTTCTCTTTGTAGAGAGCTAATATTTTGACAAAGGTATGAAAGCAAAACTCAGAAGTTATAGCAATGGTGAAATAAAAATCCAAGATACAATTTTTCACAAAAAAATTCCTTATAGCTTACAAGTAAGGATGTTATTTTCTCTCGAAGCTTAAACATGGCCTAAGATGATCAAACACTTCCATGATACAGTAACACAGTCTCTCCTGAGTAACTTCTGAATGATCAAACCCAAAACGCAGAAATTACGCATACATCATTCTTATAAAACTAACAAAACAAACAAAACATTGATTTAAAAATGTAATCTTTGACTCTCTCTCTGGTTTTGCACCAGCAGAAGGTACACATGAATAGTAAGAATGGCTGCTGTTGTAACTTGAGGGAAATTACAAGTTTCATTATGACAGCAATGAAGCCGGTACTCTGGTTCCTCAAAATAGGTGGAAAGGCAAGTGGTGAAGAGGATACAAGGAATCTGCAGAGGGATATAGACTGGTTAAGCAAGTTGGCAAAAACTTGGCAGATGTATTAAAGTGGGTTCACACTATTGGTTGCAATATTCATAGGTCACTGTGTTATTAGAGAACAATTTTTGATACTTGTTCAACTGTTCCTTTGTGTTGTTATTTTGACACTTTGCCAAATATTCATTCATTCTTATGGGAAATAAATCTCCATTCCTCATACTCGTTGGATTTTTCTGAAATGTATCTCCTATAGATAGCGAGGACACCCTATTTTCCCCTGAAGTAGAAAAAATGTGATGTAATGCACTTTGACAGGTAGAATAGAGGAGCTGAATATCAATTAAATGGGGAAAGACTGTAGAAAAGTAAAGCGGTGAATGATTTGGGAATCACTGTGCATAAATCACAGAATGCTAGCAAATTCAACAGGTAGTGGCGAAGGAAACTTGAATATTGGCTTTTATTTTACAGGGAATAGAATATAAAAATAGGGAGAGCTTGCACAAAACAATACATGACACTTGACAGACCACAGCTGGAGTACTTTCAACAGTTTTGGTCCCGTTATCTAAGGTAAGAGGTGTTGGCATTTACAGGAGGTTAATTAGTTTCATTCAGCATATGGAGGGGCTGTCTTATGAAGAGAGGGTGAGTAGGTTGGGCCTATACTCATTGGAGTTTAGAAGAGTGAGAGATGATTCTTAGTGGACCCGACAGGATAGATGTGGAAAAGGATTTTTCGCTGTGTGAACGTCTAACACTAAATGGCATAATCCCAGAATAAGGAGACCCATTTCAAAGGAGGAGGAATTTCTCCTTTCAGAGGGCAGTGAATCTGTAGAGGTTTTTGCCAAAGATTGTTCTAGAGGTTGAGTCATGAAGTATATCCAAAGCTGAGATGTTTCAAGTCGGGACCCTTCTTCAGAACTGGGGAGGGGGAAGGGAGCTGGGAAATAAATAGAGGGAGGAGGGGTGGAGCTGGGGCAGGGAAGGTGGGATGGTGATAGATGAATGCAGGTGGGGTAGTAGGGATTGGTCAGTAGGAAAGGTGGGGCGGATAGATGGAGAAGAAGATGGACAGGTTATGTCAAGTCAAGGAGGCAGGGATAAGAGGGAGGTTTGGATGTGGGATGAGGCCGGGGTTGGGTGATTTTAAAACTGGTGAATTCCTGCAGGGGTGGGGGTGAGAGGAGGTGTAGTCAAGGTAGCTAGGGGAGTCGGTGGGTTTGAAATAGATGCCGGCATTGAGGCGGTTATCAGAGATGGAGATAGAGAGGTCCAGGAAGGGGAGGGAGGTATCGAAGACAGTCTGGTGAATTTGAGGTTGGGATGAAAGGTGTTAGTAAAGTTGATGAGCTGTTCAAGCTCCTTTTGGGAGCATGAGGCTGCACCGTTGCAGTCATCAGTGTAATGGAGGAAGAGGTGAGGGATGGTGCTGGTGTACCAGTGGAAAAGGGACTGTTCCACGTATTTCAAGAAGAGGCAGGCATAGCTCAGACCCATACAGGTGCCCATAGCCACCACCTTAGTTTGTAGAAAGTGAGAGGAGTTAAAAGGAGAAGTTGTTCAGGATAAGGATAAGTTCTGTTAAGCAGATGAGGGTGTCGGTGGAGGGGGACTAGTTGGGCCTGCAGGAGAGGAAGAAGCGGAGGGCTTTTAGGTCATCTGTGTGGGACATACAAGCGTATAGAGATTGAATGTCCATAGTGAAGATGAGGTTTTGGGGGCCAGGGAATTGAAGGTCTTGGAGGAGGTGGAGGGTGTGGGTAGTGTCCCAAATGTAGGTGGGGAGTTCCTGGACCAGGGGTGAAAAGATAAAGTCAAGGTAAGCAGAGATGAGTTCAGTGGTGCAGGAGCAGGCAGAGACAATGGAACAGCTGGGGCAGTCAGGTTTGTGGATTTTGGGAAGGAGATATAAACAGGCGATGCAATGTTGGGGAACGAGTAGGTTGGAGGCTCTGGTAACCGCCTCAGCACCGACATTATTTCAAAAATACCAACTCCCATAGCTATCTGGATTACACCTCCTCTCACCACACCCCCCTGCAAGAATGAGATCTCATAATCCCAATTCCTCTGCCTCCGCTGCATCTGCAGAATGGATGGAATGTTCCACTCCCAGACATCCCAGATGTCCTCCTATTTCAGGGACCACAACTCACCCCACTTCCGGAAACAAAAATAGCCTCAATTGCATCTCTTGCAATTCCTGCACCTCTGCTCTCAAACACCCTTCCCCTACCAAAACTAAAGACAGAGTCCCCCTGGTCCTCACATATCACCCTACCAACCTCCGCATCCAGCATATCACCATCCGCCACTTCTGCCACCTGCAATCCGCCCCCACAACCAAAGAGATATTTCCCTCTCCACCCCTATCTGCCTTTCATAGGGACTGCTCACTCCACGACTCCCTCGTCTGCTCCACACTCCCCACTAACTTCACCACACCTGGCACCTTTCCCTGTAACTGCAGGAAGTGCTACACCTGCCCCTACATCTCCCACCCCACCTCCATCCAAGGCCCAAAACATACTTTCCATATCCGACAGGGGTTCACCTGTTCATCCTCCAATCTGGTCTACTGCATCCATTGCTCCCGATGTGTCCTCCTCTACATCATTGAAACCAAGCGCAGACTCGGGGACCGTTTTGTGGAGCATCTGTGCTCAGTACACGATAATCGACAACACCTTCCGGTTGCCAAACATTTTAACTCACCATCCCGTTCCCTTGATGTCATGTTCATCCTGGGCTTCCTCCAGTGCCACAATGACGCCACGCACAAACTGGAGGATCAACACCTCATATTCCGCCTCAGGAGCTTACAGCCCTCGCCTCTTTGACATGACACAATCTGTCCATCTTCTGTCCCAACTATCCACCTCACCCTTCCCACTGACCAATCCCTACTACCTCCCAACTGCATTCATCCATCACTATCCCACCTACCTTCCTCCAGGCCCACCCCTTCTCGCTCTATTTATTTCCCAGCTCCCTTCCTTCTCCCCAGTTCTGAAGAAAGGTCGCGACCCGAAATGTCGAATTTCCTACTCCTCTGATGCTGACTGACCTACAGTGTTCCTCCAGCTCCGCACTGTGTTGACTTCCTCAGCTGGAAGCCTCTTCTAAGGATGAATAAACCATGCACTGATCTCAAATAAATACTAGGCATTCACATGCAAGAATCTTTGTTATGCATCCCAGACCACCTACATAGTGACTGCACAGAAACCTTAAACCTTTGTTTTGGATTAATTATGGCCACTCTTATCTTCATCTGTGTATAGTTAATTTCACACTTGGGGAAGGAACTGCTAGGAATATGCTGTTTTTTGTCTAGGAATATCTGAGCCAGCAACTCTTCTGGAACAATGCATTGCTCAAATCTTGAACGTATGGAGCAATGTATTCTGGCCAATGCCTGCAAAATCTTCCTCAGCTGATGTGAATGAGTCAGTGTTAAAAACATTCAAAACATCTTCCACAATGGAGAAAAAACCATGTCAATACATTTGCTTTTCTGAGTTGGAAACATTTTATCTCATGAATGACAGTTTCAATGTGTAAGCATTTACCAATGTATGCTTCTAAAATGATCAGGAAAAACAACATGATCTGTTTTAATTTGATCCATCTCTTACCTAATATGCTTAATTGCTGTTTTTGTAGCAGGCTTACAGATTTACTTCCAACATCATAAATTCACGTCACAAACTGGTAACTTCCACATGGATAACTATTTTCTGATACATTACCCTACTTTTTCCAAATATTATTGGACCAAGAGTATTACTGATACCCAGAAATTAATCCATTTATGTCTTAAGGCATGTAATTAATGATAGAGATGTTGAGATTCTGTACTCTGGTGGGATTTTGAGGGTTAGCTGTTAAGAACTAGAACGTTATTCTTGACCAGGAATGCATTGCACTTTCTCCTTGCACCACACTGCCAATTGTTGTTGGCCACTTGTCAGGAAAATTTTTGTTAAAGTTAATGACAATATATATATAATGTTATATGAATACTGTGAACACTTGACTGTAGCACTTGTTTTCTGAAATATATTAATATAGTCCCAGACACAAGTAAGTATTTGATTTTCGTGTTTTCTCTGTGAGGATTTCTGCACTGTGTCGGTAAACAACTGAATGAACATTGTTTTTGGTTTCTCAATTAGGTATTATTTTGGTTATTTTTCTGGATCAGTAATCCAGAGATCTGAATGCATAAACTAGCAGGCATATGAAGCAGGTATCAATAAAAATGACCATGGAACTGTCAGTTTGTTGTAAAAACCCCATGCGATTCATTCGTATTTTTGAAACGTGTCATCCCTATTTCATTTAAGAGGTATATGACTCCTTTTCCATACCAACATGGTTGACTCTAGACTCCGAAGTCTAGGGGCCTAATAAATAACTCAGCTGTATCTTGTAACTATAATAGAACAACTATAGATGAACATTAAATGGCAATCTGCTACATCATGAGAATGAGAAAAAAATGGGCATTGGTAATAATGGTGTGTTCTGTATGTTCCGCAATATGCTGCTGAATTAATACTTGTTTCAAACCACAGGTGCTTAGGAACTTGCTTAAGCTCCTGTGATAGCTCAATCTTTATTTTAGATATAGGGCTTAGAGTCTCACACTGATCCATGTGAGCGTCACACTCCCAATAATCTGAAACCATTCTAAATTTTAGACAATTGAGCCCAGGAACTGAACATTCTATATCAGCTTACTGATTTTATTACCTGCCTCCAGCAGGATCTTTGGAGCAGGAAAGCTTGACATTTCGGGCCTAGACCCTTCATCAGAAATGGGGGAGGGGAAGAGGGTTCTGAAATAAATAGGGAGAGAGGGGGAGGCAGATAGAAGATGGATAGAGGAGAGGATAGGTGGAGAGGAGACAGACAAGTCAAAGAGGCGGGGATGGAGCCAGTAAAGGTGAGTGTAGGTGGTGAGTTAGGGAGGGGATGGGTCAGTCCAGGGAGGACGGACAGGTCAAGGGGGCAGGATGAGGTTAGTAGATAGGAGATGGGACTGTGGCTTGAGGTGGGAGGAAGGGATAGGTGGGAGGAAGAACAGGTTAGGGAGGAGGGGACGAGCTGGGCTGGTTTTGGGATGCAGCTGGGGGAGGGGAGATTTTGAAGCTTGTGAAATCCACATTAATACCATTGGGCTGCAGGGTTCCCAGGCTGAATATGATTTGCTGTTCCTGCAGCCTTTGGGTGGCATCATTGTGGCATTGCAGGAGGCCCAGGATGGACATGTCGTCTGAAGAATGGGAGGGGGAGTTGAAATGGACTGACCTATCTCCTCCCTACCTCCCCACCTACACTTACTTTTACTTGCTCCATCCCTGCCTTTTTGACTTGTCTGTCTCCTCTCCACATATCCTCTCCTCTCCTCTATCCATCTTCTATCTGCCGCCCCCTCTCTCCCTATTTATTTCAGAACCCTCTTCCCCTCCCCCATTTCTGATTAAGGGTCTAGGGCCAAAACGTCAAGCTTTCCTGCTCCTATGATGCTGCTTGGCCTGCTGTGTTCATCCAGCTCCACACCTTGTTATCTCGGATTCTCCAGCATCTGCAGTACTTACTATCTCCAACAGGATCTTTCTTGGCTTTGTAATATTCTGCTAAACAGTGCTTTAGGTGAAAATTAGCCAGTCTTATTAAACAATAAGTTGATAATTGACTAATAACTATAATGTTTAGTTGAATAACAGCAGACAGACTTAATTATTCATCTTCAAAAGATTGGAAATAGTAATAAGTTATTAATTGTGTTAAGAACTTAAATATTAACCTTTACACAGTGGTTTGTTGATGACGATCATGTTTTGCACTTCCATCTCTTTTTGATTGCTTCATCCATATATTCAACTTTGAGAAGGCAGGCTGAGTTAACTTTGTAAAAATGACTGTGATAAGGGCAATTTTAAAATTTTGAAATCCCATGAAAGCTGTCAAACAAATATCAATAAGAGATGCAAAACATTTGTATTTGAATTGAATTGGTGGGTCTACTTCCCTGGACGCCTTGCAGACACAAGATCTATATTTTGGAATTCAATCCTATATGTATCATGACACAAAGAAACAAAGGAATAGCATGATATATTATAGGCCAAATACAACATGCTGAACTTTGGGCATATCTGGATGAAAGCTCAGTTATGAAGACCTTTTGCCTTGGTATAAAAGCTGCCAACCTTTACTATTTAGATTCGCGCAAAAAGAATGATTGTATTGATCAGCAAGATATTAAAGGTCTACCATTTCTTGTGCAATCATACTCTAGGATGGAGTTAGAACCATCCTTCAGGAGTATTGGCGAAGAAGGAAAAGATCACAATTATAGTTGATGCAATGAAAATATGGAATTTTGGATTCAAATATACTTATTCCAGATTGTGGCTTCATTCGGGCCATTCTCTTCATGCTAAAACTGCAGATCATTTTCCAAACAGCTGTAAACAATATGAGGAAATTCTACCTGAAATTTGCCAGCCAACTGGAACTTTTGTGATCTATAGTTCAAACAATACATTTTCCCAGATACTTTGGAAAGTTATAACCATATTTATATGTTATGGCAGTATGTAAAAATTCCACAGAAATGTTATAAAACCAATATCTAAATTATCCAAATTACTATCTGTTGCATTCAGATAACCACAACTGACCCTTACAACTGAATAATGAACAGGTTGCCAACAAAAGCTGAAGTTTTCATTTATTATAACTATACAAATTAGGAGAAGGAGAGGTCACTTAGCCCCTTGAGCTTGCTCTGCTTTCAATAAGTTCACATCTACTTGGTCAAAATGCTTCAGGGTCTTACATGCTTCAATCAAATCACTTCATAGCCTGATAAACTTTAGTAGAAACAAGCCTAGCCTGTCCAATGTTTCCTCATAAGACAACCTACCCATTTTAGGTATTGGTCTAGTAAATCTTTTCTGAACTCTGAACAATGTATTTACATACTTCCTGTAATAAGAAGACCTAAACTGTACACAAGATTCCAGATGTCATTTCACCAATTCCCTGTATAACTGCAAACCTCCCTACTTACGTACTCAACTCTCATTGGAATAAACACCAACATTCTGTTAGCTTTCTGAATTACTTGCTTTATCTGCGCATTAACCTTTTGATTCATGCATCAGAATTCTCAGATCCCCAATCACCTCATACCTCTGCAATCTCTAGCATTTTGGTATTATGCTTCTTTTTCATTCTTTCAGCCAAAATTGACAACATCACATTTTCCAACATTATATTCCATTTAGTGTATCTTTTCCCACTTGGTTGACCTACCTATATCCATTTTTAGCTTTCTTATGTTCTCTTAACAGGTTTGTTTCTGACCTATCTTTGTGTCATTAGTAAATGTAGCAACCAGATCTTTGATCCTTTCATCTATATCATTTCTTAAATTGTAAAAGTCTGAGGCCCCAGCATTGATCCCTGTGACACATCATTATAACTTGTCAAATAGAAAATGATCCTTTTATGACTTCCCTCTGTTTTCTGTTAGCTATCCATATTTCTATCTACATATTACCTGCTACACCGTGAACTTATATTTCCCACAAGAACCTTTGATATGGCACCTTTATCAAATGTCGTCTGTAAGTCTAAGTACAGTATATCCACCCGTTCCCCTTTATCCACAACGTGTATTGCTTCCTCAAGATCTCTAACATGATTTCCCTTCACAAAACCATATTGATTCTGCCTGATTAACTTGAACTTTTCTGAATGCCTGGCTTTAACATTGTTATTAGAATTGTTTTTCTGTTGAGTACTGACATATACTGATCCCTTAATCG
Organism: Ginglymostoma cirratum; assembly: GCA_024137785.1. Taxonomy (NCBI): domain Eukaryota; kingdom Metazoa; phylum Chordata; class Chondrichthyes; order Orectolobiformes; family Ginglymostomatidae; genus Ginglymostoma; species Ginglymostoma cirratum. The sequence continues at coordinate 10,422,576 of JAHRHZ010000079.1, read as the reverse complement.
TATATCGTACTCCATACAACTTAAAATTTCACTTGAACCAGTAGAATTACATCAAAAATAATAGCAAATGTTTACATTGTATGAAAAAACAAAGAAATTCATTGTATTTGGTACAGCAATGAGACATGTGCATCATGTCTGAACTTGTGTAATGGGTTATCATGTTGTAAGTTCTTCCTACCTAGCCATTACTTCTGTGTAGTATCTCATTCATATGAATCAATAATTTGGTATAGCTTGTGATGGGGAAAAAATACATGCAGGAAGCTCCTCACTTATCAGACTTAGAGAAGAGGCAATGGCAAAAGTAAGTGGACGTCTACTGTAATGACTCCCTATCCTTACTTGCCAGGTTAGTGTGATTAAATCAGATAGAAGCTCCAGACTTCACCACTTATACTCATGCATGAACAATGACCACCAGAGGGCAATTGGCATCTGTGGCACTGCATCCTCAACAGGAATGACTGCCATTCAATTATAAAAGACAGAAGAACATCAGTCAAAAAAGTAATTGGCTAGTGAATATTAGAGTAACCACTAAATGGCTAGTTATTCAGAGTTTTGACTATAGTGGCTTGATGAAAGCCTTAGACAGAAATATTGTGTATTCCTTCCATTGGCTACATATTTACCTAAGGCTGTGGTTTGGCTGGTTAACATTACAATTTGGACCAGTTTCAACCTGTTGTTTGTGTTCAAAAAAATCACTTGGAGCCCATGTACTAAACAAATAGTACAGAAATCAAGTTCCAGACTTCAGTCCCTGCCTTGAGGTTATGACTTAATTTGGAAAAGAAAATTCTTCTGAGTTTGAAAAATTCCAGTTGATTTTGTGTCTCATCCTGGCCAGTGTGCTGAGAATAACAATGGGCTCAGGGTACAAAGTCAACTGTGACACTGTGAGAAATAGGGCATGACTGCACAAAGTACTAAAAAAACCTGGAAGGTCTCCATCTAAACAAATACAACTGGGCCAGGGAGGAAAAGGCTGTGCTTTTCCTGCAGGGGAAAGGACTGCCCAGTTTCAGGGACTGAAGGAAACAAAATAAACTGAATGACTTCCTGTGGGCTGCCAATTCTGCAACACTGAGTGCAGTATGTGTGCTGGTTTGGTGTCCTTGGTGACAATTTGCAACCATCGCTTTTGACAACTCCCCAGTGGCTAATCCTGCTCGGTCTTTTTAGCCGCTTCCACAGCATAATCCACAGATTTCTTTCTAGAATGCATTAGCTGGATTAACTGAAATTTATTAGGCTTTTACTTCAAAGCAGTCATATCTTCTGATTAATTGGCTGTATATTGTTCAAACAAAGGAGGCAGTACTCACGGTAAATTTGACTCTCCCTTTTTAATGGTTTCCTCTTAATGGTAATAGAACTGTATTCATCCATTAACTGGGAACAAACCAAACAGAGTTTCTCAGTGTAAGTTCGGAGTTTACACTGGTTTGTGAAATCAGCAGGACAGCTTTGTTCCTATCTAGATAACTTGTCTTTCAATTTAAGGAGTGGAGCCCAGTTGTTGAACACTTTCATTAGCACTGCTTTTAGGTTAACAAAAAATCATTTAAGCACATAGTAATAACTTTGTAAACATGGAAAGGGACAAAAGAACTTATATTTCTTCAGTGCCTTTCATGACCACATGACGTCCTAAAGTGCTCTACAACCAGTGAGGCACTGTTATGACATGGGAAACATGGCAGCCAAATTGTGTACAGCAATGTCCCACAAACAACAATGAGTTGGATGACCAGACCATCTGTTTCAGTGAAAACTTTAAAGGATAACTATTGATCATGACACTGCGTGGAACACCGTTGCTGTTTTTCAAAATAGCATCAGAGGTTTTATATCTTCTTTCATGGGATTTGGGCAGTGCGTGATAGGCCAATCCTAATTGGCCTTGAGACCGTGCCTTCTTGAACAGCTGGTGTAGATACCTCTACAATATTGTTGAGGGGTCTTGTGGTGCAGTGATAGTGTCCCTACCTCTGGGGCAGGAGGCCTGGGTTCATGTCCCGCCCTACTCTAGATGTATGTTATAACATCTCAGAGCAGGCTTATTTGAAAATATCTCTACAATGCTATTAGGGAGGGAATTCCAGGATTTTGACTCAATAATTGCAACAAAAGGGTGATATAGTTCTGTGTGAGGATGGTGAATGGCTTGGAGGGGAACTTGCGGTGTAGGTGTTTGCATGCTCCTGCTGTATTTGTCCTTCTAGGTGGTAGAGATGTCAGGATGTCAGAATGTACTGGATAAGGAGACTTGGTGATTTGTAGCAGTGCACCTTGTACATGGTATAAACACTGCTGTGACTGTGGTAAATGAAGTGAATGTTTATACCAGTAGTTTGAGTGCCAATCAAATGCTGGTTTTGATCTGGATGGCGTCAAGCTTCTAAAGTATTGTTGAGGTTGCACACATCCAGGCAAGTGAAGAATATTCCATCACACTCATGGCTTGTGCCTTTTGAATGATGGACAGACTTTGGGAGTGGTCTGGAGGTGAGTAATTTGTCAAAAAATTCCCGGCCACTCACCTGTTCTTGTAGCCACAGTATTTATATGGCTATCCATTAAGTTTTTGGTTAATGTTATCCCCCAGGCTGTTGATAGTGGAGAATTTGTGATGGTAATGCCATTGAATGTCACAAAGCAATGGTTAGATTCACTCTTGTTAGAGATGGTCATTGCCTGGCACTTGTGTAGCATTAATGTCACTAGTTACTTACAAGACTTAGGTTTTCCAGGTTTTGCTACATATGGACTTGAACTCTTTCAGTAGCTGCGGATTTACAAATAGTACTGAACATTGTACAATTATTATCAAACATTGCTACTTCTGATCTTATGATAGAGAGAATGTACTTGCTGAAACTGCTGAAAATACTTGGGGCTAGGACAAACCCTGAGAAGCTTCTGCAATGATGTCATCTGACTGAGATGATTGACTTCCAACAACCACAACCATCTTCCTTTGTGCTAGGCTGTCTAACCAGTGAAAAGGTGAGTTCCTGACAATTGAGAGTTGACAGTAATTTGCTGTGTTGGAATTGTTCTGTTTTTTGCGGACGGAACATACGTGGGCAATTTTCTGCGTTCTCAGATAAATGCCAATGTTGTAGATATAATAAAACTGCCGAGCTTGGGGCACAGCAGATTGTGGAGCACAAGTCTTCAGTACTCCTGCTAAATGTTGTCAGGTCCCACAGCCTTCATCATATCATTGCCTTCTGTCACTTCTTGATACCATATGGAATGGTTTGCATTGACTGAATGCTGGCATCTTTGAAGATGTGGATCTCAGAAAGATACTGAGATGGATCATGCAATTGGCACTTATGGCTGAAGATGATTGCAATTGATTCAGCCTTCTCTTGTCGACTGATGTGCTGAGTTCTTCCATCATTGAGGATAGGGATATTCGTAGAGCCTCCTCTTGCCAGTTGTTTAATTGTCCATCACCATTCATGTGTGGTTGAGTCAGGATTGTGCAATTTAGATCTGGTCTGATGGCAGTCCTCAACATTGGCCCCATCCCTTATGCTATGTAAAGGCACTAAGTCAAATTTGAGTAAAGAAACCTCCTGCTGATTCTATTGCTTTCTGTTGCTGTTTGGCATGTACATGGTCCTGTGTAGTAGCTTCTTGAGGTAGACATTTGAAAATTTAGGAATGCCCGATGCTGCATTTGGCATGGTCTCCTGTACTCTTCACGCAACCAGATTTCAACCTTGACTTGATGGTAATGGTATATTGAAGGACATGCTGGATCATGACATTACAGATTGTGGTTGTAAATATTTCTGCTGCTGCTGATGGTTCACAGCACCTAATGGATGCCCAGTAGTAATATCTGTTCTCAGTCTATCCCATCTGGCATAGTTGTCGTGATACACAAAAGATGGGAAGATAGGTTGTCATCTCCACAAATACTGCGTCGTCACAACTATGATTACAGACATGGGCAGATGATTATGTGACAGGTTGATTTGTGAGGATAAGGTCAAGTAAGTTTTTGTCTGCATTGGGTTTCTCAACACCTGCTGCACGCCCAGTCTCAAAGCTCTTTCCTTCAGGACTCAATCATTTAACGGTATTATTGAGCCATTCTTGGTGAGGGACATTGAAGTCCTCCACCTTCAGTTCTTATTGGTGTTCAGCAGGGTGGAGTACTGATTCATCAGCAGAAGAGGAACAGTGACTGATAATCAGCAGGAGGTTTCTTTACTCAAATTTGACTTAGTGCCTTTACATAGCATAAGGGATGGGGCCAATGTTGAGGACTGCCAGTGCATTCCCTCTTGATTGTATACCAGTGTGTCAGCACCTCTGGGACATTGTCTGTAAGTTCTGATTCAGTGAGTATGACTATGACTAGCTTGCGGACAACTCTCTCCATAATGCTACAAGCCCCCAGGCATTAGTAAAGGGGATTTTGCAAAGTGGACAAATCTGGTTTTGCCATTGTTAATTCCAACCGTGTGTGGCCTGTCCAGATGAATTCTTTTTGGACTTTTCTGTTTGTTCACCAGGGTAAGATGGGTCCTCAATTTTATCTCTCATCCAATAGATGTCATCTCCAACACTTAGATAATATGCTCAATTTAGATAACATACTCGGTTACAGAATTGTGGACTGGTGAAACTTTTCATTTCATTATCATATTTGAAATGAAAATGGCTTTCCACGTTGCTATAATCTGCAATGTGATATTAAGATATTCCACAATGAATATTCAAATTTTAATTAAACACTGATGCCTGAAAACTCCATAGAGAATCTCTAGCGGCAGATTGCTGGAACTCTTTAATAATGTGTAAGCAGCTAACAATGCCACTTGAGCCGCTTTCCCAAAGTTACAGTGGGAGGTCAGGGGAGCCCCAAGAATACTAAGAGGTATGTCTGAAAACCAGGTTTAGTCACACACAACATCCAACCTGGTTGGTAGAAATAAGTTAAATTTCTGTTCCATGAAGCTGTTCCCGGAATAAAAACAGCATGAAAAACCAGACGACATTATGACAGATTAGGTTTACTCATTTCCACTTAAATTTGGCTTTTTCATGGCTGAATTATTAGCATCTTCCCAAACAAGTGTGTCCTTCGCATAGAGTTGGCCTCAGTAAGTAAACATGTCCCTGATTCATATTGAGCTTGGCATTGGGAACTTCTCAGAGGCTGCTTAAAGGCGATGGCCATGCATAAGATCAACAACAAAAAAAAGACAAACTTACTAGTTCGCAAAATAAGCCAGTTCTGCAAAATAAATGAAGTGGAATAAGAGTCAAGCTTTCCATTTTTTTTTGGAAGGTGAAAGAAATGTGTGGTATCAAATGAAGTGATAATGAGGAGAGTGGTCACATTTGCAACTTTGGGCAGCCAGGGGTTCACAGTCCCTAGCAGTTCATGAGAAAGTTTCACTGTTGGAACACATTACATTGTCAATTGCACAATGATTACTGCCAATTGAAAAAAAAACAAAAACATGCACATTCTGAGTAGGAACCTCTTTCAACTGGAATAATTCCAGCAAACCCCAGCTTTCAGCAGTGCTGGCTGGTCAATTTGTGGATCTTTGAGGAGCTCCTGGGGAAATGAATTGGCTGAAGTGCCTGTCTCTCAGCGTCCCCAGATTCTCACTGAGAAAAGGTAGTATTTAATCAGCAATCGCAAGGGGCGACAGGGGAAGATTGTAATACCAATGTGGGGAAATATATTCAAAACATTCAAGGTAATTTAAATGCAATTGAGAAGATTTCAGAGCTTCAGAAATAGCTGGGCTAACGTTTCTGATTGTGCGAGATTACATTTCGTGACATTTCAGTCAAACCTTACAAAATCACAAACTAACAATGATACCTGCTGAATAGCTTACAGCTGATTTGGACTGTTTGTTTTGTCTATTCCTGGGCACTTTTGATATTGTCATTGAACTAAGCTTCTCCCACACCGTCTGCAGAATCCAGGAAATGCCCACAGCCTCAACAACTTGCATGCTTTTCATAACTTGAAGACAGTAAAATATCTCAAAATATTCCACAAAAGGTTATCAGCCAGAACTTGACACCAGGCCACATAAAGATATATTAAACCAAGTAAATAAATGTTTAATCAATATGGTAGCTTCCAATGATCATCTTAGAAGGATTGAGGTGTCTAGCTGGGGAAAGGTTTGTGGGAGGAATTTTTGGAGCTAGTCAGCAAATGGCACAAATGCCAATAGTGAACAGATTAAAATCCAGGAGGCACAACACGTTAGAAAAGGAGGACTGGAAAAGATTTAGTGAGTTGTAGGGGCTGAAAGGGATTACAGAGATGAGGAAGAGCAAGGCATTGAACCGTTTGAAAACCGTGCATTCAACAACTGTCATATTAGGTAAAATAAATGAAAATAAATATATATTAACTTGCAAACCTGATGTTTGTACAGGAAAAAAAACACTTGCACAACAGGTGATGCATGGGATTTTTATCATACAACAAGGGAGCAAGCAAAAGCAAAAAATTTGCAAACCAGAAAGACATTCACAGATGTTCAACCTAATAAATTAGTTTAAGTGGAGAGCTTGTGTACTTCAACTCTGATGTATGACAGATTGAGAGCAAAAATTTACTTGAATACAATGAAGATTAGCTGCATACAAAACTCTGGGAGTCATACTAATAGGCATAGATTCAAGACATAATTATAAAGTAGAAATTTCCTGGTCTAAACATAAGGACATTCAACGATGCAAATAAAAGAGAATACTTCTTCAAATCAGAAAGCAATAGCTTGGTCCAGAAATTCGTGAGACTGCAAAGAGCGAAGTATTTGTTTCAACAGAACAGTCATTTTCCATGATGAACAGTCGCAAGATTAAAGGTCCTCTGAATGATGTTATGACACAACTACATGAGTTAGCAGGGAGGAGCTCCTCTGCAAAGAAAATTCTAGAGACTAAGGATCTTCCAGTTCAGCCACTGAATCAACTATTGTGTTAAGCAGAAACAACATCCCCTGTGAAGACGTCTAAGGGATAAAAGATCCTCTGGTGGAACAGTGGTTCAATGATCAATCAAGATTAAGATCAAAATCAAGGCCAACAGTCTTCAAGCCAAAGATATACTAATTCTCGAGGTCAGCAGAGAACATGTTCTAGAAAAATTGTACAACCACCAGGCCATCTGTGTTTGTGAAGTCAGAGACTTTGGTGGGGTAGCAGGATAGTGGTTAATATGCAAGTACTTATGTATATTAAGAAATAAATGTTAACTTTGGAAAAAAATTCTGGGGGTAAATGTTGCATTAGATAATGGTTCTGAAAGAGTTAATGCTAACATTGCATTAAACTCTCTCCAATCTGAATATGTCACACAGTCTTTGGGTAGAGAATTAGGCAGTCTAGCATGAGGTCCCAAAGGAGGCAGAAGTCTCCTGAAATTCTTAAGTAATTATGCCTAACTCGTCAATGGTAAATTGTGCCTTTCACTATCGTGCAGTAAACTGCCTCTCGTCAGATAAAACAAGTTCCCGAAACGTCAAGTTTTCCTGCTCCTGTGATGCTGCTTGACCTGCTGTGTTCATCCAGCCCCATGCTTGTTATCTCTAAAACAAGTTCCTCTTTTTCTTAAGGCTCACCAGTAGTTTGTCCTGTACCATTCATGATTAAACAGACACCTAGACATAGCAAAGAGGATTGGTGGCAGCCCCATGCTATAACCACAAGCTACCAGAAGTTGTTAACTTGGAGCCCGGTACAAATATATTAACAATGTCCTTGCAGCACATGGCACAATTCTGCAACTGCCTTAGTTGTAATCCTGACTATCTGTGAGCAATGCTCTTCTTTCATAATCAGTAGTTGCATTTCTGCCAATAAATGGGAGCATGAGGCTAATGTGCAAGAGTGCAGTCGGCCTCTGGTACAGCCTAGCCTGGCTGGCAGCCTACTGTTGATCTTCCTTCTCCACCTCCAAAAAACATAATATATTGTGCCAGTATTGTGGATGTTCCAAAAAAATGAAAAAAAACCACTTGGCATTCAGCCTCCTGTGCAATTAAGTAGTGACAAAGAAAATGCCAAAAAAAATTCTGGAGACAGCTTCAAATTATATCAACAAGTCTTCTTCTAGCTCTCTTTAATACTGATAGGTATTTTAAATAGGCAAGCTTATGAGTCAAACCACCAGGTCACAAATATTTAAGAAATCCTGTGAATATCTAATTGATGTCACCAGGGACTTCAGATGTTTAGGTCTACTATTGGTCTGATCAGGCATAAATGATTGTAAGATTTGCCCTCATCTCTGCAAAAGAGAACTAATTGCTGTTTATAAGTGTTTTTCAATTATGACTCTCAGATAAAATCAAACCTTGTCCTTGTTCCAAATCAATGGAATCAGTAATTTCCACAGGGTTTTTAGCAAAGCCAACTATTCCTTTCGCGCTGGTGCCCTACTTTAAGTTACACATGTATAACTACAAAACACTGATCAGACCATTTGGAGTCCTACAAAAGTTGTGTAAAACCCAGCTGCTTTAGACTTTGTATTAGACACTGTCAAATCACTAACTACCTGGAGTTGAAGCTATGCTACAGTTATTCAGAACTCTGGTTAGACTGCATCCAATGTACTGCATTCAGTTCTGGGTAACACACCTCAAGAAGGATATATTGACATTGGCGGTGAAATGCAGACCTACCTGCATTCATGAGTCTAAAACAGTTTGAAATAAGATGGCATGTTGTACAGACTAGGCTTGTATTCAGAATGCATACAGTTATGAGATGATCGGGTTGGAATGTTTAAGATGGCAAAGGACTGGAGACTTCCAACGTATCATCGAAGCGGACGGACAATCTGAAGGGGCTAACAGCAAACTGAACGTCATGTCTGGATTCTTAATGGAAATGGTTAAGATCACCAAGCTGCACAATATCTTTAGCACGCCTGCAGATGGAGCACAGCGTAGATACAACTGGTTGCAGCCAGATGGGTCTATCCACTCAAGGATAGATTTCTTGTTTGCATCCTGCACATTCTCAGTCAGATCCGCCAATGCCAAGCTGGTGTTCTTCTCTGACCACTGCCTCCTGTTGGCCGATTGTCACCTACAGGATGACCAGTCGGCTGGCAAGGGAACGTGGGAGCTTAACATGAAACAACTGACCCCAGAAAACATTGAGGAACTCAAAAGGGATTACACAGGTTGGAGAACTGTGAAACCCCTCATTGTGTCTCCAGTGAACTGGTGGGAAACAGTCAAGGGGAACATCAAGAGGTTCTTTATCCTCAAACGTGTTCAGAAGATGAAAGATAAACAGGGAAAACTGTCCAAATACCAGAAAAGTGTACAAAACCTACTCTTGCTGCAGACAGTGGGGTTTGATGTCACGGAGGATCTCCAGGAGGTGAGGAGTCAGTATGCCTTGCTCTTTGCCTCGGAAGCTCCCAAGATAATCTCCTGGTCCAGGTTCCATACCGTGCAGCAGGTTGAGATGTGTTCAAGTTTCTGCTTCCAGAAGGTGCACAGGGAAAGGTCTATGCTTAGCAACGTGAAGGAAGAAAATAGCTTGGTAACGTCATTTCAGTCTGACATCATGAGGATCAGCAAATCCTGCATGACACAAAGTCCACAGAGAGCACAGTCTCCCAGTCATTCCTGTCCTCTATCAAGGAAGTCTTAGACAACAATATGCAGGAGAGGCTGGACCAGCCGTTATGTCTGGATGAGCTGACCAAGACTCTCAAGTCCTTAGAAAAAAAAACTCACAGAAATGATGTCATACCGGTTGGGTTGTGTTTAGCTCTGTGGGAGTTGATTGACCAGGACCTGCTGGAGGTACACAACAGTGTGCTTCTAGCAGCTAGCATGTGCAAATCTACGAGGGAAGATATCATCACCATCATCTACAAACGGAAGGGGGAGAGGGAGGAGATTTAAAATTGCTCACCAATTTCCCTGCTGAATGCAGATTACAAAATCTTGTCTGAGGTCATCACCAACTAGGTCAGGTCTGCTCGGGGACTGGTGATTCACCCTGAACAAACCTGTGCTGTACTGGGCAGGATGATCTCTGAGAGCCTCATCCTCCTCAGGGATATGATTGCCTATGTGCAGAACAGGGGTTGGATGCTTACCTCATCAACCTGGACCAGAAGAAGGCCTTTGGTAGGATATCGCACACCTCCATGTGGGGCATAATCTCCAATATGGGTTTTGTGGAGAGAATTCGCAAGTGGATCTGACTGCTCTACACCAACAATAGTCTCAATCAATGGGTAGGAATCAGAAAGCTTCCTGATCAGATCCAGAGTCAGGCAGGGCTGCCCACTCTCCGCTGTCTTGTTTGTCTGTTGTACAGAGCCTTTTGCTGAGTCCATCAAGAAGGATGCGAGCCTGGGAGGGGTGACTTGGAGGCCAGCAGGTCAAAGGCTCCCTGTACGTGGATGACATTTCCATTTTCTGCTCAGATCCACCGTCAATGCGTAGACTCATGAGCATCTCTGACTAGTTTGAATTGGCCTCGGGAGTCAAGGTAAATCAAGACAAAAACGAGGTTGTGTTCTTTGGGGCTAGGGCATGCACAAAAATTTGGGAGGAGTGTATCGAAAAGGTGGGGCAGAAACTGGGTTTCTGGTGGCACCAGTCCTTCTCCATTGTGGGTAAAGACCTGGTCGTCAGGTGCGAGACACTCTCTCTGCTGTTGTCCATTGCGCAGATCTGGCCCATGCCCAGAACCTGTGCTGTTGCAGTCACCTGAACCATCTGAAGTCTAAGATGGACTATGTCCGCAGGGATACCATGTACAAAACTCTGGATGGAATGGAGGAGAACGTACCCAATGCTGCTGTCATCCTGATGGCCACTTTTGTGTGCTGCTGCATCAAGCTGTGAGTGGACTCTCAGTACGCTAACACTAAGTTTGTACTGATGTTCTACCTGTCCCTGATGTTGCGAAGGATGGGTCTGGCCTCATTGCCATGGAGCACCAAGATGTCGCCTGGCTTTTGGTGAGAAGGGCATTACCTGTGTGATCATCTTGTATGCCTGGACTCTCTGCGTCACTGCACACTGCCCTCAAAGTGGCTGCGTGGGGTGGAAGGGTAGAGACTGTCACACTTCTCCTGGAATGTGCTTTTGCGAAAGAAGTCTGGAGAAAGGCGCAATGTTTTTTGTCGAGGTTTATCTTGAGCAGCTCTGTGATGTGGCACTCTGTGCTTTATGGTCTGTTTCCTGGGATGCACACCAAGTCAAGTATTGGCTGTGCCTGAAGGCTCATCAATTTGGTGAAAGATGCTCTTTGGTCTGCCCGAAATCTGTTGGTTTTCCAGAACAAGGTGTTAACCCTAACCGAGTGTTACAGACTGGTACATTCCAAGGTCCAGGACAATGTGCTGAGGGGCACACTAAAGCTTGGGGCAGCTGCCACCAAGGCACAGTGCAGAAAGACCACTGTCTAAGGTCTTTCTGACGCAGTTAAATGGGGGACCATTCAGTTATCAGACACTCCCAAAGCCTCAAACATATGTAAATATAGTTTTGTACACGTATGAAATGCCTTTGGTTTGTTTGTTAGATAGAGTCAAACTCCAATGTTTGTATATTTCTTCATCTGCTACCGTACAGAAGAGAACTTCTTTGTGACTAAGTATGTATATAAAGATATTTTTATCAATAAAGCATATTTTTGAAATACAAAAAAAATTAAAATGATGGAAGAATTAGGGCAGATAAGGACAAAAACTACTTTTTCAGGTAAGGGAGTGTAGAGCATGGAACCAAAATCTTAAAATTAAGGTTGTCATTGAACAGTGCTATCACATAGCACTTCACACAAAGAGTAATGGAAGCTAATACTCTCTTTTTTTTCCAAAAAGCTGTTAGGTAAGTTAAAATTACAATTTTTTTGTTAGAAAAGATAATTAACGTTAAAGGAAGCAAGGCAGACCAATGGAGTTAAGATGTCTGCCATGATCTAACTGGAACAACAGATCAGACTTCAGCGACTGAGCAACAAACTTCTGTTCCACCCTTCTGCAAAAATGCTATTCCTTACTCACAATTCCTCTGTCTCTGCTGCATCTGCTCCCAAGATGAGGGGACTTCCCAGAAATCATCCTACTTTAGGGACCAAAGTTTTCCCTCCTATGTTATTAACAATGCCCTCAAATGCATCTCCTCCATTTTCTGTGCCTCTGCCCTCAAACCCTCTTCCCCTAACAACAATAAGGAAAGAGTCCCTTAGTCCTTACATACCACCTCATCAACCTCTGATTACAATGCATCATCCTCCGACATTTCCACCACCTATAATCAGATCCCACCATCAAAAAGATATTTCCCTCCCCACCCCTGTCCAGTTTCCACAGGGATCATTCACACCATGGCTCCCTTGTCAGCTCCACACTCCCCATCAACCCCTCTACCACACCCGGTACCTTTCCCTGCAATCGCAGGAGGTGCTACACCTGCCCCTACACCTCCCCTTTCATCTCTGTTCAAGACCCCAAACAATCCTTCCAAATGTGGCTCAGTGATTAGCACTGCTGCCTCACAGCGCCCTCAGGCGACTGTCCATGTGGAGTTTGCACATTCTCCCAGTGACTGCAAGGGCCTCCTCCGGGTGCTCCAGTTTCCTCCCGTGGTCCAAGATGTGCAGGCTAGGTGGGTGCTAAATTGCCCCACGTGTTCAGGGATGTGTAGTTGAGGTGGGTTACAGGGGGTGAGTCTGGGTGGGATGCTCTGAAGGTCGGTATGGACTTGTTGGGCTGAAAGGCCTTCTTCCACACTGTAGGGATTCTATGGTATGATTCTAAAAATCCGACAGAGATTCACCTGCACTTCACCTAACCTCATCTTCTGTATCTGTTGCTCCTGATGTGGTCTCCTCTATATTGGGCAGACAAAACACAGACTCAGGGACCAGTTTTCAGAGCCGCTGCACTCCGTATGCACCAACCAACCCAACCTTCTGATTGCCATCCAACTTAACTCCCTTCCAACTCTCTGGTGACATGTCCATCCTTGGCCTTCTCCACTATCATAGTAAGGCCAAATATAAACTGAAGGAATAACACTTGATATTTCCCCTTGGGAGCTAACAGCCCAATAACCTGAATATTGATTTCACCAGCTTCAAAATCTCTCCACCCCCAACCTTTCCATCTTCTCTCTCATCCATTCGCTCTACCCTTCCCACTAACTAACCACAATAATCCACCTATCTCCATCCCATCTACCCTCACCCCAGCCCCACCCCTCCTCCGTCTATTAATTTCTGGGTTCCCCTCCCCCTTCCCAGTCCTGACGAAGGGTTTTGGCATGAAACATTGACTTCCCTGCTCCTCAGATGCTGTCTGACCTGCTGTGCTTTTCCGGCTCTACATTTATTGACTCTAGCTTCCAGTATCTGCACTCCTTACTGTCTCCTGTTCCTGTGGTATGCACTTCAACATGGAAACAAAATGATTCATTTCCCCAATGCATAGCTGCACCCAACATGTGATAAGATCATATAATGTTGATGCTGATGACCATTCAGTTCATCCAAAAAGAAAATCCAACTCACTATTTCAAAACAACACTATTTCTTAATTGGTCCATCATTTCTCTCTCTGTCATTCTGTTCCACAGCCATGCTGATGTGAACTCTTTGCAAAATGAAAAACTTCTTGACTTCAGTCCTAAATTTTTCTTTTGCTTGTTTAACCTGTAGCTCCTTTATATGAAATAATATTTCAAGGATTTATTTTTTCTACAGGCTACAGATTATTAATTTTAAAATTATGTCAAAATGAACACACTTCGATTTTTTTGATGGGACACTAACCTTTGATGCTGATAACTTTCACCAGAGAAGTTACACAGAGTACTTAACTTTTAACTTGAAGAGCACAACATTGAAATCTAAAATATAACTGAGTAATACCGCCACTGGACATATCCCACACGATTTCTGATTTGTGAACAACAGTATAGAACACATGATAAGAAAAATGGTTTAAAAATTGATTGAATTTTGCATTTAAACTGGTACGTACAACAGTTCTCCAGATGTCCAATTTAAATTCCCTTGAAACCATTAAGTTTACAGTGCAGCAGTGCAGCTGGAAAATCAAACAAGGCATAAAAACACTTGTACGTGTGAAAGGAAAACAGTGAGGTTTTACTGGGTGATTTAGGGGCAGGATTAAAAAAATCTCTAACCAATAAAATTGTAAAGTGTACATCCAGTCTAAAATATGTTCTGCATCTGTTTCTAACAAACAAAGTGAAGTGTAAAACCAAATGTCCAAAGTGATTAGTAGGGTTGAAACAGAAAGCCTGGTTATGCCACTGGCATTTTCTATTCTCTCTCCCTATACAGGTCCTGCCAAGGCACCCAGACCCTCTGGTTGAGAGGAAGAACATTAGAGGGTTTTTTTTGTGCCAATGCAGCAAAGTGTGACATAAAACCAGCAAGTGTTGACTTTCTCTGCCTTTCGCTATTGGAAATGCCACCTCTCAATGGTGTAGCTAAGGGTGAGAGTCCATTGAAATGGCTAAGAAGCCCAAATATGTAGCTGCACACTTCTCTCACTAACCCACATCTCTTCACGCCAGTTGGTTCCAACTACTCGACTTTTTGTACTACAATACTGCTGTCACCTCAGATTTCAGTTTCTGTTGTTTCCTCCTCTGTGCATGCCGCATACCACTTCTACTTCCAAATTCCAGTCCTAAGCCTGCTATTGGAAGGTTCCTGACTAAATTTATTTCCTTTCCTCATGAGTGGCTGCATGGTCTTTGTCTGACGCCTCCTCTGACAACTTGGCTAAGATCACGACCTGCTTTGTTGAGAATTTTGACCTGAACCTGTGATTATAGATTGTGTAGCGGTTTATTGCCAATAAGTTAGCCTTAATGATGGCTGTAAACAAAACCGATTTAATGTCAAATAAAATCTCTGATCTGAATTTACCAGTTGAGAATTTGCAGTCTAAGTTCCGGACACTACTTTGATGGGATATTGATAAACTATTATTCCATAAGTTCTTCAAGCACCATGACTATTCTAATCTTATCAGTAAACACATTTTTCCTATTCAATTTTGTACTATTTATGCATCAATCTCTAGTTACCAAATATTAACTGAATTCTAACTTTGAACAATACACACACAATTGCAAGTAGCATGGAGCAGGTTAAGAGGCAACAATCAGGGTATTATATTATAGTTGTCTGAACCTTAAGAATATTTGAACCTTGCAACACATTCCTCGCCATAAATTGCATTAGGTAATATGTCAGGCCGTAGTGGCCTGTGTGGTGGCACTGTGCCAGTTGGCTACTACTATGCCTAATCCTAGCCTGGAAGAAATTGGAAGGCAGATTTTTACTGCATTTGACAAGCATTACTGTATATTTTTGGAGCAATGATTATGATCAGTTTAAATGCGTGACTTAGACGATTTGTAACGATAACCACAGTTCGTGAGTGTGATATATAAGATAAACACGATACTTGTAATGGTACAGCCACAACTGCAAACCCAGACTAATATTTTGATCTATGAGTAGTGGGTTAACATCCAGTGGGTTACTCCAGTTCAATGGGAATAGGGTGGCTCCACTGCCCCAGTTGCACCTACTCAGTTCCCCTGGCCTTGCTAATGACTTGGGCATATTAAAAAAAAATGTTATTTTATGAAGAAAGCAATGCAGACCATGATTTGATGGCTATCAAAGCAGTGGAAGAAATGAATGAGCGTTTTATCCTATTAGGTAAACCATGCTGAATGATATTGCATGGACAAAGCAAATAATGTTAATGAAAGCAATTGATCTTAGATGGAGACTACTGAGTAAAATGTAAATGCAAATTATCATGTTAAAATGCTGGCATAGTATAAAAATGGTGTTATATTGCCCTTTACCCCCTCTCCCCTCCCCTCCCCCCCCGGGATTTAGTAATCATTACAAAGCTGTCTTCAGAGTGCAAATTTTTTTTTAATCTGACATCATATTTCAATTGTTAGTATTCATTTGACAAAATAATAATTTTATTAAATCCATTATCAACCCAGATCTTTGAATGCTGAAAATTTTGAATGCATTTCTTATGGATACTGAAATAAATCCTCAACTCAAGCTCTTTGTGACAGGTCCAATTCTGACAAGTAAAAGATTCTTTATTAAAATTATAATGTTCAGTCATTTAAATTCCTGAATATATCCTTTGTTACATTGTTTTACTCTGTTCCCAATGGACTGGCCCACTGATGATCTAATGATTGAATCACAGCCAGGCATAATTATTTGTACAAGTTATGACACACAAAATGAAGGCAAGCAGCATAATTGGGGGAATAATATTTTAGGTGTAAATTACGACTGTGAACTTTTGAACACTTGGCTTCTAATAGTGCTCCCTCAGCTGTCAAAATGAAGGTTGCTGAAACTTAAAATGAAACAGCAAATGATAGAAGCACAGCAGATCAGTCAGTATCTGAAAGACAGACAAACAATTGAGGAGGGATTCTCACCTTAAACATTAATCCATCTTTGCCTTCCGGGTATTGAATGACCTCCTACTAATTTCCAATTTCTTTAGTTGCAGTTCTAGTATTTAAATTTTATTTTCATTCTGTGTTTAAAGTACGGTGAATCATAGAATCCCTACCGAATGGAAGCGGGCCATTCAGCCCAGTGAGTCCACAGCAACCCTCCAAAGAGCACCCACCCAGACCCACCCTATCCTTGTAACCCTGCATTTCCCATAGCTAAGCCACCCAGCCTGCATATCCCTGGATGCTATGGGCAATTTAGCATGGCCAATATACCAAACCTGCATATCTTTGAACTGTGGGAGGACGTGGGGAGAATGTGCAAACTCCACATGGACAGCTGCTCAAGGGTAGAATTGAACCTGGGTCCCTGGCACTGTGAGGCAGCAGTGCTAACCACTGAGTCACTGCGCAAGGCATGTGAATATAGTAATATTGTGGCTGCAGGTAGAAGTTGGAGCAAACATACAGAATAATATAGGTTCAAGGAAGAGGTTCAACGTGATAAATTCATTTTGCTTTTATCATCAGCTTAAAAACTATTCAGGGATCTTTTCTAAATCAGTGACCAACATCTAATTATCAAATCATTTTGTTCAATTAAGACGTTTTGAGAGAGTTTATGCTATCACCATTTACAGTGTATAACGAAGTTCTGAAAGTTACTGAAGTTCAACTGTCTACTTCAACAACCTGATCAACTCGATCCTAAAGAATACTGTGCCATTCTAAATTAAAATCTCAGCTATAACTACCTGTGCCAGTGCATCCATGGTTTAATTTTTTCGGCTCAAGTAATATGTAAGCCTACACTTCCAACTCCACCTAACCACTGGCACTGGAAGGCACCATAAATTAATCTTTTTTTTGTTTCCGGCCAATCAGGAACTGCCAGCTCTACTTTTGTTGTCAGAGGTACCAGGATCTGTTGCTGCTGCCTGTGGTGCACTCCCTAGAGGCCCAGGAGCACCAAGGTCATGGGTGACTGAGGGTTGGATGGTGGGGTGGCTGGCTGGGGCTGGGGATGTGGTTCAGAAGAAAGGTCAGTGGTGTGGCTCTTGGTGAATATCCCCACCACCCCACGTCCTGATGCTAGGTATTTTAATTAGTTACACAACATTATTGAATGAGGGTCCAGCCCCTGTCTCCCAAAACCCAGAAAGCTACAATCAAACCTTATAGGAGTTGCCTTTTGGGCTCCCCACATGTCGAATCCTATGTCTGCCAGTGGAGGTAGCAGAATGAGGCCCTAAAGAGGGAAATCATTGCTCACTTAAGCACCTAAATTAGGTGGAGACAAAAACACAGCAGGGAGCCCACCCTTCCCAATCTCTGGAGTCAGGCTTTCCCCATGAAATTTTAACTCAAGAGATAAGATTGCCATCATGATCCAAAGTTTTCACTTAAATGACAGTAATTGCCTTCCAGTTCCAAAGGTATTGATGGAATCTTAAGTTGTTCAGGCCTCAGTAATGATTTAAAGCTTTTTTGAGCATATTTCTGAGTTTGAAGTGTCACATAATTCATTTTCTTTGCATTAAATAAGTGTAGGTCTTTATAATGGCTTTAATCCCAATGAATGCTACAAAGGTGTTGAAGGACGCAGTTTGTAGTCAAATATTTTGACAGCTTGGCAGGTGTTACTGCCCTCACACACAACTGTTTTCTTAAGCTTATACTCAGAAGACTACGTTGAACTGAACTTTACCTCCAATTTTCACTTTTGTTTTTGCCAAAAACTGGTATTTCTAATTGTTGGTGAATGTTAATGTGAAAAATATTATAGATGAGGTTACAAAAATGCACCCGAAAAATGTCTGATGTGATCGATCTACACATTTCCAAACTCAAAAAAAAAACTGTCAAATGGTAAAGGCTTAAAATCTGGAAAGTGGATGATGCTGAATGGTTTCATATAGTATTTGACTGTACTTTTTTAAATTATATTTGAACAAATGTTCCATTGATGACGGATTGGTTTTTTTAAAAAAAGTGAATGCTAAAAGTAAGGGCATTGCTGACATCTCAGCCAATGGCTAAGAACCAACCATATTGGTATGGGATTTCAGGGCAGCAGATTTTTCTCCTTAAAGCAAGTTACTGAACGCTTTTAGGCTGAGATGATCATTTGGCATCTCACATCACTTTTACTTAAACCAGCTTTTAATTTCCAGATTTTTACTGAATTCAAATTTGCAAAATTCCACTGTGGGATTGGAACTTGTTTATTGTTTGTTGGGAGATCGATGGTTTTTAGTTACATATCCAGTGAGGGGGAAAAAAGCAAACATTTGCATTTTTTGGAAATCTCGAAGTGATTTACAGCCAACGAAGTTTTGAAATGTATTCACTGTGGTAAAGTATAAAATGCAGCTGCTAATTTATCCCACAAAAAGCAATGTGATAAATGACCAGATCAGCTGCTTTTGTGATGTTGATTGTGGGATAAATATTAGCCAGGACACCAAGGATCACTCATCTGCCCTTTTTTGAACTCGTGCCACAGAATCTTTTCCATTCACTCAAATAGCAAGGTGGGGCCTTGGTGTAAGGTCTCATCCAAAAGACAGCACTTCTCACAATGCAATATTCACTTAAGATTGTACACTATTTATCGCGGACAATATAAAATAAACATGGGGAAGTGATTAACGTTGAGTTTGCTCCCAGATGGAGCATCTAATTTAATTTGTATTGAGTATTAAGTTATGAAAGCAGATGAAAGCAAACCCTAAGAGGGATTGGTGAATGGGCTGCAGTATTTGGATAGAGAGAAACATGTGATGAACCATGTCCTTTTGGAGAGAAACCTGTATTTTGTTTTGGACTATGATCCCTTTCAGTACTAAGTTTTCTCGGGAGATGGTTTTTGCTGAAGCATCTGGCCTCTAATAATTGGTTAATTTACCAAGCAGCCTTGGAGATAAATTAAAAAAAAGGACAGCCTGAAGTTAATCATGAGGGTGAGTAGATTTTGAGTGTGGCTCAGGCCTTAAGCAGGGTTTTAAGTTTTACTTTTTAGTTTTATTTGGAGTTCAGAAGAATGAGAGGGGCGCCTCATAGAAGCCTATAAAATTCTAAAATTAATAAGCAGGGTAAACATAGAAATGATATTCCCGATAACTGGGAGTTCGGAACCAGGGGTCACAGTCTCAGGATATGGGATAAGACAATTATGCCTAAGGTGATTTAGATTTAGATTCAGATTTGGATTTATTTAACATTGTCACTTGAAGCTAGGATACAGTGAAAAGTAAGAAGTTTCTTCACCTAGAGAGTAGTTAGCCTATATTTAGAATTCTCTGCCATAGAAAGTGCTTGAAGCCAAAAGCATTGAATGTTTTCAAGAAAGAGTTAGATACATTTCTTAGGGCTGAAGAGAACAAAGGGTTAAAGCAGGAACACAATATTGAGTTGGATGATTAGCCATATTGAACAGCGGAGCAGACTTGAAGGGCTGATTGGCTGACACCAGTTGCTATTTTCTATATTTCTGTTCCATGGATTTAGGAGGCAGGTTTTTCAAACTGAGTTCAGTTTGAATTCTGTATTTTGTGGCTAAAAGAGTATATAAAACTTAATAACTTAAGGTCTCCTAACAGTAAATTGGGCTTCAAGGGTAATAAAGAATTTTTGATGCAAGTTCCAAACATAAAGAATATTACAACCCAAGGATTTCTAGCCCAAAATGGCTATGCTTAACATGAGAGCGAAAATCCATATTGATCTGAGAGTCTACAACCATTGGGGTTGTTACAGGAGATTTGAAGAGGCAACCTTAATCGAGATTAGCTGAAGTCCTAAGAAATCTCAAACTTTATATAGATCTTTGAAACAGACCTCAGCCCAAAAGGTTCATCCTCCAATTTCTTATAAGTACCTAACCTGAGTCAGGTGTAAATGATGCAGAAAAAAAAAGTTAAGAAATTGGTTCAGATTGTATGTAACTGTGTTCACTGTGCTTTTAATATTTTGAATGTAACTGATTATTTAAGGTTGTTATTATGTATTAACATTCACATTCTGAATTTTATGTTGTAAAATACTTTGGTTTCAAGCCATGAACCACGTGGCTTCATTCACTTGGGTTTTGAGATTCTGTAAAACCTATGTTACTTGTTACTACAGGGATCATAGTACATGTGTTGTATCTTTCATGTGATAATAAATTTAAAAAGCTAGATAAGTATTGGTCCTGGCACCACTTCCAAACAAGCTCACATGTTCCAAAGTGTGACACTGACTGGTGGGACCACAGTAGCTATAGGTATGATTTAAGTAATGATTTTATTGAACTATGCTCTCACGCAAAGTAAGATTCCAAAACCTGGATTTTGCTCTTGTTGTCAGCCATGGTCAGGTTAGCCCTAACCACCAGTGAATATGAAATATGCAAAACATGCTATGGAATTTTTCTACATTTTATATGATCACAATCTGATAGTAAAATATATTTTTGAAAAAAACTAAAGCAAGAGAGTTTATGGGGTTGTAAATCACTGATCATATAAATAAATTATGATTACTGACTTTCTCAAAATACTCTGCAGAGAAAGTGCCTCACACACCAGTTGCGCAGTTCAGTCATTGATACACTATCATATTATCACTGTGTATGCTTGAACTTTGGCCGAGCAAAAAATGAGGGAATTATTGATTATACTATGCATTATTCAAATCTGTGCCTCATATTCCTGGGTTATTCAAATTAAAAGTAACTAACTTGAACTGAAAAAGATTACTTTGGCAATGTTGTCAATGATTATTAATGATAAAAGTGACAGCTGCTAAAATTTTTAACTTTATCCTCATCAGGATACAATGCAAGAATGCCAAATTTCAAATGGAGCAATAATTCATACTACGTCAGGAAAGTATGCTGACTGGTTGCGTGTCAATTCTATTAGGTCAAGACATACCACGAGCAATGCACCAGCAAACTATTGTCCCACGTGCTTTCATTTAATTCAAAAAAGACAAATTACCTTGACATGAGAGATAGTAAGAACTGCTGATACTGGATCTGGAGGAACACAGCAGGCCAGGCAGCATCAGAGGAGCAGGAAGGTTGACGTTTCGGGTCGGGACCCCTGTTCAGAAATGCTGATAGCCTTCTATCAGCAGATTCCTGAAGAAGGGTCCCAACCCGAAACATCAACTTTCCTGCTCCTC
>JAHRHZ010000079.1:10387559-10400457 GCA_024137785.1 Ginglymostoma cirratum | reverse complement strand
AGGCAGCATCAGAGGAGCAGGAAGGTTGACGTTTCGGGTCGGGACCCCTGTTCAGAAATGCTGATAGCCTTCTATCAGCAGATTCCTGAAGAAGGGTCCCAACCCGAAACATCAACTTTCCTGCTCCTCTGATGCTGCCTGGCCTGCTGTGCTTCTCCAGCTCCACACTGAATTACTTCGACATTTTTTTTTCCTGCAGAGTACATATCCTTGCATAAGCCTAGCTTCAAGTTATATGTCAATGAAGTTTGCACTTGAAGAAAACTTTATATGTTTCTTAGGAATGAAAAAAATCAAATAAAACAAATGGAGGACAATACCAATTTGGGTAAGTACAGAAATGGCAGTAATTTAAGGAGAGGTAACATGATTTTGACATTAACCATTGGTTATGACTCCTATACATTGCCTGAAATGTGAAGGTTGCAGTGGTGAAGAATTAGTTAGAGAAGGCTATCAGCATATCCCCACCCTGACCTAGATTTATAACCTCCCATTCCACCATGTAAATCTGCTGAACACCAATAATTTACCCCTTAGCTACAAGTAAATCATTGCAGTGAAGTAGGGCCCAGCAATCCATATGATTTCTCTGTGTTCTGTCGCTATTGCTCACCAGCCATGGAAAATTTGAAGAGGAATGCAATATCCCACAGGTAAATAGGAAAATGAAAAGTGAAGTAGACCAAAATATCAGAGAAAAATACAGATCTCCTGGATACACTCAACACATTTTATGCTTGTTTCCAGCAGAAGGTCAGTGAAAAAGTGTCATCTGCCTCAACAGCCTTAGATGCACCTGTTCCTGTTCCCTCAGTCATTGCTGCAGGTGTCAGATCAGCCTTTTTCATGGATTTGCAGATGACACCAAGATTGGTAGTATAGAAAACAGTGAAGAAGATTATCGAAGATTACGAAGAGATCTTGATGAATTGAGTTAATGGGCTATAGAGCGCAGATGTGAGATATTGCATTTTGGTAAAATGAACAAGGGCAGGACTTCTACAATTAAAAGTAGGGCCTTAGGTAGTGTTGCAGAACAGAAGGACCTAGGGGTTCAGGTACATAATTCTTTGAAGTTTGCATCATATTTTGATAGGTGGTTAAGAAGGTGTTTGGCACATTTGCTTTCATTGCTCAGATCTTTCCATATAGGAGTTGGGACGTTACATTGAGGTTGTACAGGATGTGAATGAGGCCTGTTCTGGAATACTCTGTTCAGTTCTGGTTGCCTTGCCATAGGAAGGACATTATTAAGCTGGAGAGGGTTCAGAAGAGATTTACCAGAATGTTGCTGGGAATGTAGGGTTTGAATTATAGGGAGAGGCTTGATAGGCTTGGCTTTTTCCACTGGAGCATAGAAGGTTGAGGGGTGATCTTGAACAAGTTTGTAAAATCACGAGGGGTATTAATAAAGTGAATGGCAGGTCTCTTTTCCCTGGGGTGGGGAATTTCAGAACTAGGGATATACTTTTAAGGTGAAAGGAGAAAGATTTAAAAAAAAGACACGAGGGGCAAATTTTCTTACGCAGAGTGGTTTGTGAATGGAATGAACATCCAGAGGAAGTGGTGGATGCCAGTACAGTTACAATGTTTAAAAGACATTTAGATAAGTACATGAATAAGAAGTGTTTGGAGGGATATGGGCCAAGCACAGGCAGGTGGGACTGGTTTAGTTTGGGATCATGGTTGGACTGAAGGGTCTGTTTCCATGCTATACAACTCTATGGAATTCCTATAGTGTGGAAGCAGGCCATTTGGCCCATCAAGTCCACACCGCTCCTCCAAAGAGCATCCAACCCACATCCCTACCCACCCTACCCCTGTAACCATATATTTTTCCCATGGCCAATCCCTGAGCACTATGGGCAATTTACCACAGCCAATCCACCTAACCTGCACATCTTTGAACTGTGAGAGGAAACCAGAGCACCCGAAGGAAACCCATGCAGACAGGGAGAGGATGAGCAAACTCCACACAGGCAGTCACCCAAGGCTGGAATCGAACCCGCTTCCCCAGCACTGTGAGGCAGCAGTGCCAACCACTGAGCCACCGTGCTGCCCACATGAACCTGTAGAAAGCGACTGAACCAGACTAAGTCCCTGGCCGTAGACTCAGCTCCTGCGCGTACCAGCTGATGGGATTATTGCTGATAGCTTTAACCTCTCCTTATTATGATCTGAAATCCCCACCTGCTTCAAGAATATCACCATCATCCTGGTAGCAAAGAAAACACATGCAGCACGCATCAACAATTACCGTCTGGTGGCTGTGACCTCCATAATTATGAACTGCTTCAAGCAGATGGAGCATCTGGATAACAAAGATAACTACATCCGGTCCTACTCTTTGATTACAGCTCTCCCTTCAACACTTTACTTCAAACCAAACTAATCTCCAAACTCCAAGACCTAGGTCTCTGCTCTGTTCTCTGCAACTGGATCCTCAACTTCCTGACCCACAGACTGCAATCAGTGAGAATAGCTAACATCACCTCCTCCACGACAGTCCTCAGAACCCGCACCCTGCAATGCTGTATACTCAGCCCCTTACGATACTCCCTGTACACTCTTGACTGTGAAGCTAAATTTCATCCTAACTCCATCCACAAGTTCGCCGACAACACTACTGTTTGTAAGCTAGATCTCAAACAACGATGTACAGGATACAGGAAAGAGATAGTGCTTGGTGGCATGGTGCAACGATAACAATCACTCCCTCAATGTCAGCAAAATGAAAGAACTGGTCATTGACTTCAAGAAGCAAGGTTGAGGACATGCCCTTATCTAGATTAATGGAGCTAAGGTAGAAATGGTGGAGTATGTCAAGTTCCTTGCCAATGGTTCCCAACAATTTGTCCTGGACAACCCATATTGCTGCAACTGTCAAGAAAGCACAATAACACATCTACTTCCTCAGGAGGCTAAGGAAATTTGACATGGCTGTAAAGACTCATCAATTTTTATATATGCACCATAGAAAGCATTCTATCCGGATGCATCACAGTTTGGTATGGCAACTGCTCAGCCCTGGACTGTAAAAAACTACAGAGAGTTGTGAACACAACTCAGTCCATCGCACAAGCCAACCTTCCATCCACTGACTCCATCTATACTTTGCACTGCCTCAGAAAGGCACCCAGTGCAATCAAAGACTCCACCCAACCTGGTTATAATCTCTTCAAACCTCTTCTGTTGGGCAGAAGATACAAAGGCTTAAGCAAATAGGCCAACAGATTCAAGAACAGCTTTTTCCCTGCTGTTATTAGACTTCTGAATAGACCTCTTAATTTTCAAATTTAATGTTGTCTTTGCTCTGTGTGCACCCTCTCTGCAATAAGATGACATTGGATTCCTTACTCTGTCCTGTTATCTTTATGCATGATCTGCCTGTAGTGCATGCAAAGCACTACTTTTCATTGTACCTAGGTACTTGTGACAATAATAAATCAAATCGAATCAAAAGTAACGTTGAGGCCTTATTTAGAGGGAGAAGGGCTGGAGGTGGGCACTGCTCCTTCATAAACATCAAAAGTATACAGATTGTAGGCCTCAGTTCAATGTCCTCTCTTTAGGTGGTATCAAGAATCAGGAGTTTGCCTGTATGGATAATGACCACTCAACCCAGGAAACTAGATTCAGGGCAAGGTGATGTTGAGCATCATTCCATTCTAAACCTCTGCTGGAAGGAGAAGAGTAATTTAGCCTTGGGCTGATCTCATCGTCAGCTGATGGGAGTGTGATATGATGTTGATAGCTGTGCAATGGGTTGAGATGGGAGTGTGGTGGAATCAGAAAACAATAGTTGTGATGAAATGAAAAGCACCAGATGCAATTTCTCCAGTGTCCTGGCCCTATTCCAAGATTATTATTCACCATGAAAGACTGAATCACATCAGAATTCAATTCCGGGACTTATTGGTTTTCAGTTCAGTGGTCATCAAATTGAACTTGCTTCAATAAATGCAACATAACACATATATAAAGCTGACAGCAGTGGTATTCATAGCACTTCTACTGTAAACACTAATAGCTGTAACTGTACAATAACTATACTATATTCTAAGATATCCAATTGGTAATGCTTCACTTTAATTAAATAGACCTCAGAATCCAGTGGAAAATGAACCTGAATGTTAATCTGGGATCATATTCGCTGATGTGCTCAGTGCTGATTTATCGGATTTTGCAGGGTTCATGACAGGGTACCTGTTTTGTATTGGGCCAGTGATCACTGTGTATATCTCCAGTTCCTGTCAACCTGAATTGGAAATCTCTTCGCTCATTCCCCCCAGCACTTCCTTCCGACCGCCCCAAGATGTCAGCTTCTATCTTTCAGCATTGTGTAAAGAACCAATCCAAATTTTTACAATAATCTGTTCTTCACATAGAATCATTGAGTCATACAGCACGGAAATGGATCTTTTGGTTCAAACAGTCCAAGCCGAAAATAATCCCAAACTAAATTAAATGAGTATGTGCACCATAAAACACCAATTGAAAATTCGTGGATATAAGGTGAAACAAGGTCACTCATAGACCTTGTGGCATTCCAATGTTCTCCCATAATTCTGTTCTTACACTCCTCAAATATGCACTGCTATAATACCACGACTGAACTTTTCATTCTTTTCAACTTTTTATAAGGGTGAAGATGTCATGCATTCAACATCATCTTTTCCTCCATTCCAGGAAACTATAAATGCATCCAGAGAGAAAAAGATCTAATCAAGTGGATTACCTATGTCCAGTTCGTGCAATGGCGACCTGTGGAAGCCATACTGAGCCTTATCCTAACATGACAATCTCAGGGTACTACCAGATTGTGTACTAAGTTGAACATAGTTGTGGTCAATAGCAGGCACTGCAACCTGACCCACGTGTGACATTTCTTGTAAAGGTCCATATAAACGGCCATTAAGATCCAAGATAATAAAGCACCCCTGTGAGAGTTGAGTGATTAGAATTAGTACAGCTGCTTGTAGTTCCAGGGACTTAATTTCTTGTTTTTTCTTTGTCATTCATTTTGTCAGTTTGATCTGATTCAAACTCAGTTCATATCATAGTAAGAATGTGCATTAACACCAGTCAAAGAGAGAAAGGCATTCAGTCATTAGTACCAGTTATTTGTGGTCAGTTGAGCACGCACTTCTACAATAATACCATCATTGAAACTGGGAGTTCTGGCGATGACTCATTTTCCTCCCTTTTCCTATACCGATAAAATTGTCAAATACAACATCTTTTCGGAGCCTTTCAGCCTTATTGATTTGACTCAAGGACACAGTTTTTGATGTTCTTTCTTTGGTTTTCTTATGCTAAACCATTTGAAGACTCCACATTCGTATTTGTTTAAACTTTGTTTTAAATCTTGAGTACATGAAAGAGATGACCTCTGAATGCTGAGGCAATCTCTGCAATAAAAAAAAAGTAAAATTGCCTGGTCATGGAGTTGTAGTTCTTCATCTTTTGCCAAGTTATTCACGTAAAGATAAAATGATGATAATGCACTTTCTAATTTACTGCTGCTTAAATAGTCATTGTTGATAAGGTGGTGATACTGTAGACTCTGGCAAATTTGAACTTACTCCCTGTTGTTTACCAGATCAATGGAATTGACTCTGTCTGTCTGCCCCGTAGTACAGTGACTAAGACAAGGCCTCAGGTTACCATTTTAAAACAGAGAGCTGCTAGACAATTCTGCTGCCATATATGCTCATAACCAAGCTAATCAATCCTTAGCCACATTACTTAAGAATTAATGACAACCATTTTGAAAGTGATTGGGAGCAATTAACAGGGATCATTGTCCTTCACATTAAATTGGCTCTTGTGAAGTGAAACACAAAGTAGGTTTATTGATGGCATGAAGAGAAAGTTCACAGCTCGGAGGCTGAGGGGTGACCTTATAGAGGTTTACAAAATCATGAGGGGCATGGCTAGGGTAAATAGATAAGGTCTTTTCCCCGGAATGGGGTGAGTCCAAAACTAGGCAGCATAATTTTAAGGTGAGAGGGGAAAGATTTAAAAGGGACCTAAGGGTCAACTTTTTCATGCAGAGGGTGGTGAGTGAATGGAATGAGCTGCCTGAGGAAGTGATGAAGGTGGGTACAATTACAACATTGAAAAGGCATCTGGATGAGTATGTAGGAAGGGTTTAGAGGGATATGGGCAAAATGCTGGCTACTAGGACTAGATTTACTTAGGATATCTGGTTGGCATGAATGAGTTGGACTGAAGGATTTGTTTCCTTGCTGTACATCTCTATGGCTCTGTGACACTAGCTCTCCAGTTTTCCAGGTGAAGGATGCCAAGAGAAAGAAAACAGAAATAAAACTAGACAATTTTTGCAACCTCTTTACAAATGACACATAAAATCCACTGTGACATTGGTGTATTATAATCCAAGATTTCTGTGTTAACAAATAGACCCTGTGTTAGCAAGTCCCATTCATCTATTACCTTTGCAATCACTGATCTACTTTTGCTTTTAGTCTTGCAACGTCTGAAATGTAAGATTTGAATTTTTTTGTTCCAACTCCTCCATTTTCCACTTATCCCGATCTCTGAAACCACCTTAAAGCTCTGCAGCTCACCTAAGAACTCTGCATTCATCAAATTGTAGCCTGTTGTGCAAACTTTCAGTTCCTAATTGATGACTGTGCCTTCAGTTGTCTGGAATTCTCTTGTTAAACCTATCCAACTCTCTCTAAGATTTTCTTTGCAATTTACCTACTTTAATGTCACTTTTAGCCACCTATTCTAATAACACCTTAGTGTCAACTGTGTCTAATGATGCTGTTGTGAAGCACTTTGGAATGTCTTATTATATTAAAAGTGCTACATAAATGCAATCAGTTATTAATATGTGAAATATTATAGACTATTTCAACAAACAACTCATTATGACAGGACCAGTTTAAGAAACCAATGTACAATTGAGAAAATCTTGACACCAATACTATTTCTGTTGACAAATGTTCAACTATTATGAACAGAGCATAAAATATCTAAGTGTGTAGAATAATCAACGAGAATGTTGATATACATTTAAAAATATTTTTACTACTGCAAGTACACTATACGTTAGTACGGGTGACACAGGGTTCCTTTGTTCTCTCTTTAGTGTAACTTCTTAAAACATGAGACACTTAGATAGATACAAGAATAAGAAAAGTTTGGAGGGATATGGGCCAGGAGCAGACAGGTAGGACTAATTTAGTTTGGGATTATGTTCAGCATGGGCTGGTTAGACTGAAGGGCTGTTTCCGAGCTGTATGATTCGATGACTCTATGTTAACACCTGTTCTGGATGAAAGTTGGAGAAGTGTTTTGCATTATAGTACTATGTATGGTATATCACTCCATCTTTGGATTCTTTACCTTTGGAGTCCAAGGCTTCTTGATTGCTATGAGTGCTTATAGATTGCCTTTCTTAGCATTGGGATGTTCTAAACTGCTTCAAAACCAGTAAAGTAACTTCAGAGTAGGCACTATTTGCCATTATAAATGTATTTCATGAAGAAATCACTATTTGTGTTAATTGACCTAAAGTAGCAACTCTGAACCACGTGGCTTATTCCCAAGATAGCACTGATCCTTGGGCTAACTAAGGGCAGTTCATGAGGTATTTCCCATCAGTAAGTTAGTGCTCAGCAGGTCAGTATAAGGTGTGGTAAATTACTGGGGTTGGTTAGCTCAGCTGGCTGGACAGCATGGGTTCAATTTCTGCGGTAACTCGTTCTCAACTTTTCCCCTTGCTTGAGGTGTGGTGACCCTCAAGTTAAACCACAACAGTCATCAATGTTTCTATTGAGAGAGTGGTCCAGTAGGAGCATGATGTGACATATTACTTACAATAAGGTGGGGTTTGAGACAGCAGTCAACTAGGAAAGGGCATATAGTTGTGAGCAAATAAAGGAATGCAGACGAAAATGCTGGTGCCTGCAAGAGTCAGCCTATAATCTATTTTAAATCAATCAGTTGTGTTGAGTAAATTTGGTGCCTTGCTGGTAAATTGTGGTACCCTTATTAAAATAGTATAATACATACAACACATCACTGTATATAATTAAACCAATATTAACCTCAAACTAGTCATATAGGCACTGATCCAAACAAAACATCTTGAATCTACTTGCCCCTTGTTTCATAGCAGTAGATTTCATTTCTTATATATAAAAGCGTATTGACTAAAGAGATTGTACACATATCAGTACATTGCCAATTGAGTTGAGTTTCAGGCTTTAAATTCCCACATAAGTTCTTGAACTTGGAGAAAAAAAGTTCATGGATGTGTGTTTCCTACCCAATCCTAAGCCATAGTGGGTGTCTCAATAACAATGTAGGTTGAGGTTTTTGGGTAGAAACCCAGTTATTGTTTGGGAAATAACAGCTTTCAAAAAGAAGCACTTTTTGTTTCAACTGCAGGGAATAGTGTAGTTATAGTATGCCTATAGTTGGATTATATTTCATCTTTTTGAAGTCCTTTATTTGGAGTAGGGAGCAAGAATGAATTCCTATTTACAATCACTATCTGGTGTCTGCTACTTATATGGGCTGATGTATGAGATTACATAAGATCATGATCACATTGGTGATAATACCCTTAAAGTCACTCAGAGACACAGCTCACAAATACAGTCACTTGGAGAGGTGCTGGAGAGTAACTGGTTTTTGTAACTGTACCTGAGCAACAAGTCAATGCTTGCAAGGCAGAAAGAAGAAAAGATGAACAGATTCTTAAAAAAATAAAAATTCCATAATTGTACATTCCAGTTTACTTTCTACAGTTTACAGGCCTTCCTGATGTAGAAATGAAATGCGTCTCAACACACTATATACCGAGATGAAAGCGTTACCTTCCTCATCAATGTATCTAGGTTTCATGACTATCATCTTTTATGCAATAGGATGAAACAGGAAAAATTAGTTACATATCGTCAGATTTATGTGTAGTATTGTGTCAATTCCACTATGAGCTATGTAAGAATTTTAAACTGTCATATGTAGGACATAATGAGATAACTTTTGCATTGAACTGCTCAATGCAATGTTGCAGGATGTCTTAAATGTTAATAAAAATGTAATTTGAAACATGGCAAGATTACATGGAAGCAATAATTTCTATTTTATTACAAGCCATGATGTGGAGATGCCAATGTTGAACTGGGGTGGACAAGGTCAAAAATCACACAACACCAGGTTATAACCCAGCAGGTGTATTTGAAAACACAAGCTTTCGGAGCCTTGCTACTTCTTCAGGTGTTATTGAGAGAGGTGGCACCAGGCACAGAATTTATAAGTAAAAAATCAAAAGGTCATAAAACTGATGCGAATGTATTGAACAAACCCAAGATGGCTGTTAAATCTTTAATAGTTAGAAAGGAGATGACAAAGAAGATGATAGCTAAGGATAAAAAAGGGATACAAATTAATTGAGCTGTATTATTAATCTCACAAGGAATACATAGATGAAGCACAGCAACAGAATTATTCTGCCTTAAAGTTCTGTCTGGAATGTTGGAGAAGATTGGAGATTCCTAGGCATCAAAACAAATGAAAATATCTTAAGACATATTGAAAGGTGAAGTTTTTTTGTAAAAGAGTTGGTCATGCGAAGAACTCATATATGGAAAGTGTTTCTCAACCTCACACTAAAATAAAAATCTCCGCTTTTCCCCCTGTACGGATCAGTTGATAATTGCTGTCAGTCTGAAATACAGTTTGCACACCAGATGACTTAATTTACATTGAAAGTCAGACAGGATTAACTGACACAGGTGAATTATTAGCTGTGCAGAAAGCCCTAGCAAAATTAAATGAATTGTCAGAAATTGCCACAAAAAGAAGTTTCAAATCATACATATGAAAATATAGATAGAAGGGAATGATTTCA
This sequence comes from Ginglymostoma cirratum, assembly GCA_024137785.1. Taxonomy (NCBI): domain Eukaryota; kingdom Metazoa; phylum Chordata; class Chondrichthyes; order Orectolobiformes; family Ginglymostomatidae; genus Ginglymostoma; species Ginglymostoma cirratum. The sequence goes on along the minus strand of JAHRHZ010000079.1, from coordinate 10,390,559 downwards.
ACATGGCAATCTCACTATATTATCACTATAGGCTACACAAGGCCATTCAAATGCTTTGTGATGTTATTTGAAATCTATACTCTGCACATAAAAAAAATCAATGTAATGCCGTATAATTGAGCACAGGAAACCATTTATTCTAATCCTAACTATGCTGTGGATGAGATTATTATCTTTGCTATATGTGTATGCTGTGGTACCACAGCACACTGTATGCATGTGAAGTACAGTGCTATAAGTTCAGAGGTATCTAATTGCTGTTTTGACATAAAAGAGAAAGAGAGAGATAAAAGAGAATCTTTTGTTTCAAAAGTGAGTTAAGTTCAAGAGAGCAGTGTTTAGTTCCCATTAGTGAGATCGAGGCAAATGTTTTTGTTGCCTAGATTTACTATTTGAATCATTTATAAGACAATTACCGCTCAGATACATTTTCCCCTTCTCTCCTAAAGTTGTTGGCACAGATTTTGCCATTAAAATCACAGCAAAACTGACAATGTTTGCCGTCACTGCAACTCCAAAGTGCATAGCAACTTCTGGTGTCTGCACATGCTCAGTGAAAAGTAGAATTCCAGAAGTTTTTTTATAAGTAACTCACTGAGGTTTCACATGCAGTCGAGGGGGCCTCACAGGCAATAATCTTTAGAAATGACTGACCTAATAAAAATGTCCCATTAATGCTGTAATTAAACTCCCAAAATGCCTTGTTGATAAATGAAACTGGACTTTCGGCCATTCATCAATTCGTAACTACAGCTGAATCACCTTAATATCCAAGACACCCAGTTTTCTAAAGATAAACAGAAATTGCTGGAAAAACTCAGCAGGTCTGGCATCATCTGTGGAGAGAAATCACAGTTAACAGCCAAACCCAATTTTATGTTCGTGTAATAACATTTCTTGCTAATTTGACTTTTAAAAATCCATTTTTAGCGCATGATTTTGGTTTGCTGCCTGTGAGAATTCTTCAATGTGACTGGCTGTACAACCTGTTTCACGCCATATCTGTTGTTGGATACCCAGAGATTCTCTTGTTCAAGCAGCCAACTCAAATTAACATTAAGAAGGGAGAAATCCATATTTCACAACTTGCTAAATCCTTATGGGCAGCTTTCTTTGAGATTAACACTAAATTGTGTTGTTTAACTGCTGAATGTAAATTTCATCATTGACACACATTAGGATAGAGCTTCACCTTGTCAATTGCTGTCCAGTAACTCATTTACAACTGTAACCCTCGATACAAAATATCGACAGATTGATTCTGCTCTCATACCCACCATCAACTGTGCTTTCCAGCAAGAATCACTGGATAGTGAATTGAAAACAGGAGCTATCCCAAGTTTCCCTGCCTAGTTTAATTACATTGAAACCAGTAGTCAAAATGTGTTACTGTCAGTGATACATATATACACAATATTTTGTACACGTGCTTCAGAATAATAACATCATGGGCATAAAATGCCAAAATAACAGTATTTTAAATATTAAATCAGCCAAATTCTTAATCAAAGAAAACAAATACTTTCAGGAACAGCACTGTTCTTTTGTAAATTATTTCCTTCCTGAGTCTTTCTGAAATTCTGGAATACCAGCACAAATAGTGTGCTGAAAATCAACGTAAATAATCCAGTTCCTGTTGTTCAGCAACTTGAAAAATACTTTATAATGCGGAATAGAAAGCAACAACAATACCTCAAGATTTATTGAGGAACCTCATACAAATATCCAAGCCTAAACATGTGTTAAGATAAACCTGAGTCCCTATTAGATTGGCTCATCGATGAGTCTGACGATAATTGTCAATTTTCTCTTGACAGCAGCATTGTTCTACATACTTTGATAGCAATGTTGGAATATTTGAAATTCATCCCCGTAAAGAATCAATAAAATAATAGCTTTTTTTTTGTTTGTCTACAGACTGGGATTTATTCCTGAAAGCAAAATACCAATTTGTATTGTTCCTGTTAAACAATCTTACTCAAATAGGTTACAGGAGTGTAACAGAAGCAATATCTTTGTTTGCTCAGCTTTCATTGTATTGGGCATATGAAAAGTAAATTTTTAGAGACCAAGAAAATATTTTGTGAGTGGTTATTTTTACAATTTGTTGAAAGTGAATATTAGGGAGAATTTTATTTTAAAAAGTGATTTCCTTCTCTTCATCTCTGAAATATCTTATATTTCCTTTTGTAGGAACTCATTATGGCCTTGATAGTCCAATGGACAGTTGTTGCATCAGTGCAGACATGAGTTGTGCACTGGAATCTGCAGAATACCAATGCAGCAGACTGTGTGAGAATTGCCTGGGAAACTGCAGATTCCAATGAACAATTTCCCTGCATCTGGAACCCCCTAAAGTAATCCATTAAAAGTGGAGAATTTGAAGGATTCTACCTCCTAAAGTAATCCATTATAAGTGGAGAATTTGAAGGATTCTACTGGGTTACTATCATACTCAATGACATTCTCCTGTTTCTTAACTTCTCCAATACCCCTGACACCTACCCACTAACCAGCCATCAGCCCCAACACTTCCATAGCATACGCTGATCAAGCCTAAGCACTATATCCCCCACCTGATATCCTATCCATCTGGCACACTAACCCCTTAATCAACTGACAATCCAACCTCATACTTACATACCTACCTTTTCACAGTAACTGTCAAAGTGGGTGACTGTGCTGCTGGATATATAAATCTAAGAACATGGTACACTGGCTGTTTTAAAAGTGGGCAGGATTTCACATCCCCTGACTTTCCTTCCCTACAGGAGACATATGTTGATTTCAAGATAACAAGCATGGGGCTGGATGAACACAGCAGGTCAAGCAGCATCATAGGAGCAGGAAAACTTGACGTTTCGGGCCTAAACCCTTCATCAGAAATGGGGGAGGGGAAAAGGGTTCTGAAATAAATAGGGAGAGAGGGGGAGGCGGATAGAGGATGGATAGAGGAGAGGATAGGTGGAGAGGAGGCAGACAAGTCGAAGAGGCGGGGAT
>JAHRHZ010000079.1:10323441-10382559 GCA_024137785.1 Ginglymostoma cirratum | reverse complement strand
CACCTTTACTGGCTCCATCCCCACCTCTTTCACCTGTCTGTCTCCTCTCCACCTATCTTCTCCTCTATCCATCTTCTATCTGCTTCCCCCTCTCTCCCTATTTATTTCAGAACCGCCTTCCCCTGCCCCGTTTCTGAAGAAGGGTCTAGGCCCAAAACGTCAGCCTTCCTGCTCCTCTGATGCTGCTTGACCTGCTATGTTCATCCAGCTCTACACCTTGTATATCTCAGATTCTCCAGCATCTGCAGTTCCTACTATTTCTCTACCAGATTACCTCACTGTGCAGAGTTCCTGATGTAGTAATAAAATGCACTCCAATTATCAAAACTTTTGTTGTTCAGTAAATTACATGTTGCCAGCCAGGCAGAGCAAACATCTTTTATTAATTGTGTTATTTAACTGATCTCCTTTAAAGAGTAAGTCATGAAAAACAAGCCATATAAATTAGATTGTAGCAAAACAACATTGATTAGCAATAAACTGTAAGTCTCTTTGTGCACTGACTCTGGATGATTATATAGTTCTTTTTGAACTGTATTGTTCATATACGTCTAATGATGATTTTATGATCCATGTTTAGCATTTATGCAAATCTGTTTCACTATGTTAAACTTCAGCATCAATTCATTGTCAGAACAAAATGGAATGGAGCTATTTCCTCCAACCAATCTCAATCCTCTCTCTTCAGTGTTTGTCTTTCCCCCATATAAGCATCAATAAGAATGTATACAATTGGAGCAAAACATTTCAGATGCTGGTCTTTCAAAACAAACAGTTCATTTTTGTTATAATCAATCTGCATTGAATGTTTCAGGACATTTCCTGGTGCAATATTAAGCTTGGTGAGTGTGGCTGAGGAATAAAATTTGGGGGAAGAATACAAGTGAAGATCAGATACAAGTTTTGTAATGTCAAAGCCATTTCTGTAATTTTATGAGTATTGAAATGACATTCTGATCAGTGACGTATCATCTACAAATAATTTAAAGTTACATGAGAAGTTTGTTAATCTTAAGACTCCAAATGCTGGGCATCAATGAATTTTATTTGATGGTGCTTCTTAGTTGATTTAATGGGCTTTGCTGAACTGGATCTCAAATTGTTTAGGAAGGATTTCTAGGTAATTGGTAGTATATTTGATTAGGAGTCCTTTTATACTTGTGGAGGTTATATTATGATTCATTACTCTTTAGTTCTTATGCTTTAATAGCTACATTTTAAACTATGAAATCCTTGGGCACAGCTCTGATAATATTAGCAGAGTTCTGCAACGTCACAATGGCAGTGCACAAATGTAATGGCAAACCTTGATCTTTGTCGTATCTAACAATTATTCAGAGTTGTATGAAAATAAAACAATGAAACATGGATGCTGGAGATTTGAAATAAAATAAAAATTTCTGGCTAAACTCAGTAGGTCTGCGTCTGTGGAGAGAAGGCAGAGTCAATGTTTAGGGTCATTCAGAGTTATAGTTTGGCTGCACAGAACTGAACCATATGTACAAAGCTATAACTGTGTAGTAGTTTTGGTTTTGGATGAAAAATCCGAAAGGTGGACACTTGTGGTCCCATGGTGAATTGAGATTTTGATTGAAACACTCCAGTTCTGGTGTCCTCCAAAGGGGCTAGCCTTGGGCATCTCATTTTATCATCTATGTGCTGCCCTGCACATCATCTTCTGAAAACTACAATGTTACTTTCTACCTGTATGCTGGCGCCTCCCAGCTCTGTTTCACTATCTTCTCTCTGGACCATTCCATAGTCTCCGGATTGTCCAGCATCCAGTATTCAATGAGCAGAAACCACCAGTAATTAGGTATCATGAAGATTGAAACATATGGTTAGATTCTTTTGAAGAAGTTTGAGTTGGGAACCTTCTGACTCAGCAAATTCATCTCCTCTGAGAGGGTTCCTATTCACCATATGTTTGCTGCAGGGAGGCAGGGACAGGTCTCCTGAAGGCCCATCACTTCTGGAGGCAAGGCCCAGCAGAGGCTGACGAGGCAATCAGCTCCATTTATTGGGAAATCGGCTCAGCATTAGTGATGAATTTCAGGCCTTCAAACCCTCACCTCCTTCAATCAACCTTCTATTCAAGAGCCCTCAGGCACTGCTTCTTCAGTTTTAAAGCTAAATAGCACTTTTCCCAACGGGAAATTTATTTATTATTTTATTAATTTACTCATGGGATGTGGGCATCACCGGCTGGCCAGCATTTATTGCTCATCCACAGCTGCTCTCGAGAAGGTGGTGGTGCGCTGAATCCATTTGCTGTAGGTCAACCCATAATGCCCTTACGGAAGGAATTCCAGGATTTTGACTCAGCGACAGTGGAAGAACAATGATGTATTTCTAAGCCAGGATAGTGACTGGCTTGGAGGGGAACTTAAAGGTGGTGGTGTGCCTATGTACCTGCTGTCCTTGCCCTTCCAAATGGAAATGGTTGTGGGTTTGGAAGGTGCTGTCTAAGGATCATTGGTGAATTTCTCCAGTGCATCCTGTACATAGTACACACTGCTGCTACTGAGCATCAATGATGAAGGGAGAGGGTGTTTGTAGTTGTGATGCTTATCAAGCGGGCTGCATTGTCCTGGATAGTGCCAAGCTTCTTGAGTGTTGTTGGAACTGCACCCATCCAGGCAAATGGGGAATATTCAATCACACTCCTGACTTCTAAATGGTGGACAAGCTTAGGGGAGTAAGGAGCTGAGTTACTCAATACTGTATGTCTATTCTCTGACCTATTTTTGTAGTTTATAGTGGGGGATTCAGTGATGGTAATACCATTGAATGTCAAGGGGTGGTGGTTAAATTGTCTCTTATTGGATATGGTCATTGCCTGGTATTTGTGTGGCATGAATGTTACTTGCCACTTGTCAGCCCAAGCATGGCTGGATATTGTTGCATTTGAACATGGGCTGCTTCAGTATCTGAGGATCATGAATGATGCTGAACATTGTGCAATCATCAGTGAACATCCCTACTTCTGACCTTATGATGAAGAGAAGGTCATTAATGAAGCAGCTGAAGATGGTTTGGCCTAGAATAATACTCTGAGAAACTCCTGCAGAGATATCCTTGAACTGAGACAATTGACCTCCAACAAGTCAACCATCTTCCTACATGCCAAGTATGATTCCAACCAGTTAAACCTCCAATACCTATTGATCCCAGTTTTGCTGGGGGTCCTTGATGCCACATTTGGTTGATAGCAGCCTTGATGTCAAAAGCTGCCACTCGCACCTCACCTCTGGAATTCAGCTCTTTTGTTTATGTATGAATTAGGGCTGTAATGATATCGGGAGCTGAGTGCTCCTGGCAGAAATCAAAATGGGTGTCACTGAACAGGTTATTGCTGAGCAGGTGCTGTTTCATAGCACTGTTGTTGACACCTTCCATCACTTTATTGATGATCAAGAGTAGACTGATGGTGTAATAATTGGCCAGGTTGGCTTTGTGCTGCTTTTTGATGACAGGACATATTTTCATATATGACAGGAAATTTCCCACATCTTCGGGTAGATGTTGTGTTGTAACTGTACTGTGAGGGCTAGGCTAAGGAAGTGGCAACTTCTGGTGCACATGTCTTCAGTACTATCGCTAGAATGTTGTCAGGGCCTTTGTAGCATCCAGTGTCTCCAACCATTTCTTGATATCACAAGGAGTGAATTGAATTGACCAAAAACTGGCATCTATGACACTGGGGACCACTGGAGTACGCCGAAATGGATCATCTACTCAGCACTTCTGGTTGAAGATTGGTGTTAATGCTTCAGCCTTATCTGATGTGTTGGGCTCTTCCATCATTGACGATGGAGATATTTGTGGAGCCTCTTCCTCCAGTCAATTTCATTGTCCACCACTACTCATGGCTAGACGTGGCAGGGCTGCAGAGCTTAGATCTGATCCACTGGTTGTGGGATCACTTAGTTCTATCTATCACTCATAATGCGTCTTAACATGATGCTGATTAACATGACTTTGTGGAACAGAGTATTGCATCACTGCATTAAAAATGCATCTAACTAACAATACAGCATTTAACTTTTGAAAGAACAGGCTTTATTTTGTATTTCACAGCCTCTCAATGAAAGAGTTCTAACAGCAGGAGACTTCTTTCTTTTTCTACTTGGATTTGGGGATTCTCTGGCATTCACAACTCCTTGAAGGCGTGTGAACCATGAGTTCTGCAGAACATACCTGTTGCTACAAAAATTGAAGGCTGTAATATGGACAAACAAGTCCCACAATTGACTTAGTAAGCATGGGAGATCTGCATACAGGAAAGCTACCCAAAGAGCAAAAATCTCCAAAAATAGAATGGAAACCAGAAATGCCAAATCAAGTTCTGCCCATTAAGGGTTCCTGAGTCAGCTTGACTCAACATCTGGGATATTGGCTTTATTCACCGCAATTAACTGAGTTCCCTAGTCACTGCCCCTATTCAATGATAACTGTCCAAAGCTGATTCAGAATCCTCATGTCCAATACTGATTTTTAGACCACATAGCCACAATGTAACTAAGACTGCCTATTCCTACTCCTGTAACATTGACCAACTCCACACCCAACTTAGCTCATCTGCTGTTGTAAACCTCCTCCAGGCCTTGGTTACCTCTACAATTGGCTATTCGAATACACTTCTGGCCAGCCTTCTAAATTCTACCTTCCATAAACCTGAGGTTATCCATCCCTACAAGGAGGGATAATTTGCTTTTGTCACAGTCACAGTGAATGCTGTTATTGATTTTGACAAGAGCAGAAGTTTTGATTCTGTGGCAGGGGCAAAAATACGTTTGTACAGATTTAAACATAGAGCACTGGGAAAGATGTGCACAAATTTGGAAAAAGGACAACACCTTCAAGGACCTTTATTCTTGCAGGGCCCTCATTGGTTCCTGGTTGTACTGCCTTATTTTTAAAAAAATGTTTTCAAATATCTCCATATCTTCGACTTCCACATCTCTGCAAGCTTATCTAGTCCCAAAACCCTTTGAAATTTCTGCTGTATGCTAGGTCTGGTCTCTTGATCAATGCCAAATTTAATTACTTCAATATTATTAGCTGTGCATTCCAATACCAAGCACTGAAATTCTAGATATTCCTTCCCACAGTTTTGTCTCTCTCCCTCTCTTTCCTTCATTGTTACATTTCTGAAAACCTGTCTCTTTGGCAGAGCCTTCAGGCATCTGCCTTACTGTCTGCTCATATGGTTCCACATGAAATTTAGTCTTTAATGGCCTTATTAAGCATCTTGGGATCTTCTATTACATTTAGGCACCACGAAATACAGGCTATGGAGCAAACGTAATTACTAAAAGCTGCTAGATTGCCTGCCACATCTACCTCGCCCATATGTGACGTAAGGAATACTACATGCTTGACTCTTATTGATAAATCAAGTAGCAATATTCAAAAAAAATTTCTGGAAACATGTTTGCATATAAAGAACATGTATATAGCTCCAAATATCAAGATGTGTTGATGCCACGGCCTACGCACAGCATAGAAAATGTAGTAACATGAAATCAATTATTACGTATGAAACTTGGTAACTTCAAACTACCTCTGCAGTTCCCTAAAACATATAAATATCTGTGCTATGGTCAAAGCTCCCAGGTGACTTCTATAAGATCAGTTAATATAAGCAACAGACTACATCTGTGAAATTATTACTCATGTATTATGAAATCAGCTCTACCGTTATTAGCATTTTGTTTAACAATTAATGTAATAAAACATATTCTAGACTCTATTTTGGTTGACCACCAGTGGCATTGCTTAGAAGGAACATAAAAGAAGTATGACTGAAGCCTTTTACTTAATACATTAGGCATATTTTCTTCTCAGTTCAACATACTGGTTAATGAGAAACTGTGTAGGAACATAGGGACATATGAACATTTCAGCCCTATGAGCCTGTACTATCATTCTAGATCATGGCTAATTATCTCAATGCCGTAATCCCATGTTGTTCCTTATATCCATTGATGTCATTCATAACCAGAAATCTATCATCCTCTGTCTTGAACATACTTAATGACTGAACTTCTACAGCTTTCTGGGGCATTGAGATCCAAAGATTCACCAAGCCCTGAGTGAACACTTTCCTTCTCATCTCAGTTTTGCCTTTTATTCTGAAACATTGTCATCTGGTTCCAGGCTCTACAGCCAGGGGAAACAACCTTTTATGCTCCCATTTCCCTGACATCCTAGTTTAAATACTCCCCAGCTAACATGAGCAAATCTCCCTGCAAAGATCTCGACTGACCGAGACCCGATCCCAGTGCCCCAGCAAAATAAAGACCTGCCTCCTGCACCAATTTTCCAGCCACGTGTTCATTTTCTAAATCTTTCTATTTCTAATGTCATTAGCGTGTAGTACTGGGAGCAATCCTGAGATTATTGTCTAAGATGCACTGCTTTCCAATCTCTTGAATAGCTCTCTAATTTCTACTTCAGGACCTAATCCCTCTTTCTACCTAAGTCATTGGTGCCAATGTGGACAACGAACCCGCTCTCCACCCTCTCCCCAAAGAATACCCTGCTGTTGCTTTGTGACATTCCTAATGCGGGCACCACAAAGCCAACCTACCATTCTGGAGTCATGTCTAGTTCTACAGAAATGCTAGTCTGTTGTCTATCAAACTGCCTGCCACTATTGCCCTTCCATTCTTTCTACCACCCCCGCCTTTGCAGTTGAGGTGTAGCAAGATTAATTTTCACTGCATTCCTCTGGTAAACCATAGCCATCATTAGTAACTAAAATAGAAAACTGAGAGGAGCAGATGGGGTGAGGGCCCCAATACAGGCAGTCCGTATCACTGAGAGGAGCAGGTGAGGTGAGGGCCCCATGCTAAGACACAGGGATAGGAGTTTGGGGCTGTAAAACCGGAGCAAGAAGGAGAAAGATATCTGTGGCGTTCAGAGTCATAAAACCAGCACCAGAAAGAGCAAGATTTTGAAGCAGTTCAGGACCATAAGCCAACAGGAGTAACAGCAAGAGCTCGAGTCAGCGAGAGCAGCAGCTAAACTTGAACAAAAACCCCACCTATCTTTGACGATGAAAATGACATCAGCACAAAGCAGAGACCTGAATGGTAGGTAATGGGTATATGAGATAACAAGGTGTAGGGCTGGATGAACACAGCAGGCCAAGCAGCATCAGAGGAGCAGGAAAGCCGACGCTTTGGGTCTGGACCCTTTTTCTGAAAAAGGGTCCAGACCCAAAACATCAGCTTCCTTGCACCCCTGATGCTGCTTGACCTGCTGTGTTCATCCAGCTCGACACCTTGTTATCTCAGATTCTCCAACATTGGCAGTTCCCACTATCTCTGAGGTAATGGGTATGTTGTTTTTCTCCACTTTAACAATGCATTAAGAAAAGGAAAGTTTTGCAAAGTAAAGGAATGTAGATAATTTTCCACTAAACTTAAGTTTCAGGTAGGAATATTTTAACGAAAGTGAGCTCAGTCCTTTGTGATACACACCCTGCATAATGTGTGACAATTCAAATGCTCCTGGCAGTCTGAATGACTACATTCACAGAAAGTGCTACCAGTTTTACGAGCTTGATCGCTGGGTTTCAGAACTTAGGCGAGGGTGGAGGAACAGCGTTCGTCCACGAGGCTGACAGTTACATGGACAGCACATTTTAGACATGGTTTCCAATGGCTTAAGGAAATGCAGTCAGAGCAGGAATGGACGAATTTCAGTCAGAAAAGTGAAGGCATGCAGGGTGTCAGGAAATCTCGAGGGTACATCTCAGTCAAGGGTCATTCTTCTGTGTTGGAAAATGGTGAGAGTTTCAGTGCCCCTGGGAGTGCACCCATTACCCAGCTGCACAAGTGAAGAGGGGAAAGAGAGGGAAAGCAGTAGTGGTAGGAGCTTCAATAGTGAGGTATTTCTGTGGTTGCAGAAGTGACTCTAAGATGATGTGTTGGCTCTCTGGGACCAGGATCAAGGATGTCACTGAAGGGCTGCAAGACTTTCTAAAAGGAGAAGGTGTCAGAGATCATGTTTCACATTGGTACAAATGACATTGATAGAAAGAAGGATGTAATCTTGTAACAAGAAATTATGGAGCTAGGTAATAGATTGAAAAGCAGAACCTCAAATGTTGTAATCTCTGGAATACTCCTGGTGCTACATGCTATTGAGTGTAAGAATACCTGGATAGAACGGATGAATAGATGGTTAAAAAGTTGGTGCATAAGGAAGGGCTTCAGATTCCTGCATCCCTGGGTCAATTTCTGAATAAGCTCGGACCTGTACAGGTCTGATGGGTTACACCTGAACTGGGATAGGACAAACATCTCGCAGAGAGGTTTGTTTGCCAGTGGTCCTGGTGGAGGTCTAAAGTAATTTGGCAGGAGGTGGAAACGGAGTGGAGGGACAATAGGGGGTGATGAACAGACATGTATAGAGGAAAATCCAAATCAGTCTGGAAGGCAGAGCATATAGGGTCAAGTTAAGGCACAAGTGAGAATTTAAAGACTGGGCATCATTTATTTTAATGCAAGGAATCTTCAGAGTAAGGCAGATCAGTTGAAGATAATGTTTAACACATGGGAATATGATATCATAGCTATTGTGGAGACATGGTTGAAGAAGCGAGATTGACAACTCAGTGGGAGTGATGGAGATCATAAAAGAGGAGTTGGTAGAACAATAATGATCAAGGGATCAATTAACTACAATCTGGAGGGGAGACGCCTTGAGAGATTCCTCAAAGTGGGTACATGGGTACAACTTAAAAACAAAAAATGGGCAATAACATTGCTAGTAGCATACTATAGATATCCCAAATAGCCAGGAAGAGATAGAATGGCAAATACAAAGATGAATCTCGGAGAAGGGTAAAAATAATAGCACAACAATTTTAGGCTTCTTCAACTTTCCCAAAATTAACTGGGATAGACAAAATATGTAAGGCTAAGAGGGGATAGAATTCTTAAAATGTATTCAAGAGAGATTTTAAGCCAGCACATAGAAAGTCCTACAAGACAGGGCATGGTGCTGGACCTAATTTTGGTAAATAAAGCTGGACAAGTGGTAGAAGTGTCAGTGGGAGAACATTTTGGTGAAAGTAACCATAACTCAATAAATTTCAGGTAGCTATAGAAAATGGGCAAAGATGAATTGGAAGTAAAGGTTGTAAATTGGGAGAAGGTTAATTTTAATATGATCAGACAGGATCTGGCCAAAGTGGACTAGGAGCAGCTGCTTGTATGAAAATCTACATTAAAGCACTTTCCATACTCCTCCACAGCTTTTGTTATTTTGAGTCCTCTATATCCGCCATAAGCTTCTCCTTTTTATTTCTTATCCAATTCTGTACATTCCTTGAGATCTAGGATTCTCTGGGCTTGTTGGTCCCACACTTCAGCTTTCTGGGAACATGCTTGCCCTGTACTGTCACTACTTCCTGTTTGAATTTTTTGAGGAGATGATTAGTTGTGTAGATGAGCAGTTGATGTAGCCTACATGGACATCAGTAAGGCTTTTGACAATGTTTCACTTGGGAGACTAGTAAAGAAAACCCACAGCATTCAGTGCAATTTGTCAAATTGATGACAAATTAGCTTAGTGCCGGGAAGCAGAAGGTGATGGTTAAAGGTTGTTTTTGTGAGTGTAAACATGTGTCCAGGGCATACCACAGGTTTTGGTGTTTGGTCACTTGCTGTTTGAAGTGTACATTCATGATCCAGAGAGGAAAGTTGGAGGCATGATCAGTATGTTTACAGGCAGTACAGAAATTACTGGTTTGGTAAATACTAAGAAGGAAAACCCTAGACTAAAGGGTAATGTACACAGGGAGGTAAGATGGGCAGATTGCGAAATGGAATATAATCCAGAAAAGTGCGAGATCATGTATTTTGGAGGACAAACAGGGCAAAGAAATGTATGATGAATGGTAGGACCCTGGGAAATACTGAAGACCAGACATGTATACATGTCCATGCATCTTTGAAGGCAACAGGACAGGTAGATAAGGTAGTTAAGATGCCATATGTGATAGATGGCTTTATGAAACAACCATCGAATACAAGGACATGGAGTTTATAATGGAACTGTATAAAACATTAAAAGGGTCACACCTGGTGTAGTGTATGCAGTACTGGCCACTACACAAAAGGAAGGATGTGATTGCAGGAAAGAGAAAGGGCACACCAGGATTCTGCCTGGCCTGGTGTGTTTCAGTTATGAAGAGAGACTAGACAGGCTGGAATTATTTTCCTTAGAGCAGAGAAGGCTGAAAGAGAACCTGATTGATGTGTATGAAATTATTAGGGGCATAGATAGAAAGTGCAGATAGGAAGAAACAGTTTTCCTTAGTAGAGGTGTTAATAACCAATGAGGCATAGCTTGAAGGAAAGGATCATGAGGTCTAAAGGGGATTTGAGGAAATATTTTTTACCTGCAACTCACTCCTTAAAGTATGGTACAGTTGGGAACCTTCACAACGCTCAAAAGTATTCAGATGAATACTTGAAATACCATAGCATGCAAGGATATGGGCCAAGTACAGTAAAATTAGATGCTAATAGGTAGGAACTTACTGCCGTGCAGACATAATGAGCTGAAGAGTCTCTTTCCCTGTATAAAATTCTACTTTCTGACTACATCACAAATATATTTATACTATGTATTTGAAGAGTTAAATGAAATGGAAACTGTAATCAGTTTAGTCAAGTAAATTGAATGCTAAGTTAAAATGAAGACATTTAATGTTTTTGCTATTAACCATCATGATGGGCAGATCTTACAAGAGAGTTCTCTAAGCACTCGCATGAAGACATTCATAATACTATAATAATGATCCATCCATTTCTCCATAACAATCCCAAAGAATCAGTTTGACTCTGTTCTGATATAAATGATATCCATCAAATCCATCCTACATTTAACTCACTTTAAAAATACGGTATAGTTGAATTTACGTGGCTAAGGTAACATTTTTAATACTTTGCATTTTAGAACCATGCTGAATTTTCCACTTCAAACCACTGCAGCAAATTTGGTAACCCACCTTCAGTAAGTAGATTTTTTTTAAACGATCTGTTCAAATATGTTAAGACCTCTGGCTCAGAGGATAGGACACCGCCATAGTGTCACAGTGGTCCCATTATCTGTAAGCATTTTGTTTAGTGACAACTGTTGGTGATTGGCTGTAAACGATACCTTGTTCTGGATTAATTTGGACAATTATGCTAATAGTTTCTTGAAACAGCTATATTTATTTAAGAGGCAGTTATCTTGGTCGTTGACATATTTGATGTTGGTCCTATTAGTCTAAATTCGAATTACTATTGAACAAGACTACAAAATTATTCCAAAAAAGACTTTGAACACTTTCAAGCGAATAAAATCTTAAAACTTATTATCTGAAAGCAATTAGGATTTTACAGAGCTATCAATTAGTGAATACTAATAGTTGTTAAAATCATTGCCTCTATTTTGATTGTAACATACGATCATACACTGTCTTTTGGAAACCCCATCATCAAAAGCTTCACATTGATACCAATTGCAGGACTTCAGCCAAACACTGAAAATTATCATCTATTACAAATTAAAATCTTACTGTAATATTAATGCAGGTAACGCTTTAATGTCTCCCTTTGATATGTATACAAAGCATCTCACTAAATCCGTCTAAATTGGGCTTCCTTAGATCATTGTTTACCTTGGAAAGCAAAGCAAGCAAATGTTTTGTGATGTGTGTGTGGTAACATTGCTCACATAACATGAAAGGAATGCATAGCAAAGGCAACTGCATTGATACCATGACGGATGCAACGAGTAATGAACTTTGTCACAAGGATCTGTTCAGGACCACTGAAATAATTCTTAAGACTATTACAATAATTAACAGTCATTTTGTGGAAACAAAAATAACCTCAGTGGACTTAACAGTTTGTAAACTATTGGAATCATTTATTGTCTTGGAGCATCATTATCTGTCAATATGATTGATCATCAGGCTTGCTCTTCTCTGAAATATTATATTCATAGGCTATGTAAGACAATCATTAGAATCTGAATTATGTACAGTCATCTATGCTTTCTGAGACCTTGTACTTAATAGGCATTTTTAGTAATGTGCGCAAGGTCATAGCTTTTTCCCCAATAAATCAAAATTGTCCTTTAGGGGATATGAAGGGAAAGACTGAAATAGCCATTTATAATGTATTGTGAGAATGATCTTAGAACTGACCATCAGCAGATTCAGTTAGCTGTGTAGGCCATCTTCCCCCGTGAAATACAAATATACGCATTACAAATTCTGTTTCTGTTGTGAGCATTTAAACAAATGGTCACCAGATGTTATTGCTAATTATGAAACCTAGAGGCAGCAATACCACTTAAACATGTAAATAGAAAACTGTCATAACATTTAATGTCCCTATTTTGATAAATAATATAATTGCAGAAAGTAAAGTGTCATTTATACCCCATTGCAAAATGTTCTACATTACCATTGAATAAAGATTTCTGATTAATTCATGAGAAGACGCAGACTTGTTATTTATCAGTACTGCTCCTTTTATGATATGACATGTACTTCAATCAAATTCATAGCTGTTTAAGAAAATCCTATTTGTTGTATTGCATGCACAATGAGAGTGAGCAAATAATTTTCTGGCTTGCTCCGAGGCATAACTGTTACTTGCAAAAATGTATTCCTCTTGATCTGCCCACTTCCTCACTTATAGTCATTACTAAATAAAAATGCCAATTCTTTATGTATGTCAATGCATTTCAATGAGAAATTTTGACGTTATATTGATTAGAACCAATCCCTTGGCTCATCTCAGAATGCAAGGTTGAGTTAACACTGTATTGTTTTACAAGAACAGCTAAATATAATAATCTATCATATATTCAACCCTGACAATGGCACTGAGTGATCAAAAATGTAACGATAATTACTTTTTTAATTATAATTGTATTCAAAGCTACTGTTGCACTGCAAGAAAAACAGCAACTCTATTATAAGGGATAGTTATCATAAGTTCTTTATAGGTATCATGCTTTATATTTCACAAAAAAAAAGTTATCAAGTATATCTAGAATATTAATTTTTAGCTCTTCCTAATACTGAGGTAGATGTTGTCTTGAGTTGCGAACAAGCCTCTGTATGCTAACTGTACTATATATCAAAATCAGAACAACATCCTTCTACGGTCATTGCTTGAAATAAAGTAAAACCAGACTGGCCTTTGTATGATACTACCCAAACTAATTTCTTAACCTACCTGCACCTCTGTTAAGTTTGACAGGAGGAGGGGAAGAGGAAAGGTTCTGGGCATATGTTGAGGTGAGCCTTCCCACCCACTGGCAAACTGATGCCTTCCAATGCATACTAATGGGCATTGAAGGGTCTCTTCATACTGCTCATGGGGAAGGGCCATGTCACATGGACAAGGTACCTGGTAAATGCTGGCAAGCCTGCTTTTGCACAGGAGGAGGACTGACTCTTCTGCTCAGCCACCCGTGGCCAACAGAGAGGCCATCCAGTGCAAAGAACTTTGCCTTCCTGTCTTTAACTAGTCCACCCATTGGCCTTGACCTGCTGACTGGATGCATCCAGCTTCCCCCATTTATCAAATTCCAGGGTTTCTTGTGCTGTTTCTGAGCTGGTGAATGCTGCAGTCCCAGCAATGGCCATTGCTCCTGGAGGCACTGCTGAATCTGAAGAGCTGCTCCTCCAATTGGAGGCAATACTCTTGTCCTGAAGGTCCAAGGATCCTGATGTCATGTAGGTAAGTGCCATGTTACAACTTGAAAAAGGGGCTCCCCAAAATGTCTGTAGTTGCCACTGTTTCCTCTGCTGGTGGACTAAGTCCATAACCTCAAATATCAATCACTGACCCCAGTTTTAAAGATAATACATGCCAAACGATGGGCTATCTTACTTCTTCTTTTCATACTTGTTTAAGTTATTGGAACTTTCACTATACATAGTGTTTGAATCTGGCTGTTCACTGGGGAAGTTGGTTAGCCTGGTCGGCTAAACAGCTAGCTTGCAATGTAGAGTGAGGCCAACTGCATGGGATCAATTCCTGCACCAGCTGAGGTTTACAAGAATGCCCCTCCTCTCAACCTCTCCCCTCACCTGAGGTGTGGCAATCCTCAGGTTAAACCGTCACCAGTTATCTCTTTCTAGTGAGACAGCAGCCCTATGGTCTGATAGGACTATGGCGACTTTACCTTTGTGCAGGTACTTACAAGGAAGTAAAGTAATGCAGCAAAAGCATGTTTCAGAGAATGCACTTGGATCGTGGACAAAAAGTTTCAGTTGGACATTGCAGTTGGCCTAGCACAACCTATCTAACTGTA
Source organism: Ginglymostoma cirratum (assembly GCA_024137785.1). Classification (NCBI taxonomy): domain Eukaryota; kingdom Metazoa; phylum Chordata; class Chondrichthyes; order Orectolobiformes; family Ginglymostomatidae; genus Ginglymostoma; species Ginglymostoma cirratum. Next base: position 10,368,213 of record JAHRHZ010000079.1, on the reverse strand, counting down.
AAAGTTGTGCATCAGGGCTTCCTGATGGACTGTAGGTAAATATAATGGCTACAGCAGTACCACACATATGTATATTGCGATTTCTAAATGTTATCCCTCATCAGTGCCAACTGGGTTCTCTTTGGGATGTGGTGTATGGGAATATAAGTAAACTTTGCATTCATGCGCAAAGGAGAACAATCACCAATGGTGTCTACTCCAAATTGCTCTTTAGTAATCCTGGTTGGTAAACATACATATGTTGATGTTGTGATAAATGTATATAACATAAAATTATCATTTGAATTTGAATAGAGATAGATTGATTTTTGTTTCTGATCAGTGAAGGCAATTTTGTGAGAGGTCAAAAATTATCTGGTACAATGATGTAAATATATAATTTCCAAGAAAGCATGTGGTTCATTTAAATGCCTTACAGGACATCTGTGATGTTAATTGATGAAATGTTTATATTATTAAATGACAAGCAGAGAAAATAGGACAGACATTATCAATTTAGCTTTGAATTCAATTCAGAAGAATCATGAGTTCAGATCTGGAGAACAGTTTTCATCTAGCAGAAGAATCAAGTTTTCAGTTCAGGAGAAGAGTAATCTGAACAGAAGGGTTTTAATTTATGAAGTCTCCAAGCTATGCGAATTTATGTAGAAATTTTCAAATTTTCAGATCTGAAAAGAGGTTATGTCAACAGAACTGAAAGAAGGTTCAGGCCAGCATAACTGGAAAACTAATCGTAAAACTTTCACAGCAATCTAAGAAGGAAAACTGGAAATAGTCAGTTAAGTAAGAAATGATAGAGTTGAGATAGAAGTGATATTTCTATGGGACTATCTATGATGGAGTTTGCTGGAAAACAAGTTGAAACTCATTCTGAAGAAGGGTCACTGCACCGAAACATCAACTCTGTTTTCTCTCCACAGATGCTGCCCAGACCTGCTGAGTTTCTTCAGTAATTTCTGATTTTGTTTCTGATTTTCAGCATCTGCAGTTCTTTGGGTTTTTTTTTTGAAACTTTGCTGCTTATCTTATGATCTTTCTAAACTGTCATATATAGAAAGCTTTTTTCCTTTTGTGAACAAACTGTATTCTTGTATTTAATGATGTTGGCAGCCTCACGTTAGTATGGTCAGTGATTAAAAATTATGGGAACCAATCAGAAAATTAAATCTATGGTCTATCAAGCCAGGTTTCAAACTGGATCTGACTTGTTCTGTACTGCCATCAGCTGAGATAAGTGCAACATCATTCATGATCAAAACATACTAATAATGATTTGGACTTGGATCTATATAGCATATAATTCCAAGTTTGCAAATGACAAAAAAATTTGGAAATGCAGTAGCGAATGAGGAGGGTAATGATTGACTCGAGGAGGATGCAGACTGAATGGATGGACAAATAAAATGTAACACAGAAGTGTGAAGTGATAAACTTTCATAGGAACAATGAGCAGTAGCAATTTAAACTAAATTATACAAATAAAAGGTGACAGAAGTGTGAAGTGATAAACTTTCCTAGGAAGAATAAGGAGTAGCAATTAAAACGAAATTACACATTTTAGGAAGAGGGAAACAGAGGAAACTTAGGGTATGTGTTGACATTTGTTGACATTTTGACCATAGCATCATGTTGAGAAATCTTTTTAAAAACATCTATACGATCCTCAGCTATATTAATCAGGGCATTACATAAAAAAAGGTTATGCCAGAAGTGTAAAACACTAGTTGGACATCAACTGGAATCTTGTGTTAAAATATAAGCATCACATTTGAGGGGGGTATAAAAGTCCCATAGAAGCTACATAAGAGATTTACTAGAATGGACCATCAATTATTTGGAAAGGCTGGAGAAGGTTAGGTGCATTAACCATGGGCAATGCAGGATAGGGTTGGGGGATGGGTCTGGGTGGGATGATTTTTGAAAGGGAGGTGTGGGCTTGTTGGGCCAAATGGACTGTTTCCACACTGTGGGGATTGTATGCTTCTATTCTATGAAGGTAGGGTTGACTTTCTTACATTAGAGAAAGGCAAGAGGAGGTTAGATAGAGGTTTTCAAAACTGTAGCTGATTTTGTTAAAATGAACAAGAAAAACTTGACTCCTGCAGCAGAACTGTCGGAAAATAATGGACACAGATTTAAAATGATTGGCAGAAGAACCAGAGGTGGCATGAGGATATACTTTTACCCCCATCCTCAAACACACCCACACCCAACCACCTCCACCTTTCCCTTGGTTGCATAGCTAACGCTACAATGTTCCATGGAAAGACGATCAGCATGTTGTCAGCGACTTACAGCTATGGAAGTAGGGGAAATAAATACAGAACATGTTGTCCCCCAACCAAATAAATGTTTCAGTTTAGTTGAGATCTTGCTATGTGCTAGGTAACCGCTTAATTTACTCAGTAACAGCAGGAGCTGCTGCACAAAATCACCCTGTGGCTGGCCTGAGGATGCTGATTTTTGTTTTCCGAGGATGCTGACAGGATGCCTTGTCTGCACATATTATACATATTTTATATATTTGATCATGGGATGTGGCTATTGCTGGCTAGGCTTGCCCATCCTTAATTGCCCTTCATAAGGAGGTGGTGAGCTGCTTCTTGAACTGCTGCAGTCTATGTAAGATCGGTGCACCCACGATGCTATAAGGAATGGTGTACCAGCGTTTTGACGCAATCACCATCGTCTGATATTGCGCCGGCTGTATCAAAATGCCGCATTTTCCAAGTCACAGTGTATATAAAGTATATGCGCTTTTCGTGGCGTGTAAGAGCTACTAACGGTTTTTGGTTGGAACAGTTGGAAACAGGATTGTTCTAATTTGCCAACACCACTTTTATTGTTGGCCCGTAAAACCCGAGAGAAAATAAAAACTTCTTTTTCCATGTTAGGATCTCACTGTTGTGCAATGGTGAAACAAGAGGTCTGCGCTAGTATTGATTGATAGCGCACCATACCGCTCCGTTTATATATTATTGAGTCATCTCCACGGGGGGCAGTATATTTTGGCAGTTTAAGGTTAGCCTACTCAGAATCGCCTCCCGGAAGGCCTAAAATAAATACTAAGTTAATCATTTTCCAAAGACCGGATGCACTGGAACTTGGTGATGACTTAACGTCTATTTGTTTTCATACAGACCAATAGGCTAATTATTATATGCATTTGGTGCTATTTCTAACCAGCGAGAGAAAGACGAATGGAGATGTTGAATTGTCAAATGTTTAATTTAAAGGTAAAGAGCAACATAACAGTAAAGCAATTTGCTAATGTTATTGACATAACTGTTAACTTTTTATTGTTCACTTGTTCGACAACTCTTAAAAGGAAGAGGTAGATGTTTGAGGGTGGTGCTGAGAAGCTGATTAGGGAGGTTGACTGAGTCTCTTTACGAGTTCGTGTGAGAACCACAAGTATTCGGCGCAGATGTATCGGCGCACCTGCTCCAGCCATTCTCTCCCTGACCGACGTCTTTTGCTCCAAATGTGTTTCCTTTAAAGCAGAAGCCGGCGGCCAGAAAATCGCAAGGCACTTTCCAGATCCCTCGCTCTCCTGCCCCTCCTTCCATTCTGTAATTTCAGCGACAGCCGTGGGCCTTGCGCAACTTGTCAGAGCCACGAAAAGAAGCGAATAAAAGCGTGAAAAGCAACCCCCCCCCTCCCGCTTTGTGCGCCCAGGGTCTTTTCACTGGAGCTGTTTTCTGCACGGTCACTGCCATTGTCACCGTAACAGAAATGAGAAGTCATTATACCACCTCCCCCCCCGGCACCATGAGAGGGTTCAGCTGCGAGGGGTTTATATGCGCAGCGCTGGAACTGCGAAATTCAAGCTAACCTCGCAGCTCTCCTCAATTCTGAACTGGGTCCTGTCGATTTCACGCTGTCCATTTCATCCACTGCTTACTGATCTGACATTGGATATTTCCAAATCCGATTCACGTTTCCGTCTTAGGCTGAGCCTCTTCCTATAAACCCAGTGCAGTAAGGCTGTTGCAGTGATGGTATTCCTGTCTCTAAGGCAGAACGTCCAGGTTCAAGTCCCACCTGTCCCAAAGGTGTGTCATTGACAAGCCCATACTGTTTGCCTAAACCAGCATGTTTTAAACCAGCAAGGCGCTTCTTCTCAGCCCGTGACCAGCCTCTTGTATTACCGTACTTTGGGGCGGGTACAACCGGTTCTTTTTTTGCAACTAAACTTCAGGACATGAAGTGAGATACTTCAGCAGATCCAAGCGGTTAACAAGACCGCGGCGCTGATAGCCTCGCCGCTTGAAAAGAACTTTGTTTATTCCAAATCGACAAAGCATTCCGTTGTAAACGGGCGGATTAATACATCCTCAAAGCATATTCAACCAAAATAAAAGTGAAATATGAAATCCTGTCTTCAAACTATATGAAATAATGGATCTCATGGCATTACTATTTTGTTTCAATGTGCACAATTGAGGAAGAAGTAGGGGTATAGATCTTAGGAATTTATTGTATGCAATGATTCTCTGTCAGAACCAATGAAAAACTGAACTCTACAATTCAGATCTGGTCTAATATGTATTTGCTTCTTATTCATAGGGGAATAACGTGAGGTAGGAAAAGACACGCTGGCTCCTCTTCGTAACGTGAGCCAATTTGCGTCAATGATGAGTACACCATGAAGCGGCTCCTCGGTAGACCTGGCACTGGAGAAGTGGAAGCGGTCGATAAACCTGAACTGTATTTTCGGCAGAGAACCGCCAGGTAGAAAAAGCCTAGCTGAAACATTCGGCAGTGTGTTGAAATGACAGAAGCACACTGCACCGAAGTGGGTGAGTTGCACAGTATTTCCAAGACAGGTTACTGATGCTGAGATCATCCCCAAACCTATTCAACAGGCTCATTCAAACATCAGGCACACTCCTCCTGAACGCAACGCTACTTTCAGATTCCTTTTTGTTTTAATATAAACAAAACTACTGCGGGTGCTGGAAATCTGAAATGAAAACAGAAAGTGGTGGAAATGGGCAGGAGGTCTGACAGCGTCTGTGGAGAGCATTTCCTTGATGTACTTATTACTTGTGTTCGACCTCTTCCCCACCCTGTCGTTTCTCGCGCCTCTGTATTCGTATCTAGAGCAGCTTTGATCCTCACATCTTAGCGACAGCACGGCCCTCACGTCATTGAACAGGAATAGCCAGGCGCACCGGGGGCAAGTCCCTTCAGATCGCCGTATGGAGTGAAATCTGTTCAGTGGACACACATTCTGTGCACTCTAACAAAACCTTCTCAGTCTTGTGTTTGCCAGTTTGATCATGGGACATTGAGTGGCTTGGTATCTATTCAGTATTAGCAACTAATGTCAAAAAACAAGTGAACTTCTAAATATGCTTCAATAACTATTTACTCCCCGATTTCATTATATTTAAGTACATGTTTCATTTGAATGTTCTTGCCTGAAAATTCTGATGATGCATTAGAGACGACCGGAAACAATCCCTTTCTACCCGACCCGTTTTAAACCGTTCTCGCCTTAGGTTATACATGTCTAAACAAATCCACGTAAGCATCAATTAATTAAAACAGAACTTAAACTGGCTTGGGCAAACTGGTAACTGCTTCAGGTCGAAACTCCAGCTAAATGGGCAACTCCCTACAGGAAAATAAATAAGTAAATAATAACCCATGAAAACAACAGCCAGATTGCCCCGATTTATGGGGCTTGGAACAATAAAACCGATCACCTCAAAGGAGACATCAAAGACACAAAGTTTATCGTATAGCAGCTGTAAAATTATAATTCCTTTCATCATAGTGAGCGCCGGTAAATGGCAGGGTGGGTCTGAATCTCCCTCTGGGATGGCAGAGTTCGTGGCAATGTGGGATTATCCGATGTTAAAAAAAAACACTTTCCAGATTTCCCTGGATTACAATTGAATCAGTCAAACTGGCGCGTCATGAAGTTTGGGCGCGTTTTTGTGTCAACTGCACCTCACCAAACAGAGCCTCAGAATCGAGCAGCTCGGTTCTAAACCAAAGATTTTGAATACTGGGAGTTGCAATTTCAATGATACTGCTGGAGAATGGATGACTTGTGTCAATGATTTCTCTCGACATTATTGATCCAAAGCTTTCTCAGAAATAACTCACAATTGCAATAACGTTGTGCTACAGCGCAGTGTCTATCCTATATGCTTTCACCTTTGAATATCTGGCTTGAGTGTCTCAAGTTCAAGGCAAATTCATATCTATAAATAGTAACAGATATACTTTGGGAACCGATTGATTTATCGACACTAGGGTTATTGATGACCAATAATGTATTCAATTTGCTCTTTTTGTATAGTTAGCTCGATTCTGGTCATTCCTATTCTTTGCCTTTGGATCTGAAAAGCAACCTTTGTGAATCTTATCGGCATTGAGTTAAACCACATCAATTTCCATTGTCTTTCTAAAGTGCATGTAATGTGATTTATTGCCAGTTTGACACTGTCTGCACTGATGGTTGATATGTGTTATTCTTGGAGATCGTGAATCACGCCTTGTAAGATTTCTTCCCCCTGAATATCAATACGATTAGAATTAGCAGCATTTAAATGTTGAAAATGAGAGTTTTCGAGTCTCGGGTTAACTTTGGTAACCTGATGGTAAGGAAATGGTCGGCAGGCGGTTGCTGCTTAGATATTAACAGGGAGCAGAAAGCAAGGAAGTGGTCCTTTGCTCCACAATATCTCCCGCCTATAATAAAATTAATGAGCAGATCAAACAGGCGGGTTGGTTGAGCTTGGAGTTGATAATTAACACAGATTGTTTATCGCTACAAGGTTTACAAACCACACGACAGACCTGCAATCTGCAGACTCATAAAGGAATGAATCTGGACTATAAATAATAGAAAGCGGCGCAACGAATCTCAGAGAATCCTGGAGAAACTCAACAGGTTTGGCAGCATCAGCGGAGAGAGAAACAGAGTTTAACATTTCGAGTCCAATTCTGAAGTCAATTCTGTGGAAACGGCCTGTTCTGAAGAAGTTTCTTCTGCTTCTCTCTCCACAGATGCTGCCCGACCTGCTGATTTTCTCCAGGATTCTCTGTGTTTCAGATGTCCAGCACCTGCAATATTTTGACTTTATGTAAGTAATCTGCTTAAATCGGATAAATGCTTGAATCGGATTAAAGTGCAAAGCTAGATGTCTGTCGGAAATTGGAAAGGGGCAAGGTTTTTGACCCCTTTATTTCCTGAAAGCTCTCCCTTATTCCAAAGTTCACTGGCTTCTCCGGCTAATAATTCTTATTTTTTTGTCTTACCTTCTGTTGGACAATACAAAGATTTCGCTTTAAAATAGATAGGAAGTGTTCTCTTACCCACACACTCGTTGGACTCTCTGGCGGTGGCCCTTTGCCAGGGTCGATCATAGTGGAAAGGTTTACATCTGTCACACTCCGGGCCAGCGGTGTTGTGCTTGCAGTCACAAACCAGGTTACTGTCCCGGTCCTTGATGCACCGGGAAGCGTGACCGTTACACTTGCAACGGCCTCCAACCTGCAGATCGGAGACGGCGTAATAATAGGACTCGCGGGCAAGCTCCGAGTCGTCTTCGTTCTCATCCCCGAGGGTATGGAGGCGGCTGAAGGCCACTTTGATGTCGGTGGCGGTCACCCAGTCTTGGAGGACAGGGCTGTTGTCAAAATCGTGAGCCGAGGGGCGACCGTCCAAGGTGCTGAAAGCGATCAAGCCCCCAGTGAATGGATGCATGTCAGTGTGGGAGTCGGTGCAGATCGCCTCCTGCTCATTCTGCTTGGTGATCACAGCCTTGTTGGGCTTGTTGTACATTTTTCTGCACTGGGTCGAGTAGAACTGAAAGGGGACCCAAGATTTGCCGTAGTCCATGGATTTGTAGATGACCATCGACTCGGGACGCGGGGAGCAGAATTGGAGGCTCACGTACGTGACTTCGAATTTCTTGCCTAGCGAGAGGGTGAGGGTGACATTCTGGGGGTACTGGATATAGTTCTCCGATTGCCAGCAGGTCAGGTTGTGGGGGTTGTTGAGATCGGTCAGGTAGGTTGGCGGGTGAGCCTTTTTGGGGTCCATGGCATCGCAGATGTGACAGTTCCTGAAGCGCTCGTCCCCCTTCTCGGTCACCACGCAGTACCTGGACGGGGGGTTACCGCAAGTGCTGGATACTTTCACTTCTTTGCCGAATGCCGAGTTGACGAAGTCGGGGATACAACGCCTCGGGCTGCTGTTCTCGTCGTAGCAGGGGTCTGGGGGCGTCTGCTGGGCTGCAAACATGCTCATGCCATAACCCCCGCGGACTCCCTCCGCCAGGCAACCGAAGCCCGCAAAAACGCACACAAACTCCCAGAAACTCCACAACATTTTGTTCTGCCTTGACAGTGCTGCCTCGATTTCCGTGACGAAGGATCCTAGTTAAGAAAGAAAGAGAGGGAAAAAAACAATACGCGGAAAGATCAGTTGCACAGACTGAAATAGCAGCAAAACAAAAACCTGTTCACCAAAACGGGTAAAATGAAGTTTGCAGATTTCTTTACATTCTTGCGGTGAATGTTCTGTGCAGAGTGTTACCTGTTTTTGAAAAAAACGCTTTGATTGAAAGCAGAACAATGCAAAAACCGATGCCCCTTTCTTCAGCTGGGAAAGCGCTTTCTACAGCGTTCATCCGTCATTCCCGTAGCCCCTGTATCAAGGAGAGTCTCCCTTTCCTTTGGGACTCTGTCTCTACGCCTTGTGTCTGCATAGAAAGTGAATGACGTGAACAACTCCTGCTAGCTCGAGGTCATCCTGTGCCCTGACGGAGAGTGTCACTGCACACACACAGGGAGCGAAAACAACGACATCCACTGGTAGTTTATCAATAGCAAGCAGGCATCCTTTCACATGGAGCTCCAGCCACAGAACGAGCCCAATTAGACTGTTTACAGCCTCTGCAATCATTTAACACGTCCCCTTCAAACTGTTGTAGCCCGATTCTATAGTGTGTGGAGGTTCTCAGATGAAGAATTTTTGTTTTCAAATCGACGAAAGAACTTAGTGTGCCTAACAATAGGGATGGCCTGGACGGAATGGAACATGCCAAATAAAAACCTGCCGTGGAATTATGTTCCCAAATATGTAATCTCTTGTGCAGTGGAAATTATAGGTGTGAACGCAAATCACAGTAAATTGGCAGGTAGTGTCCCGGTAATAAACGCTGTCGTGCCGTTCTGTTCCCAGTGGGCCGACTGCGGCTGTACAGTAAACTCATCTTTGTCGAGGTAGTTGTATGTACATTGCCCATAGACTCCACCAATCATTTCACATTTTTACAATGTGCAACTTTACTGTTTTCGCAGACATATTTGTATCTCGCCTTCCCAAATCCTTGGCGGGAGTGCAATGGAAACTTATATAAAAGCAAAATACCGCATATGTCTTACTCGACGCTCAATTTATAAACATTGGGTGTTGTATTAAATTGCGGATCAGCGCGATTTAAGCATCTCGCCGGATGTACATTTTGTAATTTTAGCTATCCCCACCCTTTCCTACTTTGTGAAAGCTAGAATACTTGTTCATTTACAATCGTTTGATGGATTACAGGGAACAGCCAATACATACATATTCAAATTACTTCTGCGGGTGTGTATCTGGATGTGAGTGAATGTGGGGTGGGAGTTGAGGATATGAGACACACGCTGTACCTTACGCTATATCTCCCACAAATAGTTCGATTCCAGTAGACACCTGTCGCTGATTTAACTGTTCTTGAGCTGAAACATAACAAGCACAGCCCAAATAATGCATCGAACCAATTCTCAGATCAGTAGGACACGCAGAACTGTCAAAGGCTCAACCTGATGTCATTTAGAAACACACTTTGTTGGTCTAGAATTCAGACGGATATCAAGATACAACTACAAAAAGTGCAATTAAAATGTTAATGCGTGTCATAATAGTCGAGGAAGACATTCCCCAGCAGTTTTGTTACAACACAAAGGGCTACCACAAATTCACATGGAAACGATGATTGACACTGCAAGGAAATTGTTAAACTTGGAGCCGGTGCAAGGCCTCTTCCAAACACATTCCAAAAAAAAGTTGCTGAATGAAAAACGCGCTCACCCAGACATAAAAGTGTTAAACAGGAAGTAGTTTCCAAAGGTATATCTTTATGCAGGCAGTCTTAAAATAAACTATAAAGGGTGTTAGGAATTATCTGTAAGGCGATTCCAGCCTTTGTAACTGGAAAACTGTGTGTGTGTGTGTGTGTGTGTGTGTGTGTGAAAAGTAGCAGCTTTTCTGTATCTACATAAACCAAGCCAACACGTTTTGAATGTACATTGTTGTCAACCTAATGATCGTGGTAGCAAAGTAAGGGGGAGAAAATCAAGAACCTGTTATTGTGGCAATCACAGTTCAGCCCAACTACAGATTTAGACTATGCAAATTTGCTTATACAATGCTGCTGCAAAGGCTCCGCTTGAAAAGGGAGGCTGAATAAATAGGCTGTTGTAAATTGAATTAGTCCCTGATTAATCTCGCCTCAGTCCTGCTCTCTCAGTGGGGTGGCTTTGGGATTCCAGCCGTTGGCCCTGCAGGAAAGCCCCGGTTCAGCAGCCTGGCCTGTCCCCTGTCAGCATGCTGTAGGATTTGTTAACTGTTCACCGTGAAATAGCCCATAATACCTTAGCCAAGTCGTTTTTACAACACGATCACCCCGGACTCATCGGAGTCGCTACCTAGATCCCAATTAGGAGGTAGACAAATCATTACCACTAGCAATAGTAACCTTGGGCTGGGGGAGGGTGGGGCGAATTTTAGAAGAAGAGTGAAGAGTTTGATTTGTTTTGCATGATAAACACGTTTTTCTATTGATCTTTCAGGAGTTCTTTCGGTCAAATTTTGCGTATTATAAATTTGAACCAATTCAAAATCAGTGTGTATTTGAGAGTCGCTATTTTACCTTTTAATTACAGGATAGATTTTGTTATAATTAATTTACTTGACGGTTTAGACCGATATAATACCAATCGAATGAATGTATTTGTTTCAGTAAATAGATTACCCCTACTTAAACTGGGGTCGAACTGTTTGTGACGCTTTGCTGGATTTGATTTCAGAACAAAAAGTAGTTCAGATAGAAAATCTATGGACAGTCAATAATTTAAATAATTTAAATCATCCATATTTTCCATATCCATATTTTCTAAAATGTATCTTCGTTAGCAAGCTTTAAACGGATAGAGACGTTATTACGAGACGTTATTAGCAGTTCAGTGAAAACATACATTGTTAAATACAGTTAAATGACTTAAAATACCATTGGAAGATAGTTTGACTGCGGTGGTCAAATTGCAACCATTTATATTGAATTCAGCTTTCGGTAATCAGTTCCAAAATAAAAAGATTAAAAGCGACTACACCTGAACAACATGAAACTAGTAAAACTTTATTTTAGATTAACGGTTCCTTTTAAGAGCACCATTATGGCTTACATTTGTTGGGATTTTCACCTTAACACGTTTCTAATATATTTTTGTGATCTGACCTGTTCAGCTTTGAAACGTTGTAATGTGCATTAAAATCCCAGATTTTAACATGAGTTTTTTTCCCAATCGTTGTAATTCACTGTCTATTTCGGGGGTTATGTGAATATAGTTCCAACGAACTTTAGAGTAATTATTTTAAAAAATAACTATTGCGCATATGTTGAAGAAATTAAGCCAGTTCGGTGGAGATATGTATATGTGAACTGATCTATTTTACTTCGCATTCATTTCAACCCCTTGTTTCAACCAAATGTGAGTAGCCCAGGGGTTGAGGGAATGTCTTGTAAGTTGTTCCCCTTTATTTTGCATCTGTTGACAGAGCATGTTATCAATTCATTTTTTGTCGAATAGCTCGCATTCTCCATATTTTATAAATTAATTCTTTATTACTGATTTACTCCTACTCGGTAGAAATTCGCCTCACGATAAAACGAATCGAACTAGTGCTTATTAATTCAAAGTACAAGACATCTTCTGTCTAAAGGCAATGGAAATCCTATTTTATTGCCAAAGTTATTCCCAAAGAGAAAATGGATAATACGAGAAATGTAACTGCAATTCAACAAACGGTTGGCATACTCCTGTGCGCTTGTTTTTTTTTATTCATTCGTGGGACGTGGGCACCACTGGCCGGCCAGAATTTATTGCACATCCCTAATTGGAGTATTATATTCAAGGGTTATAGCAATTTCTTATTCTTAGATTAATCAATTGTGAGGAAAGTAATTTGGAAACTTTTGAGCAATCTTTACAGGAAAAAAAGTCACTTGGTACCGTTAGAATGCAGACAGTTCTGTCACAATGATGAGCTAGCGAGTTGTGTTGCTGTGTTCCAATGTCTATTATTTTGTCCCTTCGGTCAAAGCGGACGATTCTCACATCAGCACTATCTGGTCACAGAGCCACAGAGTGAATGCAGCACAAGGGACGAACCAGATGACCTCTCTCCAGTTTGTTGATGGCAAGAACAATGTTTGTCTTGTCCAAACACACTGAATTGGTTGAGCACTGTGTTCCAGGCTCGCACTTCGCTGCAATTGAAGACAATCAGCAAAACGTTTGTTCTGCTCGGGAAAGCGGGGCAAGCTTTTGTGCAGTGGGTTGTTTTTTCACTGCAACTGCAGAAAGTTAATGTAAACGATAAGACCATTGAAGGGTTTCACAGGTTTTCCAATCTTCTGCAGTACAAAGGCAGTACACAACATAAGTGATCCTATTCAGAATCAGTTAATTGTAATATAGATTCTAAAGCGTGTTTTATTCGTTGACTTGGGTACCAAACTGCAACCGTGTCTTATCGTGAAATTTGCTTCTTGTTTTATTACACTTGGTTAAAATGACAATTTACTACTAAACTCATGGCCATCTTTGTGTACCCGTCCTGTGACTGACACTCCGTTCTTTAGAAGTAAGCACGACTTTCCAACAAACTTATCACTAACTAAAGTTTCTCTTGTGATGACTTCAGCTTTGAAACCTTCAATAATCGCCTCTCAAGACTGATATGGAGCAGGACCTTACCCCAGAGGGCGTTTACTACCGCCCAGGGCACATAAGCTTTGCTTTGTGATTAGGAAGGCCCACATTGAAGGAACAGCTTGCCTATTCTTCAATGTTATTTGCAAAAGCAGAGATGGGGTAATTTTCCGTTTGGAATCATTTTGAATTTCATCCTGATCGCCAAGAGTTAGGCTCGAGGGGCTCATTGACACTAAATTGTGACCAATTAATCTTGGTGTGATTAAAAATGCGTCTGCTCGCAATGTGTGGGAAGAATGTGACGTGGTCACCGATTCGTTTGCGATATTAAATGAACTCAGGGAACACTGGTGTTTCTCCACGCGCGTTCACGGCAAGCTGAATGTAGGTGAAGTGCCCGCTTTCCGGGTTGCAAACTCCCGATGTTTTTGTACAGGTACAGAGGGGATGTTGTTTAAACACTTTCATATATTTGTACTTTAGCAAGGACAGTCTGTACATGTAAATCACGCACTCGTGTAACTTCGATCAAGATAGTGATTAATGGCAAACAATACTCGAGTGTTTTATTAGAGAAAACCCTTCATGGCAGATCGCTGTCATAAACATTAATGAGTAATTTATTGATGAATGTCTAGTTTAACAGCTCGCATTTAATTAACATTAAACAGCATTTTAACCTCTTTCATAGTTTTCATTCATTCGAATCCTGGCGTAAACGCTTGCAGATTATTTGACGTTAAATTTGATAAATATGACGTTTGAACTGTTAAGGATGTTTAAAGAGTTATTATTGAGCAGAACTCTAATCGGCGATCACATTTCATGGGTCAGTGAATAAACTATAGAAGCTGAAAGAGTCAAACTATATTTAACATTTAGATTGATTCAACTTTTTGCTACACTTAGTTCTAACAGGCTAGAGTAAGAATGGAAAAGTCGCCTTAACTTAAAGCGACCGAACTTTGATTTGGGAAAGTATTTTGGGGGAAGGAGGTATGCCAGTAGCAAAAAAGGGGCGATACAGGCAAGATATAATCATTTGTCTCTTTGACAAACTTTTTACCTCTTTCTGTTTAAACAAAAAGCGAGAACTTTCAATAGAACAGAGCTTGATAGCAGAAGCTGTTCCTGACAGAGTGCACTTAAATAAAAAGACACGATTGTCAACCTTTTTAAGAATGAATTCTCAGAAAGTGCGCAATGAATCGTGTCAGAAGTGAATTTCGCTCCCTCCTGGTCGGGCTCTCACACTAAACACGAGTCTGCAAAATAATGAAAAAGGCAGATAAACTGGCATCGTTTGAAAGAACTCGGTCGAACGTACGTTTACAATTAGCGCTGGTATGGCAGAATTCAAAAAATTGGTGAGACGAGTGTACTTTCTACCCTTTGGGGTCTTTGGGACATCAGTAAAGTTTTCACTGCTCCAGCTGCGTGCGTGACACTGCCTTGGGACCAGGAGCCTGATGGTTTCATCTCCCTTGAAATGTAGTGAAGATACAGATGCAAAGTCAGTTCTCCATTCTGTTACCCCTACCGACCAATCTCGACCACGCTGCAAATGCACCCTTGTGTGAAATCCAACCAGCCCCACCCCCACACTCCTGCCCACACACACAAGAAAAAAAGTCCTACTCAGTAATTGTCGATTTATGGAAATTCACGAAGCCCCTGTTTAAATAAGCAGCGAGTAATCGACGGCGATTTATTCCACGGACTGACAGTTCCTTTGAACAGTAACGGAATGGTTTTTTTTATCTGGCTTTCTGAAAGCTTTTCTTAAAGATTTTTTCAGATGAGACTGTAGGGATGAATGCGGGCATTATGCAGCCCAGTCGCTATTCTGAAATGCCAAATTAATTACGAGGGGTTGGTTCTGTGCAAGGGTCTCTGCAAGAAGGCTTCGCTGTGAAATTATGTGTTTTAGGAAAAAATTAAACAAACACGCCCCCGCTATCCACCCCTACCACCAACCCCCAAAAAAGAACAGCCAGCAAACTTTCAAAGCTGGCGAGAGAGATACTAGTCAGCACATAGATGAAAGCGAGAGCACGTTGAATAATTTAACATTCTTGTTAATATCGCGCACACTTTTGCATTCTTTTATTCGACTCGCATTTGATGATTGCAAACCCTCCACAGATTAGACATGGCAAATTTGTATCCAGACCAAAATGACCTCCACAGCTGCCGAGCGTCGCCGTTTCCTCTGGTAGATCACCAGTTTACACTTGCCAGTATATCGACTTTGCCCTGGCAAAACTCGACCCCACTACCCGCTGTTGGAAAAAGCAGATGGATACTGACCTGAACTGTGCAGAGAACAGCAGAACTACCCTCGGAATAAACTATGCTCTCCAAACAAAAACAGGGTAACCTTCCCTTCAGCGAGGTTGACAGCAAATCTTTGTGTGATTTCGAGCTTCTTTATAAACTCTGCCAAAGTCAACAGCCCCCTGTTTTTACTAATAATTTAATTTTAATGGAAGAGAGGGGGCGGATCCCGGGGACAAATTGAAATCAACCGGAACGATTCCTTCAATTAGACTTCCTCAGACCTTTCTCTCTTTGAAATTTTTCTGTGACGGTAGTTTGCAAATCTAATGTCGTAAAAAGACACGTTTGCCGCTCGAACTATAATTTAATTCACAATTATGAATGTGTGTGCAACTTAAAAACGAGTTTTAATTAAACCTCATTGTGCAGTCAGTATGGATAAGGCTATGAAAGTGTACGCAGGCTCGTCACCTTGATTGCATTGGTTTCGGAAGGAGATCCAGTCTTGGTCACAAAAACAGAAATTGCTGGAAGATCTCTGCAGGTCTGGAAGCATCTTTGGAGAAAACGCAGAGTTAACGTTTCAGATCCAATGACCCTTCTTCAGAATGCTGGGCCTGAAATGTTAATTCTGTTTTCTCTCCACAGATGCTGTCAGACCCATTGAGGTTTCTTTTCAGCAATTTCTGTTTATGATTTCTAGCATCAGCAGTTTTCTGTTTTTTTATCCAGTCTTGGTATTCGCTTTTACTGCAAAGGCCGAAAAAGATTGTTTAAACTCCTAAAGTAGCACAAAATTAACTCACGCGATGCCTCTGTGATTTTTTTGTTTTGTTTTTTGAGGTCCATACACAACAATATAAAAGATTCAGATCTGGAACTGATCTGAGTGAGTGAACTCGTAAATTAATTTCGAATTTGGACCCGGTGAGAACCCGAGAATTGCATGTGTGTGAAATTGTGTACATCCTGTACATAGAGTCATACAGCACGGAAACAGATCCTTAGGTCCAACCAGTCCATGCCGAACATAATTCCAAACTAAACTAGTCCCATCTGCCTGCTCCTGGCTCACAGCTCTCCAAACCCTTCCTATTCACATACTTATCTAAATGTCTTTTAAACGTTGTAATTGTACCCACATCCACCACTTCCTCAGGAAGTTCACTCCACATGCCAATCACCTTTTGTGCAAAAAAAAGTTGCTCCTGTGTCTTTTCAAAATCTCTCTCACCCTAGGGAAAAGACAACTACCATTAACTCTATATATGCCCCTCGTTATTTTGTAAACTTCTAAAAGGTCTCCTCTCCAACTGTGTGTAGCCCGTATTTGTGGTATACGCATTTGTATACATCCTTTATAAGTGCGATGTGTATATGTGTAATTTTATACATCCTGCATATCTGTATATGCAACTGTGTACAGCATTTATATGTGATGTATATATATGTCATTATGTATATCCTGCGTATGCGCTTATGCATGACAGTGTATATCCTGTATGTGTGTGCATACACAGTTGTGTACATCCTTTATAGTCGTGACGTGCATATGTATAATTGTGTACATCCCGTATTGTTGAGGAAATAATGGCCTTGTGGTATTATCGCTAAACTATTAATCCACAGACAAACGCAATGTTACGGAAACCGGGGTTCAAATCCTGCCATGGCAGATGGTGGAATTTGGATTCATTAAAAAAAAGTCTTGAATTAAGAATCTAATGATGATCATGAAACCGTTTGCTGAATTGTTGAGAAGACCCATCTGGTTCACATTTGTCCGTTAAGGAAGGGAACTGTTTCTTACCTGCTTCGGCCTACATGTGACTCCAGACCCACAGCAATGTGGTTGATTCTGAAATGCAACTCGGGATGGGCCATAAGTGCTGGCCTAGCAAGCGATGCCCATATTCTGCGAATAAATAAAACAAAGTGTATGTGTAATTATGTACATCACGCGTTTACATCTAATAGTATACATCCTGTATGTGTATCTATATACAGTTGAGTATACCCTTTATAAATATGATGTGGAATCCAGTATATGTGTGTTATATACCTGTGTAATCTGAGAGGAGCAGGAAAGTTATCCCGGCCTTCTAACCAAAATGTTTCCTTCAATCATAATTTTCAAAACCAGGCACTCTGATCATGATCACATGTCTGTGTGTAGGCGTCTACGGTGAGCAAATCAAAAGTACTTTGGGATGTCCCCAGATCAATAAAGACACTACATAAATGCAGACCCTTTTTCTGTGTGGTCTGTATATGTGTAATGATATGTGTGCGCGTACATCTGGGAACAGAGCATATCCAGATCACAGTACTTAAGAATTGTGCCCCGTTACATTTGCTAACCACATGTGCTGGATCCACAATTGTCATTGACCAGTAATACATCATACAGCAAGAATCCTGATACTAAAATGGCATTCACTTCCTCAACATTGTATTGATTTACACGTTTAATATTATTTAGCACGATATCATTGACAAAGATAGCCACTTCCATCTTATTAGCGAATTAAGTCAAGGATTTATAAATTAATAAAGTCATACGTTTTAGAGTCCGGAAATTCCGGGGGCAAGTATGTGGAGGTTGTCAACGTATGTTATTGATTTTCGTGATAACGTTTTAAATTCCAGGAATGATACTCAATCCTGTGGAGGAGCGTCATTGTTGCTCTGAAGAGGAAACTGAAGAGGAAAGAGGATTACAATAATTCATTTCTGCATTCAATAATTCGCGAGCGATTATTGGTAAAACCGGTTTAATTAAAGAAACTTCGACGATACTATTTTTATCAAAAAGGAAATTGAAATGTTCTTCCCCCTTATTTGCCAGACAAAAATCTGCCATTAACTTACAGTCTTTGGAAAACAGTAATATAGCCGGTACACAACACAGTACATCAAATAGCCAGAAAACAAAAGTCCACAAATATTAAAATTAATTTAAAATTGAAAAAAAATCTTGCTGAACACAGGCCCCAGAGGATGAAGGCAAGACAAGCGTGGTGTGTAGGACCTACAATAGCAGTAAGCACATTCACTCAGATACTGCACAACATTCCAACACTCAAGTGAGGACGGGAGCTATGCACCTCTACCAGAAAGCCAGTGAAACCCAGGACAGGCAAACCTCATTTTGCCTGCAGTGTGGAAACAGCTAAACAGATACTTTCACAATGTATCCTGTAACTTCATCTGGTAGAGGTTTACTAATGCCATTGCATAGACTTCCAAACGTCATCGAAATACAGCATCAATAGCCAACCGTATTTCTGTGACACAATTTTCTGCAGGGACCAGGCGGCTGAGACAGACACATATTAAAAAGCAAATGGGCAGCGTTGAGAAGATTGCGAGCAATCAGCACAGATTGATACATTTTTCAATATTTTGCTAGATTGGTCTCGTCTCTGCTTATGAAATAAAGGGAAAAATTGCTAAAGTACCGCAAATGGAAAGTCTCGTTCCCTTTACACCGTCCATTTTACTTCCTCTTTTGTTTGGCTTTTAAAAATTGATACCGAAAGGCGGGAGTTCCATCATCTAGCAGCATCTGGGCAGCATGTTTTTAACGGTTAAAGGTGCGCAACCTCGTCCCTGCTCCAATTCACCACCGCCGCTACTAAACCAGATTGATGTTAAGATTGGGCCGCGTTTGTTCCAAATGACCGTGTTGCATATTTGGCTGGAAATTTAAAACTTCTTTTTATTACCGTAATGTGAACTCGATTTCCCATCGTAACAACGATGGTTCAGATTTCTTCAGCTCCCGAGCTTGCAATTGTCAGCCATGTGGGGACCCATAGGGCAATGGCAACAGGACTTGTTTAGGCATTTTCCTGGGAGAATTCCTTTCAGCTGCTATTGGCGCAAATATGTAATTGGACATATGTCTCAACCACAATTTCAGCAGGTCACTCATTGTTGCTGACTGTTTAATTGAGCTGCTTTTCATTAAATGAATGATTTTATCAGAAATTCAATCTGCTTACATTATCCTGAGAAGTGTTTTTCCTTTTATTTCCTGCTGCCCTGTCAGAACTCTCGTAAACTCTGCATTCCAGGGACAGGACTGACAGTTGAAGGGCAAATGAGATGGGATTCTTATGGCCCTGTTGTCTGTGAGCTCCAGAAAGTGGTTACAAAGTGCAGCCTTTCCAGATATGTGGTTTGGTTGTCTTTGAGCCCAAGAAAGCGAGTCACAAAGAGTATCTTTTTCTGTGCAAACTTTACCTTGACAGATGCGGGTGACGGCAATCTGAGTTTTTAATTCATTTTATTCATGTACTCGCGTTGTGTGCTACCTCAGCTATGACAAACAATCTGTGTTTATTAGTGCTGTGCAATAAACCAACACATTCAAGAAAATTAGTTTCAACTTGAACATTTCATACGAATATTGTAGCCAAGTATTTTAAATATTAACATGCGAGTAACCCATCAGCGCTTGGATGTGCGAGTTAATAAGATGGAACACTTCAACAGCTTCATTTTGCAATTTTATCACGCTAACATATTTCACGGCAGTAGCAAAGCTTGCAACATTTGCTTGATTTCTGAAGCGTGATCGTTGGAAGAGAGGAAATGTGTGTGGGGAATATTTAGTGCTGGAGCTTTACAAAAGTCGTCAGCCACTAAACTGGCGCATTACCGTGGTGTTGGTCACGGTGAGGAGGATATCCTATCTACGAAATACACTTATGATCAACTTAGTGTGAAGGAAATCTGTTACAAGCAATGCATCCAACGCAAGAAGTCTGGATGTTGAGAAGGACTGGTGCTGCCGCCCTAACTGCGCACAATGCTGCCACCTACTGATATATTCCTGAGTTTCATGCGGATTTTCAACCCAGCGATTCCAGTTTGGAACAAAAGTTGATGTCCTTAGCAGTTAATGTTATGTTAAGTATATCGTCACTGAATATTGGCGCTTGAATCAATTAAAAAAAACCTCAAACTTGATCAAATCAATAAAATTTGAGAAGCGTTTGCGCTATATAATGCTTATTTTGAGGAAAACAGACGTAAGGAAAAAGAAAGAGACTTGGTTAATGCCTCTAATCCAACTTTATGAATTGAGAATTTTACGGACAGGTCTGTAAATTCCGCGTGTGGGAAGAGAACTTCACTTTCAGGATCAGCTGGAAACAGCGGAGGAGATTCCAGCCAGCTCCGAAAGGCCGGACTCAGTTATGTTTTAAGCGGTGCTGAAGCCCAGCGTTTTTATTTGTAATTCCGAAGCGAGTAGTTTGACTGCAGAGCCAAACCCCAGCTTGGGCAAACCAAGAGATTCGAAGGAAGAGGGTTGAGGGTTGGGGGTGAAGGGGAGAGACATTTACAGCAGCAACATACCAACAGGTAGAAGATGAAAAGGCCAATTCTTCTTGTCTTCAGAATAGTTCCAGTTGGTTTACAATCTATGTTCTCTTCTGACCAATTTTAGGGGAAAGTGCTCTCACCTAGCACACGAGGGTTGAGGACTGTGACTGAAGACATTGATAATATTTGACACAAACTCCGGTAACGTGGTAAAGCGCACAACAACAAAGATATTTTGGGGAGAGTTGCCTGTTTACCGCTAATTTTTCTAACAAATGGAGAGTCAGCAGCGCAGAAAAGAAGAACAATTTTGAGGTAAACCCCAATGAAAATGTACATCGCTCTAACTCTTCTGTATGAACTGTCCCGATTCCAAACTGATACGGCCATTGCCAACCCACGGGATATGCAGTGGAGGCAAAAAAAAAGCTCACAAGGGGAAAAAAGTCATTTCGTTTGAACTGATTACTCAAATCCGAACAATCCAGCGATAAATGGATCAAGTTTTACACGTTTACGTAGAAATAGACGTTTTAAGCTCAGAGCGAGACGCTAATAATGCGTCACCTTATCTAAATCGAAGACACTGAACAATTAAGCGTCCAAAGAATGCAGTTGAGATTAGAGGGCACCCACAGTTCTGAACAATGGTTTACAAACGGGCGCTTCTTGTACTGAGGAATAATGAGAAGGGCTGGATATTAGAATGAATAGAAGCCATTTGCAAAGTTTGTTTACGTGTGTGTTTAAACTTCAAACTGAAGCGACATTGAGTGAAATAGAGAATTACAGATTGGAAAAAATGGTCAAATTTTCACGAATTTCTGTGTAAAGCGAAAATGGTAAAGCTTTTGCTTTGAAAAGGCTAAAATACATTCTGTAATCTAACTCAGAAACGTTAAGAGAGCATTTGTGAAACTGTTTAAATCTTGTCTCTTGAATCCATTTACTTAAAGACACGAAGACGAATTTTGCGCAGCTCGGGCGCATAGTAATATCAAGGGAACAAGAGATCCAACAGAGAAGGAACACGAATCTGTAAATTTACTACAAGTGCAGTTCTCATAGCGGAATGTTTATGGTACCAGAACTTAGCCAACAGTTTCAAAACATTCTAAAGATTATTTAACGCAATAGACAAAACGCTGTATAATTTTTGTACAACTATTTATTATTTCAGATGTGAATTCAGCAAATCACAACGACAGAGATGTTGGTTACTGTTCAATCTCTCTATGCCAATGTGTAAGGCGCAGGAGATCTCATCCCCGCCATTCCACAGTATGATTCCCCTAAAACATTATAACTAAAGTTAGAAAAAAAACTTGTGAGATGCTGACATGTTTATAGAATAAACTTTCAAACAGTCACTCATCGTTGGGCAGGGAAGATCAAAAGTTCATTTTAAAAGTCTTTTGGCACTCAGCTTAAACACACAGCAGAATGTCAAGGGTATGACTAAATGCTTCTGACATGTCCCTCATTTTGTCAAGTTTTCTTGGTCTCGGTGATTAAACTGTCCTCAAACTAAGGCTGAGACATCACTTGGTGTTAGCGTGACTGAGAAACTGCTCAACCCATCGAGCGGTTCTCAGCCAGAGCTAGTGTTTTAAGTGAGTAGCAGGTCATTGCTAGGATCGGGGTGAGTGTCAGTTGCGTGACTGAAAGCTGCCTTTCTCTATACCGATTCTCTCATTAGGCTGCAGTCTGGGGATAGAGAGTGGGGTGGGAAGAGAGCACTGCAAATCCATTCACTCTGCGGTTTGCCACCAACACAAAGGCAGAACGGAACCTTTCCTCTTTTTTTTGTTTCCTTTTTTGACTTTGACACTTACTATGAAAAGAGCCGTGTCCCTAATCTGGGATCAAGCCTTCAATTTAATATCTTTGCGCAAAAAGCATTTCAATAAACCGCTGGCATTTTAATAACCCGTTTAGACAGCTCACATGCCGATTGCCCACGCACAAAAAAACAAAAAATCTAGTTTTCCTGCTTTTTCACTGTAAATGTGAAACAGATGGAATAATCTCAGATATTTGTTAGTACGGAGGCGAGAGAGTTGTTTGGCTCTTCTCCCATAGTGCTGGAACAGGGAGGTAACATGTCCTCCTGTTTGCCCAGGTGTCAGCGCCCAATCTGTCCCTATTTCATCTCCGAAGGCGTGAAAGGAATTGTTGAAACTGATGAATTGCTAAACAACAAGCCTATTTAAATGTAAATGCATCGGCGCGAATATTGAACCCAATGCCGGCGGTCTCGGTGATGGGTTTCTTTGCTCATTGACAAGTTAACTTGCTGCAAACAGTGACCCGCTCCGTACAACTTGGCCCACGACCCCCACCCCAAAAAAGGTAAGATTGACTGAAAGATAGAATAGACAGATGGCCAGGTGGAGGAGGGTGAAAAATGAATTTTATGCAGGGTGACCTCTTTAGTTTCTTTGAACCCCAAAGTTTCCAATCCAATTTCGAATAGTTCCACTTTATGAAACGAAGTTTCAGCCCGTTAGAGTCCAAAACCATTAATCAGAGTCTGAATTAATGGTTCTCTCTTTCATTTGCAGAGTGTCGAATGGAGTCTTCAGAAATACTTCATGGAGCATCAGTAAATGAGGGATCGGGGCTTTTGCATTCCTGCCATTGTGTCCTTATGCCACGGAAATGTCTATCTCCCGGGATCAGCAGTGGGTTAAAGTTTTCAATTTCCGAACCTGTGATTTCAATGGCGAAAGTGTTTGCACCGGAGCATTGAGAAACCCACACACAGCCGTTTCTCCCCGCTCCGCAAACAAAAACAAAATACCTTAAAAACACATTCGGGATTGACTCAGATGTTGCATTGTATACCTGTCGCACATTCTAACACACCGCAGCGCAAACGTGCTGCAACTCGGAACCATAACGTATTGCGTTTTTGAAACAAAACCAGAAATTGCTGGAAAAACTCAACAGGTCTGATAACAAGAAAGCAGAGTTAAAGTTTCTTCAGAACCAGCAGCCGCAGTTCTTAGTTTCATTCCAATTGCGTTTCTGTCTACACCGTGCCAGCTGTCGGTCAACTGCCTGCTTTATGCAGCCGGCGTAACTAAAATGAATTGGCAAGACTAACGAAGGCCAGTGACTGATAACAAAACTCTGCCTGCCTTAGCAGACCCTGGTGGGGCTATTGTTCATTCATGCTGCTGCTGTTTGCTGGTGACTTACTTGTCATTAGATGGAATGGGGTGCTTTGTTATCAGAAGTGCAAATACAAACTTTTAAACTCGCATTTGCTGAACGACCGTCCTTAGGCAGCCCAGCCTATGCAAACGTGGTCACTTGCTCACTAAGAAAGCAAGAGTTTGTATTTTGTACGGCGCCGTAAGAGTCACCTCAGGATGTCTTAAAGTGCTCAGCAGCAAAGGAAGTATTTTTAATGAGTGGGCACCTCAGTTGCCCAGGATCATTCATGTTCCTTTTACCTCCATATTCTGTGTTATCTCTGGGATGATTTCATAAAGTACCAGTCATTACTACATTGTACCAGGGCACATCGTGTTGTTTCTGAAATCCCCTTTGTCTAATCAAAAAATAGATTTAGATTGGAGAGACATAGAATATTCCCAATCTCTAGTTCCTAAAGTACTTCCCATTGAATACTTTCAAGGTGAAAGGATTGGTTTCCATATTGGAGAAATGGCAACTTGTGGCAATTCATTCTGGACCACCTCTTCTTATATTTCCAATTTAAAACAGTGACAGACACATCTATCAATTTATCCAATTATTGGATAATCCAATTATCCAATAGCTTCTGTTTCACAATGTAAAGGCCCTCCTGGTTCCACCTGAAAACCATCCAATCTCCTGGAGAGGTCAAAGACTAAACATAAACACAAGCAATTAGGAATACTAAAGGCTGGAAAATTCCTCATTCAACTCCAGGAGACCACTCTAGCCCTAATTAATATTGTCCAGTACCTGTTACATGAGGTGATCTCTGTTCCAGCCAGAAACAAATCCAGCTCTAGCATGAGAGAATTTAGTGGTTCAGCATTCATGGCATAAATTAGGTTCATTCTTATCTGGAATAAGAACAGCCTCTTGCCACTTAAGATAGTCTAAAAACTTAGGTACAGACTTCAGAAATATCTGTTCTTTCTCTAAGTTAATTCAGAACATATCATAGAGCTCTCTATGTTTTGCAATCTAGGCAGTAAATCATATGGTTTACTGAACCTGAGCAACATAAATCAATTCATGATATTTGTGGCTTGTTAATCAGTGACAAACTTTCTTTGTGATTGAAATTTAAAACACAGCTTTTAAGGAGAATACTGTAGTATGGTTTTAATGTCACCAGACCGGTAGTTTAGAGGCCCAAGCTAATTCTCCAGGGACTTGGGTTCAAATCCCACCATGGCAGCTGGTGGAATTTAAATTCAATTAATAAATCTGGAATTTGAAAGCTTGTCTCAGTAAAAGTGAACTAGCTGTTAAAAACTCCATTTTATCCAGCTCCTAAACATGTCTCCAAGAGCAAAGCAATTGACTGTGAAATGGCAGAGCAAACCATTCAGTTGTAATACACTGCTACAAAAAGCAAACAAGGACAGACACTGAATGAACCACCTAGCATTGACCTAGCAATGGAAACCAGACCCAATTGTGTCAACACTGCAAAACTATTCAGGAACGTTGTCAAAATTGGGAGTTCTAAGAGAGGGGATGGAGATGACTACCCTTGACACCAAGTTGTATTGGACTGTGTGAGACATCAAGAAGCTCTAACAAAATTGAAACATTAAGAATTGTGGACAAATCTCAGCTGGTTGGAGTCATAACCAATGTAATTGAAAATGGTTGTGTCTGTTGGAAGTTAGTCATCTCAACATAAGAACATCACTGTAGCAGTTCCTCAGGGTATATTGAGAGACACAAGACTGAGCCACTACTACTGGCAGAGATTGGAAGCCTGATACAGGTTTGCTTTGCAAATGTACACATAGGAATTTATAACTGGCAGGTATCTAAATTAATTTATTCCTTTCACAGATATAATATGTTTCAGTACCTTAGGGTGCTTTAGTCATGTTAGAATATAAGAACTAGGAGCAGAAGTAGGCATACAGCCTCTCGAGCCTACTTTGCCTTTAATATGACCATGGCTGATCTCATCAGCCTCACTTCCACTCTCCTGCCAGCTCTCCATAAGTCTTTAACCCACAACTAATTAAAAATCTGTATATCTCCTCCTTAAATTTACTCAATGTCACAGCATCCACCATTCTCTGGGATATGATGAAATAAATGATTAAATAAATGGTGCTTTATAAATGCAACGTGTTAAAGCTGCTATATAAATCCAAATTGTTGTTAATTACATTAATGCATTCATGAATGGAATATGGGAGGGGACACTTCTTAACCTTATTCTCAATAATTATCAGGCATTGACCACATGATATCTTTACAACCATGTTTTCCTTGTTGTCAAAGGAATCTGCGCAAAATTGGTATTTTAAAATTCAAGACATTTTCAGAATTTCTGATAAGGCTGAACAAGAATCAGTCTTTCCAGATAAGCCACTGCTCATTAAAAAGTATTTTATTGGTCTGGTTGGTTATGAATTGAAAATAAATTATGGAAATGCATCTGATTTAACAATTTAGGCGATGGTACAGATATTAAGACCATTCCAAATTATCCTGTAGGCATCCTTAGTCCCACATTGGCTTGCTCTTTATCCATTTCTTGACCTTCTTACTGTAGACTATAGTGCTGGATGGTGAAACAATAGTATTCAGCAAGGGTAATTTTTACTATTCACAAGGGTGGTACATGGACATTTACAAATTGACAGTTGCACCTGTATAAAAATATGTCAATTAAATACAGTGTGTCAGATATTGTATTCCATTCATAATATCACCAGATAAGAAAGTTAAACCAAAAGAAGACAGTACTGGTTTTTGTCATTGAGTATCTATGTGTTGACCAGTGGTCCCGGGAGGAGCATTTTGTTTACTTGGAAAGGAAAGATTTTGCGAAAGAAAATACTTGCGCTTGGTGCTTTGCACAAATTCATGACATTCTAAAGAACTTCACAATCACTTTAGGAAAGCATGACAGCCAATTTGTACCTAGCAAGCTCCCTCAAACTATCACAAAATGATGTTTTAGTAACATTAGTTAAATATTAATGTTAACCAGGATACCTGGAGAACACGTCAACTATTTTGAAAAAGAGGCAAGGGTATGTCCAACAGACGGTTAGACGATCTAATATCTCAGCTGAAATATGTACCTCTGATAATGTAGCCTTTTTTCAGTATTACATTCAAATGTAAATTCAAATTATGCATTTAATCCCAAGAGTTGGGCTTTAAATGATGACCTTCTGATTCTGAAATGAAAATGGTATCACTGAATCATGCCTGACTCCTTGATCCCATACGATTGTGAACAACTTATTTACGTATTTTTAATTTGATGAAGAATTATGACCAGCAATGATTTATTAATTACAGTATATCCTTGTGTCAGAATTGTAAAGTGTTCATTTTCTTCGTTGTCTATGATGAGTGTACTTGACTCTAGTGGTTGGTCAGTATAGAAATGTTAGCAGTGATGCCAAATGAATAAACCAGTCCCCTTTCATAGCATGATGCTTATGTTATAGATCTAAGGGTTGATCTTAACCCAGCTGGCCCTGTCAAAACTGAGTGAAGGTGCAGTTAAAGTTCCCCTTCGACACAATTGGATATACCTCACAGGGCATGATTTCATCCTGACATTCTGAGCAGACATGAAGGACAATTCACCAGATGTCAATGAGGTTCTTCTCTAAATATATCGACTGGGAAGCTGTAATGACTTCCCAGTTGTGCCAGCTTGGTGAGAAGAGCAACCAGGACAGGAAACAACTGAAAGTAAAGCTTTTCCATTTTTATTTATCTTCTATCCTGCAGAAATATATGAGTGATCCTCTGACGCTGACAAGGAGAACTTACACCTTTCCTGCCCAGACCCTCACAAGCAGAATCACAAAACTCTAATGATATTCTCTCACAGCAGTGCCAGGGTCTGTTCCTTCTTGCCAGTGACTTCCTGCAACATGGCATTGCAGTCCAGCTCACCAGCAGGTTGGTGTTTCCCACTGGTTGTGGCCAGGAAGCTGTCTGGAGGCGTGTAGAGTTCAATCCTTCCAGGTCCTCTGTTGCTTGAGGTGAGGACAGTTTGTCACCTGATTCATTCCCACCCACACCATTCTCCCCTAGAATAAAAGTCTTCTTTCAGCAAGTGATGACTAAACCTGGGTTTAAGTACCTCCACACATGTGATAGAGATTTAGACAATGAATCTGACAGATAATGAGCTTTTCAGATGAGAGAAATGTGAGAAATTTTGCTGCTGCTGATATTCAGTGCAGACATTTTGGTTTGACACTGAATAGTAAGATGCAGCTGCAACAGCTGCTGTGTTCCTGGCAGAGGCACAGACGTCAGCCTTAAGTACTTGCAATTCCAGTGACTCTGTCTGGTCATGATCTTATAAAGACTGACATTCCAACTATGATGATAGATTAAGCCATATCAATCCATAGACTGTTTAAATCGAAACAAATCAGAATTCACATTACAATAAGAAGTAAAAACATTCATTCTGGTCTGGTGTCAAAACCAACTGACTTTGCTAATCAGTGTCGATGATTGAAAATAGGATCAGAAAGTATATTCAAATCAGGTTGTAATGTAGGTTTGACAGAGTCTATTAGATTAAAAGTGACAAATATAAGTTATAGTAAGCTTACTAATCCAACAAGAGTATTGCTCTCTGTCACGTCTTCATAATCATACATTCAGAAGTATGTACAGACACACAAATTATCGGTTGTATTTTGTTTATTTGCCTTTCATGTGATGTCATGAAAGTTTGGCTAATGTCACCAGGTTCTACAGTATGGACCTGAACATCAGATGATACAGACATGGGTAGGGGTACAATATATGAGCTGATAAATCTATTGTAGATGCTAATTATTGCAACTTGTTTTGAAGAACTGCAGAATTACTTGTCTCAAGATCTTTTTAAAAAAACTTTGAAAATGATGAACACCACAGCGCTGAAATAATCCTTCTTTCACTCAGCAAGCCTAATTTTATATAAGATTTGAAAGCAATATTGCAAGTAACGTATGCAATGCCGCCTATTATTTTTTAATGTTTGTTTTTGGAGTAAGTGGTGTCTTATCAGTCAGGGCATTAAGATGAAAAAATTAAACTAGTCTTTAACACAGGCCAACAGAAATGACTGTGCTTTGTGGAGGCATCGATTTTTAGAAGCAATGTTGCACTGACCGTCTCAACTCAGTATTTTTTGTACTCAAAATGATCTGACGGCATATTAGTTCATAAAATCTAAAGTACGCTTTAACCTGAAAAATGCATCTTAAAAGTAAAGACGTTCCAATTAATAAATCTTAAAAGTCTCACTGATATTTTCTTTCATTTCTGCCTTGTAGTTTATATTTTTCATTCCATGCTGTTTTAAAGCAGATTTATATTATTGACAGAACTCAAAGGATGGGGAAAGAATGCACACTAGGTTGCTCGTTAATCTTTGTTTTCTGTCATTGATTCATAAACCATGTAATCCCTAGAAATACTAATTCCTGAATGTTTAGCAGTCTCACATGGTATATTGTTCTGTTAAAATCCCTCATGTTGTTCAGTGTTTCAGAACAACATGTTTTAGTTCCTTTGAAAAGATGGATCAAGACAACTGGGAAGACTTGGAGGTCAAGAATTTGCTGGCTATATCCGAAAAGGAAAGAAAAGGAAGCCTTTGTACCAAAAATACATAGTTCTTTGACACCTGTGATGAAACCAATGTGGCGCATTTCTTTCCAAAAAATTTTGAAACTGAATCTTCACCATTCTTTTAAAGGTGCGAAGTTAAAAAAAAAACTTAAACTTGAGGACATTTGTCATATGTTAAGAATATAGAAGGAAAGATTTACATTTACACAGTGTCTCATAAATGGTCTCAGACAGCTTGAATGCACTTTACTGTGAAAGATTCACTTTGTGGTGTGGTATTTGTAAGTCACTGATGACAAAAAAGCTGCCAAGAAATCATCTCAGGATGAAGCAACAGTAAAAAATGGGCAAGGGCCTGCATTTGGGCAGAACACATGCTGTACAGTTAGTTATGCGAGAAAACAAATCATTAGAGAAATGTCATTAATCCTATAAACAAATCAAGGGCCAAAATAGTATTAAAAATAATGGGTGCTCTGGCAAAAACCTCAGCTGGTTAAAATTGTTTGTAGATAAAATCACCCTGTTAAGGTCTGAGAATCTAACTCATTGGAATTTGTGCAGTGTGCAGGGCAACATAAAGCAATTGGGAATATTTTCAACTTTCTACCCAGTAAAACAGGTGTTATGGATCAGCTAGCCGTTATAAAATCATACAATCATTACTTAGAGTGAAATGTGGAATTCCAAACTGAGCAATTTCTTTTGTGAATGGCGTTTACACCACACCCTGTTTTGTCATGTTTCATGGTCTATATGTGAGAGCTCATGATTTAACTGGCAAGTATGTACTGACAGTCATGCTCCAGTGTTCCACCAGCTGTCCCAAAATATATAAATGTGTAAAGTCCCAATAAAAACACCAAAATGATCAATTTTGTCTGACTGACTGCTACTCAGGGCAAAAGCAATTTACACCAGGTTTTGTCAGTAACAGAAAAATACCTATTTATTCCAACACATTTAATTTTAGTATAAGACAGAGAAAAGAACATTTTCTAATCTATTAATATTCCACTCAAATTATTTTCCTTCTGAAAACTTAGAACACACACACATTCAAACACAATTAAGACAGTCAAAAGACAACTGTTTAACATATAAATTATGGATAATCCATCCATTGGATAGAAACTAGACACTGAGAATTCCCAGCGTGAAAGTCTGAATGGGTACCTGGTGATTCCAACTCACTGCATGTTCTTCCAGATCTATATCTTAACTACTCAGCACCAACATCCCAGGGCATGCTCCAGGGTAGAGGCTGCATGGACGTCATGGCAATAGATACTGACATCTTATATGTGCCAATCTCACTGCATCATCATGGCACATCTCCGATTGACTTGCTGTATGCTTCTGTACTTCAATGCTGCACTTTGGAACGCGTTGACATCTCTCATTGGAATGCTGCTGCTGGGACACTGTGTGAGCAGACACAGGCACTCAGCTCATGGGCAGGACTAGGAAGTACTTGAAAGCCCATTCACTCACTCTGTTAGCTCACCTTTTGCACCTCCCTGGATGGTCACAGCAATTCTGCCTCACTTTGCCTCTTTTGCTCTTTGCCCCATCCATCATTCTTTAAAGACTCACAGTACTTCAGTGTTGCTTGCTGTTCAGCACAGACACAAAGCCAGACAGATTATCATCGTTGTCAACAGGCATCAGTCAAAGGAGTGGACATGTTGCTACACAGCACCGTCCAATGTAATCTCACATCTAGAACATGAACCAGCAGCCTGCGTGCCAAACACCCTGCTTGTGCATCAACCAGGTGATGATGTTTCAAAATTTAAGGAAAGTAGTCCTCAATCAAAGTCAAGAGGGTCCATTGTTATTGAGGATTCTTGGTACAGTCTGTCAAGGGCAGTATTCACTGACAGTCCAGGGCCTTTGGCATGATCATTCATCTGCTCAGGTGCTGGGGTGGGGTCTTAGGATGAGAGACCCAACCTCATTATAGGCCAGAGAGTAGACCACAGTCAATCCTGCAGGTCCAGCACATTGAATGCACTCCAGAGTTCATGGACCGTCAGTTGAGGATCTACACAGAAACTGTTCAGGTGTATGGTCATTCATCAGTCAGGGCCATTCATCTAGTTTGGTGAGGGGTGGGCTACGGTCAGCCTGGAGCCCATCTAATGAACTTCAAAAAGGGCGGTGGGGAGATGCGTGCTATCGGGGAACACTGTTGCGGTAGGGAAATAGGGAAATCAACACTGCAGATTGGAGGAATTAGTCTGGGATGCTAAGAGGACAACGATGGTGAAGGCGGAACATTGGTCATAAAGGAACTGGTAGTGTTTGGGTGGGGGCCTTGAAATGCTATAGGATGGGGAGTAATAGGTGGTCTCTGCCATCATGATGTCAACATGATAGCTCATCCTGATGGTGGGTAGGACTAAACTGGAGGGTAAGGGGCTCAGGGTTTAGTAATAAGAGGTGCAGTCGTAATCAATTTTCCCTCAGTGCAGCATGGTTGTGTATGCATAAAGTTCCTTCACGGTTCCACGCACAATAATTGGATTAGCATACCAATTGTAGCATTGACTTCCAGAAATTGCTGCTGGGCACAGGCCTCAGACACCACTGCAGCGGGTAAGAAAATTAGAGAGATTGTTGGTCATAACTCCAGGTGGTGAATGGGAACATGTGGGGGACCAGTTGTGATGGGCTGTCTAGGGAAAACCAGATAGAAAGGGACATAGAGATTTGGGGAATGAGTAACTAGGTTGAGCCTGAGACCTATGCTGCTCAGTGTGACCTGTGTTGCCTTCTGTGATTTCTTGATTCCTGAATGCGACTTATGAATGGAGAATGGCTGTGACCACAGCTGGGGTGGGCGGAGTCGGTGTTTGTTTTCTGGGCTGAAATTTGGTCTCAACTTGTGAATGATGGGAGGCCCTTCAAGGGGCAATTGCATGAATCGTGCACGTGTAGAGTTAGGGTTGAAGTCATTTGCAATCATTTCATCATTCATGCATTTGAAACACATAACAACTGTGTGGGATGCAAATGTCAGTTACAAACAAACTTGACCCTGTCATTGGTCCTTGCAGATCGAAGATAGATATCTCTCTGAGGCAGAATGAATGCCAGGTGAGCCCATAAGAGGCTTCTATAGGCCACACAGCAGAGGCAAGATCTCATTGGCTGGTCAACGGGCACTGAGCAGATTTCATCTCAACTTGATCTGCAAATATAATGGAAGATGCTCGTTTATGCAAAGATTCTTTCATGGTTGATGAGGGACTGGAGGATAAGGGTTCAGTCCTCAAGCAGTGCCTGCACAGTCATAGTGTCTCTCTGCAATGTGACTGGTGGTGTTTTTGTTGGAATAAGGTTCAATGTCAAATTTCCACATTTAGACAATCCATGGTGTGAAAGACCAGAACAAACTCCCTCAACATATGTCAAGGAGATAGCCTAGACCCTAACATTTTCTTATTTTAAAAGCAAGTGCCTAGGCATTGCATTCTGGATGTAATTAGATTGTTCAAACTATCAGGCTTGAAGCAAAACACACTTTATTCATACACTACAGTTAAAATACAGACAAAGTAAAAACAAAAGAATTGGCTTAAGTGTAACTCCACTGAAATACCTAACAAAATAATAAACTACTCATTAATGGTTCCAATACAATAATATCCCATAAAAACACCCTTACAAAGGCAGTCAGTGAAATGGATTGCCTCACATGCAATTCTAGCAGCAGGCAGAGAGCCCAAGCTTTTAGCAGTAGCAAAGAGAGAGAGATACAGCAGCTTTCACAACTCCAACTGCTACTGAAAGCTAAACTAAAAATACTGGCTTTGCTTAACATCACCCATTCAGGCTGCTTCTATTGTTCCAACATTAAAAAAAAAGACAAAGCCTCACACTTGATTGATTGAAGCAGATTGCTTTGTATCTCTGTCTCAACCTGTCTTCATAAAATAAAACAAAATGAAATACACCTCTTAAAGCCATAATATTGTCACACCTCACCCCCTTAAAAAACTGAGTCATCAAAATACAAAGACAGCTTCATTTTTCAAAACCTTTAGTCTTATACTATTAGTACACTGCAATACATATACATCACATTGACTCTAAGTATGTAAACATTCACTACGACAACCCATTTCAATCCATTTTCTCCCACCTTAGGCTTTCTTCATCAAAGTCACGACAACATGTTGGCCATTACATTCTCTCATCCTGCCATATGCATTATTTTGGAATTGAATGGCTGCAAATAATAAGCTCCATCTAAACAGTCTGGTAATTTTATCCTTAAATTTTTCCAAAAACTTTAAAGGGTTATGATCAGCATATATAATTGTCTTAGACTCATCACTGGCAATATAAATGCTGAAATGTTGCAATGCCAACACCAACCTCAAGGTATCCTTCCCAGTTGTGGAATTTTTCTGTTGCTGATTATATGTTAGTTTTGAAAAATACCCAATAGGTCTTTCTATTTTTTCATCATTTTCTTGCAAGAGGACAGCACCAACACCCACATCACCCGCATCGATAGCCACTTTGAATGGCTTTGAGCAATTAGGTATGGCTAATACTGGGGCAGTGGTTAACACAGATTTGATGTTGTCAAATGCCTTCTGACAATCTTCCATCCATTGAAAATTGCTGCACTTCTTCAACAAGTCAGTCAGTGGAGCAACCACACTGCTAAAATCTGGTACATATTTTTTGATTAAAAACCACACAGTCTCTGGAATTGTAAAAATTCCCTTTTCATTGATAGTATGGGAACCTCCTCAGTAACCTTTATTTTCCCATCCCGTGGGGGCCATCTGTCCATCTCCAATAACATATCCTAGGAACGTGACTTGGGCTTTTGTGAACTGACTCTTGATTTGACTGTATCTTTGTGGCTAGTTTATATCACCAAGTCCACCTCTCAGAATTGATCAAACAATTCTAATCAATGCTTCAAATGTTTCTTTCATGTGTGACTAAAAATCACCACATTGACAAAGTACACCACACAAATGGGTAAGCCTAATGATGTTATTGGTTAGTCTTCGAAATGTAGTTGGCACATTTTTCATACTAAATGGCATGGCGTAAAGTAGTACAGTCCATTTGGTGTTACAAAAGCTGAAATTGCCTTTGCTGTTTCAGATAAAAGTATCTGCAAGGATTATCTGGGTAAGTCCAATGTTGAAATATAAGTTACTTTTCCAACCTTCTCAAGACAGTCTTTCAAAAGAGGAATAGGATATAAATCAGATTTATAACTGTATCAATTTTGTGATATTCCTTACATAATTGATGGATTCCATCTGGTTTTAGCAATATCACTATGGGTGATCTCCATTGGCTATAACTCACTTCAATTATATTACCTTTAGGCATGTGTTCAATCTCTATTTGAACCTGTGTCAACTTTAGAGGATTAAGTCTATAAGGATGTTGCTTAACTGGAGTAACATTTCTGTAGCTACATCATGTGTAATCAGATTAGTATTTCCCAGCTTATTCCCTCATAGTTCACCATGTGATTGTAATAACTCTTTCAGAATTTTTCAATTTTTCTCTGGAAGGTAACCCAATCATTTAAACAAATTTTTGAGAACTTCCTCCTTGTCCCATTTAATTTGAAGAACGTCCAATTCAAAAACATCTTGAACTTGGTTCTTCACTCTATGTTGTAACCAGTAATACATTCTCCTTTTGCTTTCCTTCCCTATCAAAATACCTTTGAGCATATTCACATGACACATTCTCTGCGATTTCTTTCTATCTGGCATTCTTATAAAATAATTCACCTCACTCAATTTCCTTTTGATTTGATATGGCCCACTAAACCTTGTGTATAAAGGTTCACCCACCACTGAAGGTAACAATAACACTTTATCACCACTAGCAAAATTTTGAATTTTTGATTTCTTATCTGCTTGCAGTCACATCACATGCTGTGCTACTTTTAAACACTGTCTAGCTAACTCATCCACTCTATTTAATCTTTCCTTCAAATTTGACACATAGTCCAAATATATGGCCCCTGAACACTGACTTACCAATTTCTCCTTAATTAATTTCAATGGTCCTGTCACCTCATGCACAAAAACTAATTTGAATGGACTGAATTTAGTTGATTTGTTAGGTGCACCTCCAATTGAAAAAGGTACAAATGGAATTCCTTTATCCCAATCCTCTGAATAGTCATGATTATAAGCCCTTAACATGGTCTTTAAAGTTTGGTGCTACCATTCTAATGCTCCCTGCAATTCTAGATGCCACGTAATAGACTGGAATTGTTTTATTCCTAAACTATCTGTAACTCCCTTGAATAATTTTGCTGTAAAATTTGATTGTTGATCTGATTGTATCTCTGTGGGTTGCCCATATCTCATGAAAAATTTGAGTAACTCCTCTACAATCCTTTTAGCCATGATATTGCATAATGGAATGGCATCTGGAAATTTAGTAGACACATCTATTATGGTCAACAAATAGTCATTCCCACTTTTTGTTTTAGTAGGCGTCCTAAACAATCAATTAAGACTCTTGTAAAAGTTTCCTCAAAGGTGGGAATGGACATCAAGCATGCTGGTTTTATCACCGCCTCAGATTTTCCAATTACTTGATATGTATGACATGTCTGACAAAGTTCAAAAACATCTTTACGCAGTTCAGGCCAATAAAAATGTCTTTGTATTTTGGCTTAAGTTTTCCTTATTCCCAATTGTCCTCCCACTGCTAATTCATGTGCTGCCTGCAATACCTCCTTCCTAAAACTCACTGGTATTGGAAGTTGATGAACCTCTGCCTATTTCTTATCTGTCTGAATATGTGTTGGCTTCTATTTCCTCATCAAGACTTTATTTTTGAGATAGTAACATTCTGGAATACATTCAGATTCTTCTTCTGTGTTTGCTTTTTGATACAGCTGCTTTAGTTTTTCTTGTTTCCATTGTAATTCAGCTAATTTTTCTGATCAAAATATGTCTACTTTGTCCTCCATCTGACTTTGTTTATTTGCCAACCATTTAATCAAACATAGTTTGATCATCGAACTTCAACTTCCCTGTCTGTACTCCTTGATTTCTCCTCCTGTTTCAACCTGTGCCTTTGTGAACTTGTTGCCATACAGTCAGGAAAAACCCAGGAATATACTTCCTGTAAAATCTCAGTTATCTGATTTTCCACTTACTTTTCAGCCACAGTAAGCATCACTCCCACCTGTGATCCAGTTATATCATTATCAAGGATGAACTGCATTTCCAGAATGGAGAATTTCTGTGTTACTCTTACCACACCTAGCACCTTTCACCAGACTCTCCAACCTCATTTTATATAATGGAATACTGCTCTTCTCACCATGAATTCCACATAGTACCACCTTTTCTGACAATATTCGTTCTGAATTACATATCTCCTCATCTCTCACCATCAAAGATTGACTTGCTTCTGTATCTCCTAAAATTTTAATTTCTTTCGCTGCTCCTCCTGGCATACGTGAGTAAACCTTACCCATGTAAATAAATTCTTTAAAGAGATTTAGCAATTTCTTCTCAATCAACCCCTGTTAAGGTTATATTCCTTTTGAAGCTTTTTAGCTTCCACTACACTGTCCCTTACCATTTCAATAAAACTCGCTGGCCTATCCTGTTTTCCCACATCTGTCTTCCTAATGCTTTTCTAAACCACCAACACTATGACTTCAAGTGGCCTACTTTATTACATTGAAAACACCTAAGCATTTTTAAATTCTCTTTCTCCTTCATTTCCTTTCTTTTTTACCCTGTGGTAAGTTATGTTTACTATTTTCAATGCAATCTCCTTTCCTTTACTACCCGAGGATTTCTTTTTCCCAATTTCTATCCCTCACAGATTGAAATTAATGTCAGAAGGCAAGCTTAAATTTATGATCTAACGCATAATCATCTGCCATTTCTGCTGCTAATCTTGCCATTTTAACTCTCAGCTCTTGCATGTGAGTTCTCATTACTTCAGGAATTAATTTTTGACCTTCTCCAAAATAATTGCGTCTCTAACAGCATCATATGTTTGATCTATTTTCAATGTCTTTATCCACCTATCAAAATTGCTTTGTTTGATTGTTTCAAACTCTATGTACGTTTGAACAGGTTCCCTCCTTAAATCCCTAATATATCTATTGGCTCCTGGTACTACTTCATATGCATTTAAAGTGACATGTTTCACCCCATCATACTCCCCAGATACTTCCTCTGATAGTGATGCAAGTACCTCACTAGGTCTACCTAGCCACTTTGTTTGGATCAACGATGCCCACATGGTCACCGGCCACGTCATTTGATTAGCCACTTTGACAAATGAAATGAAAACGTCTTCTATGTTATTTTTGTTGAACTTAGGCAGTGCTTGGACACATTTAAACAGATCCCTACCTGGCCTTTGGTTACAATGGGACTGTTCCCTGGCACTGTTCTCATCACTATTCTTACTTTTCACCTCTACCTCTGCCATTAAGATGAGGTGATGGCCTAGTGGTATTAGCGTTGGACTGTTAATCCAGAGACCCAGACAACGTCCTGGGGAACTGAGGTTTGAATCCCCCCACGGCAGATGGTGGAAGTTGAATTCAATAAATATTTGGAATTAAGAATCTAATGATGACCAGGAATCCATTGCCGATTGTCAGGAAAAACCCATCTGGTTCACTAATGTCCTTTAGGGAAGAAAACTGCCACCGTCACCTGGTCTGGCCTACATGTGACTGCAGACCCACAGCAATGTGGTTGACTCTGAACTGCCCAATGGGCAATAAATGCTGCCTAGCCAGTGATGCCATCATCAAGTTGATGAATAAAAAAAATTAAATTGACTTTGAGTTTTCAGTTCCAACCTCTGAAGTTTAAAAATTCTCTGTTTCTCCCTTTCTTCCACTAATACCGTCCTTTCCCTTTCTTTTTCTCTCTGCTTCTAATCGCAATTCAAACTGTTTCATTTCATTTTTCTTTCTTTTTGCTCAGCCAGGGCTATTCTTTCTTTTCTTTTCCCCTTGCCATTGCCTCCAATTCAAGCTACTTCACTTGCAATTGAATTTTTGCAATCTTCAATGATTTTGATTGCATTCCTGCAGTTGTAAATGCTGAGCTTTTGCTGCAATTATTTCCCCTTTCCTCACAGACTTAGGCAGTCCAACCTCAACTTGTTTGCCAATTCTGAAAGCTTTGCTTTTCTCACTTTCTGTAAAATTCCTGAAGTGGCTTCTTTCACCTCAAGAAACTCTTGAAAGAGCCATTATTACATTGGCACACCCTATTTAAACCAACTGAATGCAACACCTGTAAAGAAAACACCAACACTCACCACTCACTGCCTTTGAATTCGATAATCCTAGACCCGACACAGAATTAAAGATTTCGATCTCAAGAACAGACCAACCCTCTAAAAGCATGTCAAGGAAATAATCTAGAACCTAACTTTTTTTTTATTTTCAAGGCAAGTGCCAGGCATTGTGTTCTAGATGCAATTTGATGGGTCAAACTACCAGGCTTGAAGCAAAATACAATTTATTCATACACTATAGTTAAAACACACACAGAACAAAAATAAAAGAAAGGATTGGCTTAACTGTAGCTTTATTGAAATACATAAAATAATAAACTACTCCTTAACACTTCCAATATAGTAACATCCGATATGTACACCCATGGCAAAGGCAAAGTAAGTTCAGTAGATTGTTTGACACGCAATTCTAGCAGTAAGAAAAGAACCCAAGCTTTTAGCTGTGGCAAGGAGAGAGAGAGAGATAGCAGCTTTCACAACCCTAGCAGTTATTGAAAGCTGAACTAAAAATCCTGGTTCTTCGGAAGCTTGACCTCACCCATTCAAGCTGCTTCTATTGTTCCAGTTTAAAAAAACACCCAAGACCTCACAAGCTGTTTATCTGATTGGCTTGAAGTAGACCACTTTCACCTCTGTCTCAACCTCTCTTCATAAAGAAAAGGACAAAATACGCCTGCTAAAGCCATAGCATCAACGCAATGATCCTTCCTGTTGGACTGCTCCATGTCCCATTATATGGAGCAATATGCAAAGATATCATTTATGAGAGATGTGAATACTGGCTACTCATATTACTAAGGACTTGCTCTGTGCCTTCCATTCCCACACAAGAACTTTGCAGATGTGGCTGATGGATCCAGCTACTGCAGATGTTATCATTGTAGTTCTGCAGCACAGATGCAGAGAAATGGAGGAAAAACAGATGTGCCAGCAAGCCCTGGACCAACAGAAACCTCCCACTGATACTCAGCAGTCTGCAAATGAGCAGGTCACATTTGATGGCTGCTTCAGTGTAACACATAAGGGCCAGAGTCTATTGCCCTTGATGCCATTTGCTCCACATGAATGAAACCCGGTGTCACTACAGACTGAGAACGGCCCAGAAACTGACACAGAACAATGTCAACAGCTAGAGTGGGACCTGTGACCTGAAGGAATGGGTGGCCACCCTATTCTGGTGGTCATTGAAGTTCCAGCTACACTGAAGGTTTTTGCAACTTGCACCTTCCAGGGAGATATTAGAGACCTGTGTGGGATCTCACAATGTATTAAGGTCGTGACCAATGTCATTCGTGCCAGATCACACTTCATCTCATTTCCCTGTGGCACGGTTAGTATTGCAGCCAGGGTTGTAAGATTCGGCAATGTAACTGGCTTCTCTAGGTGCAGGATGTGACAGACCGTACACATGTTGTACTGAGAGTTTGATGCACAACACAGAGTTCATCGATAGAAAAAGCTTCCATATATTAATATGCAGAATCGGAGGTGTAGAATCAGATTTTCAGAATCAGATGAAGATTTTGTTGATGTTGCATTTTAGATGTTTGTGCATATTATTCTGGGAGCTGCTATGACGCCTAACTGTTGCTGCTGTGCTTGAGAGTCTAGATGCCTTACAAGGATGTTTACTGATGGACAAAAGCTACACTTTGTGACCCTGCTGATGAATCTGTGATAACTAAGGCAGAATGTAAATACAATGCTGCCTGTTCTTTGACCAGGCCATGGTGGAAGAAATGGTAGGCCTTTTGAAGATGACATTCCACAGCTTGGATCAGTCAGGGGCAGCTTTGCAATACTGCTGTCTCATTAGAGAGAGACACTAGTGGTGATTTAACCTTGAGGGTCATCCTTCAACACCTCCACATTATGCCAGCACTACCAGCGAACACCTCTAGTGGTGAGACTTGGGAATTAAAAGCTCAAAACCTAGAGACTTTAAAATATTGAACACATGCTATTAGCATCACTTTACATTGCAAACCAGCCATCCAGCCAATTGAGCTAACCAACCCCCAGACAAAATGTGCTGTATAGTCTTTACATGCTGTGCTCTGCACAACTGGAGCAGGCAAAGAGAGGATATGACGGATGCTGATGAACTTCGAGAGCAGGAGCAGTCTTCTGGGGAGGACAATAAGGATATAGAGTAGGAAGAACATCACATTATACATAATACAGTGCAGTAATGTTAGGAATTACAAACCAGACATGATATATTAACTTTACTGGACCCAAAACATTAACTCTGATTTTTTTCTTCACAGATGCTGTCAGACCAGCTGAGCTTTTCCAGCAACTTCTGCTTTTGTTCATGATTTACAGCATCCACAGTTCTTTTGGTTTTTATGACATAAAGTCATAAAGTTAACACCCAGTCCGGTAGACG
Source organism: Ginglymostoma cirratum (assembly GCA_024137785.1). Taxonomy (NCBI): domain Eukaryota; kingdom Metazoa; phylum Chordata; class Chondrichthyes; order Orectolobiformes; family Ginglymostomatidae; genus Ginglymostoma; species Ginglymostoma cirratum. Next base: position 10,327,109 of record JAHRHZ010000079.1, on the reverse strand, counting down.
TAAGCTGGGTGCAGTGATCATTCATCTAATGTAAAACAGATGGCTCTTTTCACTTGTGTTCTGAGAGGTAAATGCAGCCCTTAAATTGTTGGACTTCTGTTTACTTTTGGTATTGCTGGATAAAGATGAATGTCTTGGGCATTGAGGAAAGAGTGGCTGTGAGTTACAGTGTTATAAGATGGAATGTGGCTTGATTTCTGAAAAAAAAGGTCAGTGTAGCCAAAGCTTTAACTCTCTTTTCTCACCACAGGTGCTGCCACACTTGCTGAGTTTCTCCAGAAATTTCTGTTTTTGTTTCAGATCTCCAGCATCTGAAGTTTTTTGTGTTTATTTTCTGTTTGGTGATACACATCTATGCATGCCAAAATGTAAGATATAGACTATATGAACATCTCAAACCTTCCCCTTCAAGAGCTAAGAATTATTGGTCAAAGTGATTTTTTTTCAAAACTGAATCTCTGTGGAGATAAATCTGTTTTTTATTTCCATTTTCGTGGCCTATGTGTGTGTTTTGGGTTATTTAGAAGAGTAAACATCTATATTTTAATATTACAAAGGATGTGTGTTAACTTATTTATATCTTTATTGAATAGTTTTGGTTTATAATTAGTAAACACGTGATTGGTTAAAAAAGCAACTTAAGAAAATTGATTTAAGATGAATCTTTAATTTAAATTCAATATAGTGAAAGCATATGACTGGCCAGATCAGGAAGCAGGTAAAATAATTAATATATGTTGTGATCTGTGGAATACTGGGACTAAAGTAAGACTGAATTCCTCCCATGTCGGCCACATCATTCAATGGTCATATTTTTGCCTTCTTTTAGCCTTCATTTTCAGTCAGAAGGTTTCAGGTGGGTATAAGTTCCATTCCAGAGATTTGAGCCCAAAATCAAGAGTGTGGGAGTGCTGTATGATCAGATGTCCTTTCTTTAGATGTGATGCTAAACCAAGGTTCCAGATGCTCTATTATGTGGATGTAAAAGATCCCACATTATATTGAAGAAGTGGTGTGACCACCCTGCTGCTTATGTTAACGTTGACCCAACAACTGGAAAAATAACATATTTGGACTTCATAATATTTCTGTTTGTGGGGCCTTGCTGTGCACAAATTGGCTGCTGGATTTCCTACTTTACAGCACTTCAGAAGTATTTCATTAATTGTCAGGTTATTTGGATGTCTTGAAATCATAGAAGGTGCTGCATAAATGCAAGCCTTTATTTGTTTTAGAATTTCTAAATTATATGAAGAAGAGTAGGGCTAATATTGTAAGCTATGTGTATGGATTTCTGAGGCTCTATTGTAGACAGCTTTGCAGCCTGGCACTTCCACATCATGCCAGCACTTTGCCAGTGAACTCCTCTAGTGGTGAGACCTGGGAATTGAAAGCTCAAAACCTTTGGACTTTAAAATTTTTCGTGGTCATTATTTCTTTTTCACTAATCTCTTGATTTAAACCCAGTTTAGTTAACAGCTTTGAAATAAGCTATTGAAATGATGATGTGCGATGGATATTCCTTTGTACAATAACAATCAGATCACACTACCTAGTTTTCCTTCTTTTGAAGAGTGCTACAAGAAAATTCTCTCTCAGAAACAAGAAGACCAGTCCTCTCAAAGGTGTTGACCTTGTAAAACGATTCTAATTTTCTGGTGAGCATGTGTTGTAAAAAGCTGGATGCAGGATTCCTATACTTGTCTTTATAAAACTAATGACTGAGAATTTTTAAATCCAAGATTATCTGAAAATGAAGTATTTGCAGGCTATTGGGGAGTGGTACCATGGGAATTACTCTCGCAGAGAGCCACTGTGGACTTGATGAATGAAATTGCCTTCTTCTGGGTTATGACTAATCTAAGATCCTAGTGTTGTTGTGAATTAATAAAGGTTTCTTGAACTGAATAAAAGAAAGGTATATTAAATATTTTCCTTTTGCCCTGACTTCCCATGTACACTGGAGTGATCCAGGATTCCTCCTCTCATTTGCCTTTCTTCCTCAGGAGAGATACTTAGACATTTAACACCAAATGTAATTTAACACATGAATGCTTAGTGTGGTTATATGAAACTTTTCTGTCTGACATTTTAATTTTAAAATAGTAGGATAATATAAATGGATTGGTGCCTATTAATGTTACTGACTTAAAGAGTTTCATATGGCTCTGTGTGAAATTTCAAGGCTGAATCTACAGTGGATGAAATTTGGAATTTATAAAGGATCAGTTATATTCTCCACTACTTCCTAGCTGCACTTTTCTAATTCTGCTTCATTTTATTCAGCCTAATCAGAATTTACAGTACAATATGGTAACTGTAGGTACATCTATCTCTGATGAAAATACACTTTAGGCAGTATTAGTTACTTAGTTGACAAAAATAATTGTGACCCAGCAAATTAGGTATTGCCAACATGAGTAGACTGACCTGAGTTTTGAACTCCTTCATGTAGACAGTGATGTGTATATTTGTATTGGTGGCCTGAATGGAAGTTTTCAATCAGAGGCATAGAAATTGTGAATGTGACCTACAAGCAAATGTGCAAATAACCAAGGCCACTGGAAACCTTTCCAATTTAAGTACAAAAGACACTTACAGAGCAAGGTAGTAAATATTTTGAAAACTACAAGTAAAGCGTTTAGCACTCAAAGACTTAAAGAAATTTGCCAGCAATAGAAGATTTTGCCTAAATACCTTGGACAGCAAAATAATAAATGTGCCTTTCTAAAAGAATTTACAGGAAGTGTGGAAACTATCCTTATCTGTCACTTCTACATAATTGTGGTTAACAACAAAAAACAATGGGAGAGTTTTCTCTGTATTCTCTAATTCCCTGTTGTAATTTGGAAACCATAGAGAAAGGTTGCACACTACCACTTGCACCAAAATGATGGCAGTATATTTGAGTGTAAATTGTTGTAGAAAATCAAGATGAACTAATATGTTATTTTACTCATTAAATAACTGATTTAATCCCTTCATTGCCTCATCCTTTGTTATCTTGATGATCTCTTCATAATGACCATCACTGCCTTTGTCCAAACTCTCCACATCTACGGATCAATCAATTTTTGAACACTCCACTCCTCTTGATCTTCCTTTTGGATCTAGGCTACCAAACACCTTAATCCAAAAATTCTGTGCCTAAACCTGTATGCCTGTCTGTCATGTTCTTCTTTATCAGCTTCTTTGCAATCAACATCTTTGACCAAGATTTTGTTTGTGCTTTCCATTGACTCTAATTTTGGCTCAAATGTTAATTTACCTTTGATGTGCACTTAGCTATTCTTCTAGGTCAAGTGTGCTATTGCCATTGGAAATCTCTAGTCTGAACTGAAGATATAACTGTTATTGCATTTACGACTAGACATGTTGTACTATTGTGTCCTTTGGCTAAATGAATATGCAAACTAAATCGGTTTGCGATCCCAACAGGAGTAAAAGCTTTCTCCAAAGTTATTTCGGATCCCTTAGATAGACAATAAACTTTCAGACTTTGTAGGAACTGCAGATGCTGGAGAATCTGAGATAACAAGGTGCAGAGCTGGATGAACACAGCAGGCCAAGCAGCATCAGAGGAGCAGAAAAGCTGATGTTTTGGGCCTAGACCCTCAGCCAGAAACATCAGTTTTCCTGCTCCTCTGATGCTGCTTGGCCCGCTGTGT
>JAHRHZ010000079.1:10285674-10318441 GCA_024137785.1 Ginglymostoma cirratum | reverse complement strand
CGTCAGCTTTCCTGCTCCTCTGACGCTGCTTGGTCTGTTGTGTTCATCCAGCCCTACACCTTGTTATCCTTGTAAGGCATCTAGCTGTCGAAATGAAGCCAAAACCTGAGAGTTGTCAAGAATATAGGCATTACAACAGCTTCCAGGTTACCTGGCACAGACTTCAAAGACTAAATACAGATGATCTGTCATGATCATGGGTCAGAACCCTCAAATACTGAAGACACTTTTAACTTGTAAGTTCAATTGTGTTTTTTTTTTAAACGGGGCTGATACAGGCAAAATTGTTGAAGATATAAGTTAAATTAAGTGGCTGCCTGAAGAGAGAGGAAGAGAGGGAGAACCATGGAATGTCACACCAACAGATGTGAAAAAAACTTCAAATAACTGCCATTCAAAGAATGGAAGGGACAAGTCAAACTGACTGGACTGTGATCTCTTGTGAACAAAATTGAGGGGCTAACAAACCCCTTGCTTAATGGCAATCCACTTCCTACGAATTGTAACCGAAACTGCAGATGTTTTGTGTTTTTCCTGTTGAAAATGCACAAGGGCATAGTTAAAAAGGCTGTTTCGACTCCATTGGAGGGTGCCAGTGGAACTGAACATTGTCAACTGTAGCAGCACAGGATCAAGCACTAACAGGTTGATCACAGTTGAAAACTACCCAGTAGTCACTCATGTGTTGCAGGCAAAGACTCTCATTTTGAATACAAGAAAGCAGCTAGATAGCAGACAGACAACAGGAAAACTGACAACAGAAGGACACTTTCTTACCCTGAATGATGCAATTCAATTACAGTTGAAAGGAATCAGAACCACAGAATCTCAATCAATCTGCAAAACTAAGGACTGTGAAATCAATTGCTCAATCACCAATGCCAATACTGCCAGCAACCTCCACCGTAATAGCCACAATTTTCAATTCTCTGTTCTTCATGAACAATTGGGCAACTGACCCATATATCTTTTTTCTAACTTTTACATTTTTGGACTCCTTACTTTAAATTTGTGTGTATGTTTATTGTATTATTCATTCTGCTCATCTTTAGAAATTAATAAACTCACTCTTTGTTTACTCAAGAATGGCTGGATAAATTGGTTTATTTTAAAACACAAGTTTGTTAGGTTCATGGAGGAAGGTATGAACCTGACCTCTTGCCTGAGATGTGGTAACGTGTAGACTGAACCACCACTAGTCATCTATTTCTAATGAAACAGCAGACCTATAAAAGAACAGTTTGCACCTACACAGGAGGGGGCACCAATATCCTTGCAGGAACGTTTGTTAGTGCTATTCGGGAGGTTTAAAGTAGTGTGGTGGTGGGGGAAGAGTAGTTGGTCAGCATGTGGAATGATCGAGGAGAATGTAGAGGTTAAATGAAGTAAATCTAATAGGAAGTACTGGCTCGGCCAGGGTAATGAACATGGAGGGACTGGCAGTGTGAAATGTATTTATTTTAAAGCAAGGCATATAACAGATAAAGCAGATGAGCTTAGAGCCTGGATTAGTACATGGAACAGTCATAGTTTAGCCATTCCAAAAATTTGGTTGGGAGAAGGACAGGACTGGCAGCTCAGCGCTCCAGAATTTAGATGTTTCATGCATGATAAGGAGGGATGTAAAAGATGTAGGGAAATTGCATTATTAATTAGGAAGATTGTCACAACTGCAATAAGAAAGACCATCTTCCAGGGTTCATCTACTGAGGCCATTTGGGTAGAATTCAGGAATAAGAAACGTGTTCTCACTGTGATGGATTATACTATGGAACTTCCAATAGCCAGAGGGAAGTAGAAGATCAGATATGTAAGCAGAACATGGAAAGATATAAAAACAGCAGGGTTGTTGCTGTGAGTGATTTTAGCTTCCCAAATATTGACTGGGACTTCCTTAATATCAGGGACCTAAAAGGGGAGAATTTGTTTGATGCATCCAGGAGGGTTTCATGAAAAACAATATGCAGAGAGTCCAATTAGGGAAGGGACTGTAGACGACCTTGTCTACCAGGGAATCTACTTTCAAGGAACTATGCACCTGCACATCTAGTTCTCTTTGTTTGGCAACACTCCCCAGGGCCCTACCATTAGGTGTATAAGTCCTGTCCTGATTTGTCTTACCAAAATGCAAAAACTCACATTTATTTAAATTAAACTCCATCTGCCACTCCTTGGTCCATTGGCTCATCTGATCAAGGTCCTGTTGTACTCTGAGACAACCTTCTTCATTGTTCACTACAACACCAATTTTGATGTCATCTACAAATTTACTAACCATACCTCCTATCTTCAATCCAAATTACTAACATAAATGTACACACCTGAAACAAGATTGCTTTTCTCCTGGGCTCAAGTTACAGGGGAGGCAATGGTATTGTAGTCTTATTGCTAACTATTAATCCAGAAACTCAACTAATGTTCTGGGGACCCAGATTCAAATCCCACTATGGAAGATGGTAGAATTTGATTTCAATAAAATATCTGGAATTAATAGTCTCACCCTTAAGCCATTGTCAATCGTTAGAAAAATCCATTGGGTTCACTAATGTCCTTTAGGGAGGGAAATCTGTCATCCTTACCTGGTCTGGCCTACATGTGACTCCAGATCAACAGCAATGTGGTTGACTCTTGACTGCCCTCTGGAAAATTAGGATGGGCAATAAATGCTGGACTAGCCAGCAACATGTTCATCCCTTGAATAGATAAAACAAAATTAAAACAGATGATGAAAAGCAGTGGATGCAGCATCGATCCTTGCTGCACAGCACTGGTCACAGGCCTCAGTTTATTAAAGCCATAGAATCAGTAGAGCTACAACCTCATATTCTCAAAACTATTGGAAAACAACTCAATGTCTGTGATCTCATCTGGTAAGTGGTAAGAATAGAACTGTATATCTGACTGTGTTTTTACCTTCCCCACCCACAATACTTGTCTTAATGGTGTTTGTTTGTTTAAGTACAGCAATTATTTAAAAAATGGTGAACTTTGAATTATAGAATTAGCAATTCATGTTTCTTTCTTGTCATTAATTAAAAACAGTTTGATTATAAGAAATAGCTATAAACCATATACTTTTAACCCGATTTGGACAATTAGGTAAAACTGGGCAATTTGGTGGTTTAATCACATTTTCATATATGTGGGCACTCTGGGTATAGTGGGCTTGATTTCCAACACAGTAGGTCAGTGAGAGATGACATTTGTTGCAACAAGCTGGTGGGTGAATAAAGAAAGGGAGCCAGATCCCCCTCTGAACCTGAGGTCTTTACAGTTTAGGGTAACTCATCTCGAATTATAATGAATGGGGAACCGCGCCTGGGGTGTGGTAATTGAGCACTGATGACTTGTATCTTGACTGAATGAAACCCTTTTCAATGGATGAAGTCAGCTGCATTATGATATGGTGTTCTCACTGTGTTGCAGATTCCCGCGTCCTGTAGAGACCCTGCATCTGGCGGGAGCCAGATATGTTGGCAAAGCCTACAGCATAGCCTGCAGCATTGACCTTGTCATAGGGAAACATGATGAAGGTGCTTGGTTGGGCACAAAGCGCATTGGTAACCGTCTGGATATACTTGTGGTTTGAGCATTGAAATATTCCATACGCGGAAAAGTAACAAAGCATGTCACACTGCTAAGGAGATAACTTAATCTAACAGACCAACAAGTCTCTGAAATTAGTTGCCAATAAACTCAGTAAAGGAATATTCACTTAAGACATTGGAATTTATAGCTCCAGGAATGGGATACTGATTTAAGGAAACAGTTTTAATCTCAAAGTTACCATATGAAAATAGACTATGGTCAATTATGCCATGGAGGATAGATTGTGAGAGCTTTTGCATGTATTGGGTTGTTTACTCTTCATGAAAAATCTGTCGTCCTTTTGTCACAGATTGTTTACTAGTCAATCTGACTTATTTGTCAGAAATATATCACTATTTAGGAATTTGATCAGAGGGCCAAATTAAAGAAGAAATTGAGATGATATTAGGAACTATTTTCCAGCCTTGCCTTCTTGTTAGAAAGCTTACACCAATTAAAATTAGTGTGAGAATGCATTATGATTTCTAATAGGATACGTGTCCAAATTTTCAAAATGTGAGTTGGAGAATTCGTTTACTAGAAGTATAGTCAGAAAGCTATTGCTACCAAATCATAGATCAACTGTGAAAAAATAAACATACCTACAATTTTCCTTTGAAGATCTACTTCGTTTTGAGAGGGAAGATTCATTTGGAACATCCTGTGCACATTCCCTCTTCATCATAATTTATTTGTGACCGTGTCCAACTCCACACACCATCCATCTGTACCATGCTTCAAAATAATATAAAGAAGCAAAAGAAATAATTTGACATGTTCAAAAAAAAACAAGAACAGAAAACTCCGAAGCTTTAATGTTTGCAGCTTTTAAGCTCTTCCAAAAACAAAGGATCAGTTCCAGACTCCAACATAAAAAGCAATTAACCTTAGATTTAACTTTGCAGCATTCAGTAAGCGTCAGCTAGAATTAATAACCTTAAAGGTCTCATGCTTAAACTATAGCAGCAGAATAATTAATTTTGATTTCTTGTGTAATGTTCCTGTTGGCAAAAAGAAGAATATTGTTTAATTTACCAGGTGATGCAAGTATACGTGAAAAGACAGGATTAGATTCCCTCCAGCATAATATTTATGGTGTCAGTTGGCAGAATGAGCAAGTCAGCTGCTGAAAGTCCCTTTGGAAAGAGAAGTCCATTTCTGGATCAGGTCTCATTAATCTACAGCTGATAAATGCCTTAGAATAGTCTGCCAGTTCAATGCACTGTTTACGGATTGTGTTTTTTTTATCATGCCGGGTACTCCAGTTTCCACCCACAGTGCAAAGATGTGCAGGCTAGGTGGATTGGCCAAAATAAATTGCCCGTAGTGTTCAAGCATGTGCAAATTAGGTGGGTTTTGGGGGATGGGCCTGGGTGGGATGCTTTGAGGGTCAGTGTGGACTTGTTGGGCCGAAGGGCCTGTTTCCAGGATGGATTCTATGATTCTATGATTAAATAGTAATTCTTGTTCAGTGCAGTAACCTGGTCCTGTTTCTATCAACCTGCATCTAAAAATCAGGTAAATTGGAGAATATTGCGCACTTATTTTGAAATCTTTACCTTTTGTGATGAACCTGGGAATAGTGGAGCTTGATTTCCAATAGGTTATCCCAATGTGTCATGATAACAGTAACATCTGAGCTTGAGAAAAATTGGTCTGATAGGAGGGAGTTGTTCTTTGATGGAGGAGGCACCAATAATCAGCGATAACATGGTGTAGAGCTGGATGAACACAGCCGGCCAAGCAGCATCAGAGGAGCAGGAAAGCTGATGTTTCAGGCCTACACCATTCTTCAGAAAAATGATTCACCAATAATCAGTGTTGCTTTGACTCCAGCTCCTCCCAGTCCCACAAAAGTAAATTAAGATGCACCTTTCACGGCTCATCATTGATTGGGGCATCAGCTGAAACTGTGTGGAACTTGGGCAGCGCATCCCACCCAGCTGAGTCCTAAAGTAACATTCAAAACCCTTTGTAGATTGTATGATTCCACTTAGCGTATCAGAGGGGTCTACTGCCTGGCTCAGGTGCACACTCTTGACTCAAACAAGCAGCATTGTAGCATTGGTTGGAAAAGGGCAATAAGTCCGAATCCACTATTTCTGAAATGTCCTTACCTCCTGTTTGGGAGACTTTGAAATCTCCTTCATCATGTCTAGTATGTATTCTGGGCATAACTGGGAAAATTATCGTTAATGTGGCAATTTCTGTCATATTTGCATATGCTTGAATAAAATTTCAAGTGTAGTAAATAACAATCAATGATAATGGAACTAGATGGAAATTGTAAGACAGAAAAGTGGGTATGTCAAATTCCAACAACATCACTAGTGATGTATGGAACCAACCAACCGAAAATATCACCTGACAAAAGCTAATAATATGCAAAAGACGGCAAGGCATTATTTTACTCTGCATTTTAATTTAAACTAATTTTTCATCTGGCAAACTCCCTCAGCTGATAATACTGGAGTTGGGAGCCGTAACAACAGAAATATATCAAACTTATCAAAAAATTCTGAAAATTAATGAGATTATGTATTCAAAGCAATAAGCAACATTGACTTGCTGAATGATATTTCGTACATATATGAAGAAAACATAGACTGTGACACCAGCAGATTTAACAGGAAGAGTGCGAATATACAAATGGATTATTTATTAATTCTCTATTCTTACTGTTCTTTGTCATTCTTTAAGGTAAACATTTAATTTCAATACCATACATTTGGTTTGGCAATCCTGTACATATAGTCTCATATAGTGAACAGTAGATGGTGCTGTCTCCTAACTTCATCAGCAATTGTGTGTTTGAAAAAAATTAATCTCATCTGCTAACTGTGAACCAAACAATCTACAAACATTCATAATAATTCAGTAAAACACATGACAGTGAAATGTATGTGTAAATCTGTGGTTTAGTATATTAGGATTCAAATAGACAATTAAGTCAATTTATGATTACATCTGACATGTCGTATGTTTTAATTTTCCCTCATTCACTTTGATAATGGGTCCAGATGGATTGTACTCAGAATTGTAAAATTTACTATGAAGGAGTTAGCACAAACACTAGTATGCATTTGTAAAAAATCAGTAGGAAAAAAATACTTCCAGAGGACTGGCAGATTGCAAATGCAATTCATCACTTCAGAAACTGAGATAGAACTCATTCAGCAAAACCGTGAACCAGCTGGCTTAACATCTTTGCCAAAAGATCAAATAATAATATACCTAAAACCAGATATAGTTAAAAAAAAGTAAGGATAGATTAGAATAACAGCAAGTGTAGATGAGGCAATCAAACACATATGATCCAGACACTTAGAGAAGTGTTGATTTGGTGCCATTTTAGAGACTAATGACAAAGGTCAGGAGGTGTGTTGAATCAGACATCATGTAGCATGGGTTGAAAAGTGCTTACAAAGTACATAACAGGGGTTAAACATCATGAGAAGCTTTCCATATTGGCAGCAAGTGGGAAGTAGTGTCCACAGGGATTTGTGCTGGAACCATTGTTTGTTTCCAAAGAATGCATTGGATTCAGAAATTGGAGCTATAGTATTAAAACTGGAAGATTATACCAGTTCAAGGATAAAGTTTAGTAATGTGGAAGAGTCCACCAAAATACAGGAAGAAATAAACAGGCTTGTAAATTATGTTGATAAATGGCAAATGGTACACAGTATTGAAAAGTGTGAGGTGGTCCATTACGGCAGGAGAAACCATCTATTTCTTGAAAGATATATAAAAACAAACAAAGGTGGTAGAGCAGCAAAGAGATCTGGGAATTCTGGTATATAAATCATAAACAGTTGTAACATATATTAATGCAGCCATAAAATGTGCAAACAAAGCCATGCTGTTCCTTTCCAGAATAAACAAGTATGAAAGCAATGAGGTATTATTACAGCTCTGTTGAATCTTGGTTAGAACACATTTGGATTGTTGCACAGAATTTCTGTACTACAAAGGAAATTGAAGCATTACAGAAAGTACAGACGAGGTTAACTAAGGCAATTACTAGAAATGAGAAGATGCATCAATTAAGACAGATTTAGCTTACTGGGTCTTTTCTTTGGAAGAGAACGGGATGTGACTGAGAGAAGTCATTAATATATGAAGGACTCATATTGAGCCTGTGGAGATACAGAGCTGGATTTTCCCATTTTTCTGGAGTGCTTCTTGGAGTGACATTTATGTTCGGTCCACCAAGGCCCTTGATGACTTTTCTCACATCATCTTTGCTCTTTATCTCATTAACTATGCAATCAGCCTCTACAGTGCGTGAGTCATGGGACTTTACATTTGTGCTACTGGCACCATCTTTATATCACACACAGCTTGGTCGCACTTCAGACACTGCAAGCCAGCACCTGTCTCTCATACTGTGGTCCTGCTTCATTATCCCCAAAGAAATGGCAAAGGAAAACAAGCTACTCGATTTTACTGACAGGGTCCTAAAGGTACTGGTGGAAAGGGGTGCAATGCTTGGCCAAACCGCTGCATTGTCCTGGGTCTAGCAGTGCTGGAGGAAGGTCAAATATCTCCTGCACAATAGTAATCACCATGACCTTCACACTGTCACCTCACATTCACTGGGCCATTACTCACTTTAACTTCACCACTGCACACAGTGCTCACTAATACTCACGGAATCCAGTCTAACTATTGTATGCATCATGTTTGTTCAACAGCTCTCACCCAACTCATCCTTCCAAGCCACTAATCATTCCTGCCCCTGTGTTTCCTACTCACTCACTGGGAACACTTCACTATCTTTCCTGCTCCTCATCATCCCTTACATCATACTCAATACCTGCCTTTGTTTCATTGTAGGAAACATTGGCCCACCGCCAGGGGATACTTCCACAGCAACCTTACTGACCTGCCTGTCATTCTTGGTCTGGTTTCACTTGACCTGCAGGATTGACTGTGGCCGAAACCCTGAATTGGAATCAGATGAGACCCTTGACTGAATGTAGTGGAACTGCTATAGTCCCCTTTGATGTCACTAAGAACCAAACCCATTGATTTTTGGGCTTGGCCATTTGGTTGAAGCAGATGCAGTGTGTTTGCCGTGGAAGCTGCTGCCACGTGCTGTATGTGTGACATGGATGTAACATGGCACCATGCAGCAATGTGTGCACCTCCTTCAAGGTTCAATGCTCTGAACTGTGATAAGCTGCCTGATTCTCCCTTGGCCACAACAGACTGGCAGCCTCTGAATAATCACAAATCAGTACTAAGAGGTAAGCTAAGAGCCATAAAATGCATCCTGATTTGATGCATGAGATGTGTGTGTGTGTCTACACACAAAGTGACCTGCAGACGAATCCACATGATTAGGCCCCTGAGCTGCAAAGACATGTCCCAAAAGTTGAAGTAATATCTGGTTTCATACAGTGAAATTGGTACAGTGCAGGTAGAGGCCATTCGGCCCATCAAGAATATACACTTAATCTCCAAAGAGTATCCTACTCAAATCTCCTGAAACCATGCATTTACCATCACCAATCCACTTAACCTGCACATCCCTAGTTACTATGGGGCAATTTAACATGGCCAATCCATTTAACCTGCACGCCTTTGGACTGTGGGAGGAAACCAGAGCACTCACAGAAACCTATGCAGATGTGGGGAGAATGAGGTTAAAATTGAACCTGGGTCCTTGGTGCTGTGAGGCAACAGTGCTAACCACTGAGCCACCATGCCACTCTATATATTTAATGCATTTAGTGCAACAGAAGGCATAATGATGTGATGAGTCTGGTGGTTTGCTGATGATACCGACTGGTGTGGATGAAGAGTGCAGGAACAATGAGTACATAGAGTATATAGTGAAGAAAGGGTTCAACGGAGGCAGAATGAAGAAGCAAAAGGTGAATTCATGTCAGGAATTAGCACAGCTCAGTCTGTCAGGAAATCTGCTCAGAGATGAGGAGATTGGGCTATTCATGAGAATACAAATGCATGGAAAAGATAATTGGCATTCATAAGCAAGTTTCTGAAATCACCTTTCAAATGTTAAAAGGAAAACCTGTTTCTTCTTTCCAGACATTGAGGTTTTGATTTGCTTTTTACTTTTTGTTATATTTTCCCACATTTCTCACCATTGTCTGCACCAAACAAGACAGCAAATTATTCCATTTGTGGGCAGATCCATTGCAAGGTACATAAATATAATAGCTACCCAACGTAATGTATTTAGGTGAAGTTTCTTATACAGAGAGTGGTGAGAATGTCAAAGTTGTTGCCACAAGGAATGGTTGATCGATATCATTGAAACATTTAAAGGTAGTATTGATTTTTATATGAAAGGAAAGTAATTGGAAAATTTGGGAGTTGTGTTAGAGAAAATACAATAAAGTAAAACATATGAGAAATAAAACATCAGTATAAAGCAATTGGGCTGAAGGGCTGACTCTCTGAGATAGATTCTATGACATATACGCTTATGGGATCCATTTGTTCACTATTTTAAAAAAAATTAGACCGAAATGTTTAAATGGCTTTTACAAGAAGTTACAAAGTTAAAAGTATCAAATACTAAAAATGCAACACACAGGTAGTTCTCCTATAATGTGATAGTTGGTAGCAAGTTGATGCAATTGGAGTAAAATGTTGTCTTAATTCATTGTGGTCTTCTTTCCTTTGCTTGTTTACAATTGGGCTTCTGCTGATGTGTGACCTTGCACTATAGAAAACTGCCATAGAAAATCACGTTATAGGGAAATCACTATAGAAAACTGGCCTACCAGTGCAGCAGAAAATTCACGTTATCCACTGTCAACTATTCATCAATTATGTTACAGCCAATTCTCATTAACGAAACATGCGTTATAGCAGAACTACCTGAACTGTGGTGGTAATCCTTGAATAGAGTTGTACAGCATGAAAACAGACCTTTCAATCCAACTCATCAACGCCGACCATGTTCCCAAACCAAATTAGTCTCACTTGCCTGCGTCTGTCTCATATCCTTCCAAACCTTTTCTATTCATGCAATTGTCCAAAAGTCTTTGAAATGTAGTAACTATCCTTTGCATCCATTAGTTCCTCTAACAGTTCATTCCATGTACGAACCACTCTCTGCGTAAAAAATTTTTTAAATCTTTCGCCTCTCACCTTAAAATATGCCCCCTAGTTTTGATAGTTGTTTCTTCCCAGGATTTAATTAGATCAGTGCGTATTAGAGAGCCAGAAGTTATATAAATGCAAACATTTAATATTAAAATGATGCTCTGGAGTACAATAAAATCAAGACCGTAGAGTGTGTTGCTGAGATTGTAAAACCATTGGAAGAGATCTGAACAGCAGACAAATAGGCATAGTGCATCATTTGTGTAGCATAACCAGCTTCCCTTCAAAGGCATATTGGAAATTAATTAACACTAGTAGCTGGTGGAAAATGAATAATTGGCATCAGTTGACTCAAATGCTTTTGGGAATTTAAGTGCTGAACAGAAAACTATCAAGCAAAAAATACCAGCAAAGAAAAGTTGTTGAAAATTTGGTGTACAGACATGAAAAATACCCAGTAAGTATTGAAATGAATTACTGTGCGTACTTGAGTAAAAATCGATCTCATGTAAAAGTCAACCCCCTATTTCTGGTCAAAACATCTTGAATTTTCCATATATCTCGTATAAAAGCTGATCCTAGTTCTTCATAGATAACAAATCAATATTTGTGAGTCAAGGTATCATCCTGCACATAAATGTTATGATGACGAAATGATCGGTGAGATGGTCTGAGAGTCAAATATCTGATAACTTTTTTTATCAGAAATAAAAGATTAAAATGTTAGTTTGATAAACAAAAACAACAATAGATGAGAGAAAACAGAGGGAAATGGAAGAATTTGGCGTGAAAGTTTAAGATGCATCAGGTCGGTGTCAGGCAATCATGGAATACAGTCATATGCCTAGTTGAGGTTTGAAATTTCTTCAGCATTTTGTGTAAAAATGCCCTCCAGAAAAAAACAAAAAATTATAGAGCAGTGTCTAAACTGAAAGTTATTGAAGTTGCAGAGAAGACAAATAACTGTAGCCCCAAAGAGGATTTTGTGTTTTGGAGAACCTTGTGAGAGACTGGAGAAAGATATTGAACCAACTTCAGACAATGGCAAAATGAAAGTGCGCCAAAAGAGGTAAACCTAGCAAATGGCCACAATTGGAGAAAAATGTTGCTGTAATTCGTTGTGGTCTTTTTCCTTTATTCATTTACGGATCAATTGGGCTTCTGCTAATGATACGGTATTTTGCACAGTATCATGAGCTTCAGCTCCTTAAAAGTAGTATCCATGTAATAGCCGACCCCATAAATTTAACTGTAAAAATAGTCTAAAAAATTTGACTTTTACACGAGTATATATGGTAACTACTTCTTTGAAGCAACACTTCTCTCCCTCTCAGGTTTCATTCATTGGAATGTACACTGGGATGCAAACCTGCTGTATTTGCAACAGGACAGACTTTTTACATTTGGTCATGTATTTATTTCCTGATGGAAAATTCTGACCAAATCACAGCATAGCATTAGCATGACATTCTCCAATTTATACAAATTTGTTATAGTTTAAAGTTAAAGTTCTATTAATCTTATTGCTGCTTCAAGATCATATATTAGGCATTTAATCTGATGTCATCCAAATTTTTCTTAACTCCAATTTAGCTGTTAACTTGATTTGAGGCAAAAAGTGGATACGACTGGTACATTAGAGCTTTCCCTGTAGAATGGGATAGAACTCCTTTAAAATAGAACATACTCTGGTGCTTGGTCTGGTTGCAGCACCAAACATACCACAATACAATGAAGTTCAGTGATAAAATGCTATACCTCAATAGAAATGGCTTGACCCTCTCTTCGGTCTATGTTAATAGCTTTAGTATTTAATTCTTTAATTTTGTACACACGGTCCAGCCATATGCAAGATTTACAGTGAGTGGGCTGTGCTGTGCACATATCTATTTTTGTTCAGTTGGATTTCATCCCGCCTCTTCAGAGTGGGAGCAATATTTCAGGAGTGCTGCATTGTGATTTATAAGGTAATTGCTCATTTGCTGTTCAATAATCTAATACAAAAAGTGATGTTGCAAGCACAGTGTATAATAATAGGAAAATGCCATTTTTAAAATCAAACATTTGCTCACCTTGTGTCCTATTTAAATAATATGCTGCCATAAAATTACCCTTACACTCCGCTAATTAGATTAGAAACATTAGCAACATTAAATATTGTAATTCCTACTTCCTAGCTAAGCTAAATGGCAGCTTCTCATTCAATGAGATTCCCCATGAGAAAAACCATTGAAATTATAGGCCTTGAAATTATAGTGGGAAAAACAGACATGAGTGCTTAGTGTATTTGTCTGAAATACCTCAGTCTGCTATTTTAGTGGCAGAAAATGGGTTGCCGCTGTTATTAAATTAACAGACTTAGGAACTTCAGATGACTATTCATAGTTATTTTCCAACAGTATAATTTTAATACCATTGAAATTTTCATCTCAGCGCTCCAATACTACACGATACTTCACTATCTTACACAAAGATATTCTTTTCAGAGGCCACGAAATAAAATGATGTAAATTTTGCAAGAGCATGGAAGCATTTCGAATATATCAATCATTAATAGTTACCAATCAACAAGCTTTTATCAGTTTATTTCATATTTATGAACATGTTTAGAGGAATTCTCAGTGAAACAATGGTGCAATGTTGTAGCTAACTCATTTGAGGAATCCATTTTGATCATTTCTATCAAACATTTTTCCACATTATGTTATTAGAAATAAGTGATTGATTGTGTAAGGCATTTTGTTGTCATTCAGATTTATTCAGAAACTGGCATTTTTACCTCTCCAGGGCTTTATGATGTAAAATTGCAGCAATTGAGCAACAAATCACTTTGAACTTTATAAATATTAGAGTTTGTAAGATTTATTTGTTGCATCAACTCATTTGTCCCGAATAAAAATGCATGGAGAATAAAAAGCAAATTTGGATTAACTGAATATTCGAGTTGCACTTTGGCACTGAATCCAAAAAAAGTTACCATTGGTCTCATTGCGTTCTGCTCCATTGTGCATGTAACAAATAGAACAAAACTTGCAATAGAAAGAATCCCCTAAAATAAAAGGATCTATAGGTATATTTAATAATAAGGAACTGTTGATTTGTGACACAAGTATTTATTCTGAACCAGTGATAACCTTAGGAGTAGTCTGAAACATTGTTTAAACATGGAGGTATTTAAGTTAAAAACGAGTTCACATGGACTTTTTATTTGCATGCAACAAAAACAAACACTTGAAGAAACAAACTAGATCACAGGTTAAATATGGCCTGTTAAAGTATTATTTTCCTGTTCTTTTATCAAAGTAACCTGTGTGGGAGTAGTCTTGGAGAATTTCCTCAATTTCTTTACTATTTCTCTTGGAGAAATGTGTCCATCATGTGATTCTTGGATTAGGTGGAAGCGCTGATGGGTCATTACATCATTAGGAGAGTCAAATTTCTTTTTTACCAGTCTTCATGCTTAAACGGCTCAAAAGCTCACAAACATCCTTTACAGAGTGCCACTTGTTCCTTGCGAAAGTCTCTGCAGGGACAGAGCCGTCTATATTTTGGATGATGGCCTGCACAACTGAACAGCAGGATCTGCTTCTGAAGGTAACAGTCCTGAGCGATTTCCTCAAAGGCGGGATAGAGATGGTTAGCCTCAGACTCGATGCTGTCACAGACAAAATTGAACCTATTGGATGGAATGTAAAAATATATAATCAAATTCAAGGGTTTTAATAGTCTTTATAATTCATTAAACAATATTCTTCTGGAAGAAAAAGATAATTTTTTAACAAAAGTTTGTGCTAATGCATAAAATGGAAAAAAACCCCACTTCTCACCTCATGACCAATGAGAGACATCTGAAGGAGGTAAACAATACTAGTAAAAGTAATTTGAATGAAATATCTTTAGAATAGTGCTCTCCAAAATGAACCTCGGAAAATAATTTCTATCATGCAACATTGGCTTGGGTCGGGACTAGCAAGTTACACATGATAAATATAGCCACTAACAGACTGAAATCTGCTAAATGATGCATAATTAATTCTTTACACATTTAAATATCTGCAATCTTAACGCACTCTTATTTCCAAATCTGGTGAAGATCCAGTCTATGTTATACTGATTTTCAGACTCTCTGGTAAGGCTTTATTTTGGGTTTCATGCTACCCATATTCCCAGTGTTGGCAAGTGTGCCAAGTATCTGTTAATTGTGGTATCAATCCAACTCCATTCTAGTACTCAGCCCATAGTCCTTTGGTCAGTTCTCATATGTTTTTGCTAATTTGTCGCAGCCAATGTAACCAAAGTTTTTTTTATTCAATATTTCAGCCTTTCTGACAAAGGGTCATTGGACTTGAAGCACTGATTCTGTTACTCTTTCAACAGATACTCTCAGAACTGCTGAGTTTCTCCACAACTTTCTGTTTCTATTTTAGATCTCCAGCATGCGCAGTTCTTTGTTTTATTTTTATATCAGCCGTGGCTCAGTTGATAGTTTTCTTATGTCTGGGCCACGAGGTCCTTGTTTCAAGTCCCAGTGCAATCCAGTGCAGTACCAAAGAAATGCTAAACTGTCAGAGGTGGTATCTTCCAGATGAAATAATAGACTCAGACCTAATCTGATGGTTTCGCTATTAGACAACAATATAATTTTGTTTTCAAAGGCTCTTCAGATTTTCTTAATTGCCATATTTTGATTGTTGGGAGTTTCATTCATTAGGTAATGGAGTCATATTCTATCAATATCTTTTATATTTGTAACAACATGGGGTGACCTTATTGAGGTTTATAAATTCATGACATAGACAAGGTGAAAAACAAAGGTCTTTTCTCTAGGGTAAGGAAGTTCAAAACTAGGAGCCATATTTTTAAGGATACAGGAGAAGGCTTTAAAAAGGATGAGGGACAATTCTTTTACGCAAAGATAACATGGCGTAGGGCTGGATGAACACAGCAGGCCAAGCAGCATCAGAGGAGCAGGAGGGCTGACGTTTCGGTTGAGACCCTTCTTCAGAAATGAGGGAGGGGAAGGGGATTCTGAAACAAATAGGGAGAGAGGGGGAGGCAGATAGAAGATGGATAAAGGAGAAGATAGGTGGAGAGGAGACGGACAGGTCAAAGAGGCAGGGTTGGAGCCAGTAAAGGTGAATGTAGCTGGGGAGTTAGGGAGGGGATAGGTCAGTCCAGGGCGGATGGACAGGTCAAGGAGGCGGGATGAGGTTAGTGAATAGGAGATGGGGGTGGGGCTTGAGGTGGGAGGAATGGTTAGGGAGGCGGGGATGAGCTGGGCTGGTTTTGGGATGCATTCGGGGGAGGGGAGATTTTGAAGCTTGTGATGTGCACATTGATACCCTTGGGCTGCAGGGTTCCCAAGCAAAATATGAGACGCCGTTCCTGCAGCTTTCGGGTGGCAATATTGCGGCAATGCAGGGGGCCTGGGACGGACATGTCGTCCAAGGAGTGGGAGGGGGAGTTGAAATGGTTCGCGACTGGGAGGTGTAGTTGTTTGTTGCAAACTGAGGGTAGGTGTTCCACAAAGCGGTCCCCAAGCCTCTGCTTGGTTTCCCTGGTGTAGACGAGGCCACAAAGGGAACGTGGAAACAGTATACCACATTAACAGATGTGCATGTGAACATCTGTTTGATGTGGAAGGTCTTCTTAGGGTCTGGGATGGGGGTGAGGGGGGAGGTGTAGGGGCAGGTGTAGCAGTTGCTCCGGTTGCAGGGAAAAGTGCCGGGGGTGGTGGGGCTGGAGGTGGGTGTGGAGCGGACAAAGGAGTCATGGAGAGAGTGGTCCCTCCAGAAGGCAGATAAGGGTGGGGAGGGAAAAATGTCTTTGGTAGTAGGGTCAGATTGCAGATGGTGGAAGTGCCGGAGGACGATGCGTTGGATACACCTGCCCCTACACCACTGTTCCCGCTGTGGCCTCCTCTACATCGGTATCAAGGGTATCAATGTGGACTTCACAAGCTTCAAAATCTCCCCTCCCCCGACTGCATCCCAAAACCAGCCCAGCTCATCCCAGCCTCCCTAACCATTCCTCCCACCTCAAGCCCCACCCCCATCTCCTATCTACTAACATCATCCCGCCTCCTTGACCTGTCCGTCCTCCCTGGACTGACCTATCTCCTCCCTACCTCCCCACCTACACTCACATTTACTGGCTCCATCCCCACCTCTTTGACCTGTCTGTCTCCTCTCCACTTATCTTCTCCTTTATCCATCTTCTATCCACCTCCCCCTCTCTCCCTATTTATTTCAGAATCCCCTTCCCCTCCCCTATTTCTGAAGAAGGGTCTCGACCCGAAACGTCAGCTTTCCTGCTCCTCTGATGCTGCTTGGCCTGCTGTGTTCATCCAGCTCTACACCATGTTATCGCAGATTCAGCAGCATCGGCAGTTCCTATTATCTCTTTTACACAGAGGGTGGTTTGTGTGTGAACTGAACTGCCAAGGGAAGTGTTGGATGTAGGTACAGTTACAATGTTTAAAAACATTTGGATTAGTTCATGAATTGGAAAGATTTGGAGGGACATGGCCCAAGCGCTGGCAGGTGGGATTAGCTTTGTTTGGGAATATGGTCGGTGTGGACTGGTTGGATCAAAGGGTCTATTTCCATGCTGTATCTCTGTGACTCTATGTTGTCTCACACTGAAACTGAGTTAGAAGAATTCATCAATTTCTTCAAAAATGATCAACCTTCCATTGAACTTTGAGCCATAACACACAAAAAAAGCATTAGTTTCCTAGCTAACTCTATTCAAATTGGAGCAAGGGAACAGGTATAAAGTTATCAACATTTTTGCAAAATAACTGACACACATTTCTGCAAAGAAATAGTTGTTGTCCTAACTATATCCCCCTTAGACTGATGAGGTCACAGCTACCACATTTTAGTTGCAAATACACAAAAATGGGACATTTGAGCTAGGCAGTGGTTACCTTTTTTTTTACTGTGTTGTAGATTTAAATTTAATAATTGACACATGGCATTTGTTACTATAGCACCTATTACACATTCCTTCAAAAAATAGCTCCTGAATTTCTGCAGCCTAACAATAGCGATTCCAATTACATTTACAAGGAATTCATTACCTCGGTGATTTCAAGCTTTCTTGGCTCCTTGTTCCCAGAGAATTCCTTTGGTGACAGGTTTAGAGCTGTTCTCTATCCTTTTGCAGTCACACTGTCCACTCCTTGCAGTCCTCCCTCTCTCTGGCCCTTGCAGCATGTCTCTTCACCCCTCACTCCTCCTTCATACTTCCCCCTTTGACTGCCGCTTTTGCATCCCACTCTCCTTGCAGCTAAATCCTACCACACCAGGCCTTGCCCCTTCCTTCTTCACTCCTCTTGCAACCTCCTTCTCACCCAAACCTGTTGGACCCTCATTCTTCAATCGCTCCCCAGCCTCTCTTGGAGCTGCTTCTACCCCCTCAACAGACAAATCTCCTGACCCAAGGGACCATCTCTCCTGTGCTAAGCAAAAATCTTGGCTTTCAGCAAAAGCCACAATCTCATGTCTCCTGGCAAAAGCTCTGTTTCCCACTATATGGGAGAATATTCCCGAGACGACACTCTCACAGTCATCACTTACCCACACACTTGCTGCTTTTACAATCATAGACTATTTCTTTCCTGCTTTCACTCACCAATGAACGTTTCAGAAGCTGGAATGGGAAAGAAACAGTCTAAGCTTGAAAGAGTAGCTCCTCACTTAATCTCTCATTTCTATTTATGGGGATGACCATTCTCTGATTGGTCACTCCAGAGATTTTTTCCCCAGATGTTCTGGGGGCAAATTCACCTGCAACCCTTGAAAGGGATTAGGTCGATCTGAAGGTTTCCATAACACTATTTAAAAAAAAAAGCAGGGGATTATCCTTGGTGCCCTGTTCAATATTTATAGCCCAATCTAAAAGAGCAGATTATTTGGTCATTATCACCATTCAGAGGTAGGAGATTTCAGTCCACAAAATTGGCTACTGGATTTCCTACAATTCTACAGTGACCAACTTTCAAAAGATTGCCTGTAAAGTTCTTTGAGATAATCAGTGGTTGTGAAAAATCCTACGTCAATGCAAGTTCTTTTTCTTAGCATACTTAACACTGTGGCCATTCAACTTTTCAGCACTCTAAGCACTAAATGGTGCCAAAACTTTTCAAATACATTTACATTTCACTCTAACAATGCACACTGCTCATGTTGGATTTTATTGATTGCAAAGTCAATTTCCCCCCTCTTTTTTAGAAGGTGTAGTCTCTTGCTGGAGTACAGTTTGCTGGGAAATAGCAGCTCTTTCATACCTTATTTAAGCAGTCATTCACAATATGAGAACTGGACAATGCAGACAGCAAAACAATTGAAAAATGAATAGGCAGAGGAACCTAGTACACTTCTCTGCTCCCTGCCTTGGGGTATCGGAGCAAATGTGGCACTTGAAATGCTTTCTTAGCTACAACTGAACCCAACCTATGATTCAAGCTGTCTTACTATCATAAGAGATTAAACATAAATAGATAGATATAGAGAAATGATCTTATTTACATTTTTGACTCACTTCTATTTTCTCTGAAAATAATAATTCTGGTACAGCTATCAAGGGTTGATGTTGAGTTTTCATTCTAACACATTCTTAGCATTGTTTGCTTGAAATATCCAAAATTTCAGACTTTATAGATGGATAAGGAAAGAAAATCTTACTTATCAAAGATGGCCTTATTGTTGACAAATTGGAAGAATGTTGGTTCACAGATGAGTCCATGCTCTTGACAGGCATTTGTACAAGATTGTGCTGTAGCTGATACTTGGAATCGCATTGAGCTTATAGGAGGCCAGGTGAGCACCTTGGTGGCATTTGGAGACCAGAAAAGTCCAATGACATTTTGAGGAAATGTGATTTGATTTGTTGCATTAGGTGAGGGTGAGAAATGCCGTGCAAGATTCTGAGGCCATGACAGAAATATTGTGTCACACAGATCCTGTTACAAGAAAGAAGAAAAAATGGTATTGGTACATATGTTCTCATAATTAGGTATCTTTCATTAGGAAACTAAACTGGACATTAAAAGGTAATCAGCAAATACTGCTTTAAAACTTCACCTCAGTGAGGAGACAACCTGAGGTTGGAACACCACATCTTTTGAGGGAAATGGTAGAAAACCTTGTGCCATACAGAATCATAATATCTTCACTTGATTTGCTTATTTGATCCTATTGCAGACTACAAAGTAGGCATGAAAACCAAATTCCTAGAGTAAGCTGAACTGAGCAACTAATGGATTGGGCTGAAATCAACTATTAATAACCTGGGTGGTCTAGTGGGTTGAAGTATGCAGAATTAGAGTGGGGAGCATCTTCAAGTGCAGTGACTCTGTAAACTATTAAGAATATGCTTTAGGACGGATAATGTGGTCTTTTTCTTTCAAGTATTCCTGCCAGGGTTGACAGTGTGGATGCAGAGAGGTTGTTTCCCCCTTGCAGGAAGAGTTTAGGAGCAGGGGCTATAATCTCAGAGTAAGGAGCTGCACACTTAGTACAGAGAGATGAGGAGCAATTTGTTCTCTCAGAGGTTAGGGAATCTGTGGAATTATTTACTGCAGACAGATACAGAGGCTGGGTAATTAAGTGTATTTAAGGCTGAGATAGAATTTTATTCAGTAAGGGAAACAAGGGTTATGGGGAAAAGGCAGGAATTGAGGATTATCAGATCAACCATGATCTTGCTGAGCGCTGGAGCAGACTCACTGGGCTGCGTAGCCTACTTCGGCCCCCATATCTTACAGTTTTATGGTCTCTTAAACATGGGAAAGTTGACTGATGATTGCACCAGGATATTCTTAACAACAACAAGAGATATTAAATGCGCTCCTGTTTTCTTTTTCCTTTGACTTCTGATTCATTGATCTGTATTAGTTTCTAGCCCAAGATGCACTTTTTCAAAGAAATTCACATCACTGTTTTCAAATTCCTCTATGCTACCCCACCATCTTCCTACTTCTGTAACCTCATTCAGCATTACAATTGCCCAAGATCTTGAACCAAACACCTTTAGTTCTGACCTCTGACATAATCGTGCCTCTATTGGATGTCTATTTGATCCCTAAAGCTGTAAAGTACATTAAGCTTATTAAACATTATCATATTATCTCCACATGAGACTTAGTGTCAAATTTTATTCTATAACACTACATAAAGCACCTGGGGATGCTTTAGTTGGTTAGTTGGTGCTACCTGGATGTAAAATGTTTTTGTCTTTGTGATTGTTGTTAATCATGTTTCCATTCTTGTTGATTTTAGGGCGTTAGCACATTTACACAAATGATTTTGCCCATTATTTTATATCTTCCTGCAATGATTTCAAGGTTGAAATAGTTGAATTTTCACTGGAATTGATAACATACATTCAGTATGAAGTCCGTGACCTACCATATATTGTGATATACATTTCAGCATCTGTAAACTTTATTCCAAGTTCAAATTAACTTGGCTAGTGTTTCTAATAATAAGTTCAAACATTTAATCCACTAATGACTTCAGACAGTTGCAGGTTACAAATCTGCCTACACCAGACAGACATCTCATGTTTATCAATGTTTATCAATGTTATTGTTCAAATCCAAAGCAAGGGGGTGCTGTATTCCAAGGAAAAACCTATTATCTGTGGAATTGCACTCTGGCAGATTGTTAGCTCAAGGCATTCTAACACTTTCTGATGCTTCTGCCATTTTTTTTGTATTGATCAGACATCTGTGCTAAATTCAAATACAAAGATAAGTCATGGACATCACAGAAGACATTTTACTCCTTGGTAAGTAAAACACTAGAAACTTCTTTGGAACAATTATTTAGCACATAAAATTTCATTATGGGCAAACTCTATTTTCCTAATCTCAACTCGTGAAAAGATAAATTTCTAATGCGCCATTTTCTGGTACTGAAGAATATCACACAATTTGATTTCTTTAACATCCTTGGATCATATGATAGACTGGCAGAATGTAAACAGGAAGATAATTCTTGAGGGGTAGTCTCTTAACTCGCCATTTAACATTCACCCTCATTTTATGGAAAACAATATTCTATTTGATGATTTTGTAAAACCAATGTTGTCGCTAAAAGGAAACATCATTGTGTGCCCATGGTAGCTCAACACTAAAGAAGCAGTGACTGGCTTCAAGCCCAGATCACATGCTTGCACACCCTGCAGCCATTTTAGAGACAGCATTGTTAAAGGCTTGGAAAAAAGTTCCATCTTTGTCCATTGTGAAAGGAAATGGAGTGTACATGCTGTTCAGTAGGGAATGTGGGAGAGGATTAGTGAGTGCCAACAAAAAACAAACAAATAATGATGAAATTACTATCAATGCATTTATGTATACTTTCTTTTAAAGATTCATGTCACTGATCAAACAGAGAATGACAATTTAGCTGGCGAGATTATTTTACTCTTGCATAATATGGTATGTTTACAAACATTTGCTGGGTAACATTTGGAACATTAACAAAGAAGATGCTTGGAAAAATACTTTTCCTTTTTAATTTCTTATTCCAGGCTTTGTAGATGATGTGGTCTATTCTTGTGGATAATGCCTTTATACCAAAGATTGGGCAGCTTTTGATATGAAAACAAAACCACTGGCAACGATAATAAGAAGACTGATGCCTGACAAAGTACAGCATGAGGAGATTGACCTGTGAGGAGAAACAGAAAACTTGATTGACATACCTGGTATTGGATGTAAGCATGGACACGCTCCAGCATCCCTTCACAAGTAAATTCATATGGAAGATAAGGTTCAACCTAATCAGCATAAATGATATATAACAGGTGAAAACAATCAGATAAATAATATATTTACAACAACCACATTTAATGATACTCAGGCATGTAAATAATTTTCCAATTTACACCTTGCACTACATTTACAAATATTCCACTGCAATTTGTGAATAAATTTGCTCAGCATTAATAAATAGAATTTTTTCCTATGTCAGCATTAGACATTTTTCAATAATTGAAGCATATCCTGAAATAGAGAGTTCTCAATTATGGTCCTGTATATTTGAGTGAAATATAATGAACTGTTTTCACTTCAATACTCTAGGCAACGAGCTCCATCACATCATTTCTGCCTAACACCATCAGACAGATACATAATGGCTGCTGAGCCAAACCAGAATGAATTAGATTTCTTAAATTAAATGTGCTTGCCTTGTATTCCTTGACTTTTAGCTGCCATTATACAACTTTATTACAGCCACCTGAATATTGATGAGTTAAAATGCAGGGATATGTTACAAATCTTTTTAAATATCAGTCTTCACTATAATTAAAAGAATGTAAAGAATGCTTGGACTATTATATTGCACTGGTGATATACTGATTTGGCACTGAGATATTGCAGCTGGCTGCTGAAATATCTGTCTAACAATGCTTGAATTTCTTGCAGTTTCCTGGAGACTGCTAATTAAAAAATCATCTGATCTAAGTAATGCTCATACTTCCTTTATTGCAGAATATTTTTCAAGTAAAGAAGAAAGCAACTTTATTTCCTTACTTGAATACATAACCATTCAACTATATTTAAGAGTGAAGTGTCCCAAGGCTAACACATATTTTCTTAATAGATCATAGAGGACAAAATGCGTCTCTGCCCTAGAACTAATATACGTAAATGTCCATTAACATGTCATAATGTAGTGTGATGGGTATCTTAGTGTATTGTAGACATGATTCAAATACTTTTCCAGGGATCAAACTGGAAGTTATGTACAAAGACATTTTGGACTTTTTTTATTTAGTTATGGACCAATTAAACATTATAATCCAAATTTCCTCACGCTTACATTCAAATATTCACAACTTTGATACTTAGTTAAAGGATGATACTTATGTAGTGGAGAAAATGGACAGACGTTTGGCATACAGCATGGCAAGGGACATTATAAACAAAGATTAAAAAGTACCAGAGCTGTATGGGTGCATTAGTAAATCTTAGCCTATACATTTGCGTATAAGGGAACACATTATTATGAAGATAGTAGGAACTGCCGATGCTGGAGAATCTGAGATAACAAGGTGCAGAGCTGGATGAACACAGCAGGCCAAGCTGCATCAGAGGAGCAGGAAAGCTGACGTTTTGGGTCTAGATCCTTCTTCAGAAAATGAGTTTCTGAGGAAGGGTCTAGACCCGAAATGTCAGCTTTCCCGCTCCTCTGATGCTGCTTGGCCTGCTGTGTTCATCCAGCTCTGCACCTTGTTATCGCATATTATTATGAAGTGGAGGTCGACTATCCTCTGATAACTAAAACTGAAACACCACAGAGAGGCTTGCCTTGCCTCATAATCTGTTAAAGGAAGTGTGAAAAGTGGTATCGCCTGCCTCTCACCCCCAATCTGTTATAAAGGAGAGGTTAAATGAAATGAACTCCACAATCACTCTACAATCCACAAGTAACTATTTACATTTTTAACTCTAACAGTGAAAAAATTTACAGAACTACAAACAAACCAAACAATTCCCCCAAATACTAGCAATTCCTGAATAGAACAAAATTCTAATGGTATGCTGTTCCAATAAAAACAAGTCCCACTTAAATAAACAAAACTAATAAAAGCAACTTAAAACTTAGTCTCTCGAAATTACAGCCTGAATACATCCTCCAGAATGTTCGGTGCCTTCTCTGCTATTCTTCAGTCAGGATCGTCTTTCTCCGTCAAATTCTTGTATCAGGACTATTAGCTAAGAGTGCAGCTGTCCCTTTAGACAGATGATGGTTTTACAAGAAGCTTAGATAATTCAGTGAGAGCCAACAATTTCCTCATTATGAAAAGATGGCTTCATTTTTTCCTCTAAATTTTAACGCCATTACTACTAGATACATTGGTCATTAGTCTAGAGTTACACATTTCATACTAATTCTATATTCATGTATATAACATTGAACACTACCGTTTCTATCTTATATACACATTTTCCTTTTAAACCCATGATAACGCATCTGCAATAACATTTTTATGAACCGCAACATGTAAAATCTGCAAAATAAATGCTTGTAACACAAGACTCCAATGAAATAGTCTGGTGTTCTTATCTTTAAATCTTTCCAAAAATGTCAAATGGTTGCAATCAGTGTACGCAATTATCTCTGTTACATTGTTTGCAACATAAACATTAAAATGTTTTAATGCCAGCACCGAACTCAATAACTCTTTTTCAATGATTGAATATTTTCTTTGGAGGATATTGAGTTTCTTTGAAAAACAACCAATTGGCCTTTCAATTCCACAATCAATGTGTTGTAACAACACAGCTCCAACCCCTACATCACTTGTGTCAATAGTGACTTAAGGGTTTCAGGAATTTGGTGTGATTTAAACTGGTGTGGTGGTTAACACTACTTTTAAAGTCTCAAATGCCTCCTGGCATTGGTCTGTCCACTGGAATTTCATGTTCTTCTTTAACAAATCTGTCAGTGGTGCTGCCACGGCAACAAAGTTTGGTACAAACGTCCTGTAGAATCCACTCAGTCCCAAAAATCGTAGCAACATTTTTCTTTGAGGATGGTCTTGGAACTTCCTTGACGGCCTTTGTCTTCAAGTTCCTTGGAGTCAACTATCTGTGTCTGATGTTGTGCCTGAAGAACGTCATTTCTGCCTTTGCAAATTCTGTTTTTGCCAAATTTATAATTGGCTTTGCCTTCCATAGTGTCTCAAAGAGCTCGGCAAATGTGCCATTTAATCTGTGCATGAATGGCTAAAGATCACAAAGTCATCTATATAGATGGCACAAGTAGTCAATCCTGCCAAAACTCCATTCATAAGTCTTTCAAATAAGGCTGGTGCGTTCTTCTTTCCAAAGGGCATTACTTTAAATTGCAATAGCCCATTTGGGATTACAACAGCAGAATCTTCTTTTGCTATCTTTGACAAAGGTACTTGCCAGTAACCACAAAGTAAGTCCAACTTTGTGATGTAAGTGGTTTCATCCTACTTTTTCCATGCAGTCCTCCAGCTTTGGCTTAGGATATGAGCCTGATTTTGACATGGCATTGACCTTCCAATAATCTATGAAGAATCGTTGAGTACCATCAGGTTTGGGAACCAACATGATCAGAAAACTCCACCCACTATGACTCGATTCGATGGTGTCTTCTTGGAGCATCGCTTCCATTTCCTTCTGTACCTGTGCTGCGTTGAGAGGGTTAAGTCTGTAGGGGTGTTGTGTTATCATAACATGTTCTATAGCATTAGTCCTCCCTATTCTATTTCTACATGTGTCCTCATAGGGCTTCCACAAGCCTTTCAATTCCGTTCTCGGTTTCTGAGACAGAGAGCTTACTACCTATCTGATTCTTTAAGAATTTCCTCATTATTCAAATTATTCTGAGGCGCATCAAAACCCAAATCATCTAGATTTGGTTCCTCACTCTGAGAGACAGTAACTAATGCATGTTTCTCCAGTTCCCCTTCCCTGTAATGCTAAGGTTTCATCATGTTCACATGACATACACGATAAGTTTTTTCCTTATCTAGCATCTTTACCAGATAATTCATCTGGCTTAACTTCTTCTCAATCTGATAGGCACCACTAAATCTTGCTTTGAAGGAATCTACTACCACTGGTAACAATACTAATAATTTATCCAAGGGCAAATGTACAAATTTTGGATTTCTTATCTGTTTCTTGTTTTATTAGATATTATGCCACCTTCACATGTTGTCTAGCTAATTTACCTACTCTGTTTAATCTTTCTCACCTCAGATACGTTATCTGACTGAGATTTCTGACCTCTGACCTATCAACCTTTCCTTAATTAATTTTAAAGGCCCTCTTACTTCATGTCCGAATATCAATTCAAATGGAGTAAACTGAATTGATTCATTTGGAGCATGTCTAATAGCGAACAATATAAACGGGATCCCAATCATTTGGTAATTCTGGCAATAAGCCCTCAGCATGGTCTTTAGGGTCTTATGCCACCTTTCCAATGCTCCCTGGGATTCAGGATGGTCCGCAGTTGATTTAAAGTGTTGGATGCCTAAACTATCCATGACTTCCTTAAATAATTTGGCAGTAAAATCGGACCCTAAGTCCAACTGAATCTCCCTGGGTAAAGAAAGTAAACAAATCCTCCACAACCTTTTTTGTCTTGACATTCCATAATGGAGTTGCCTCTGGAAATCTGGTAGACACATCTATTATGGTTAGCAAATACTGGTTCCCTCTTTTGGTTTTAGGGAGGGCACCGACACAATCAATCATAACGCGCGTGAAAAGTTCTTCACATGCAGGAATTGGCATCAAAGTCATAGGTTTTATTACTGCCTACGGCCTTCCTACCATTTAACAAGTGATAGGTACGGCAAAATTCAACCACATCTTTATGTAATTCAGGCCAATTGAAATGAGTTTGTATTTTAGCCTGAGTCTTCCTCACTCCTAGATAACCTCCTACATGTAATTTGTGTGCTACCGCAATACTTCCTGTCAGTACGCTACTGGCAACACAATCTGATGAACTTCCGCCCATTTCTACTCTGCACTAATCTGCCAAGGTCTCCATTTCAACCTTAGGATTTTATTCTTAAGATAATAAAATTCTGAAATATATGCTGATTCCTTTTCCGAGTAAGCTTTAAGATATAAATCTTTTATTGTCTCATCTTTTTGTTGTAACTCCCCTATTCTTTCAGAACTAAACACCTCTGCCTGATCCTCTACCTGTTTAGGTTTTTTCTTTACCATCTCATCAAACAGGGTGTCGGCTAACTGGACCACACTCCTTTGTCTTTCTCTTTTGTTTTTCCTTCTTGCTTTAACTTATGGCTGTGGAATCTTGTCACCACATAGTCCGAAAAATTCCAGTGTATTTTTCTTTTAACTCCTCAGTTCTCTGGTTTTCTTTTGGCTTCTCCACTATAGTGGGCGTCACTCTCACCTTTGAACCAGCTACGTCATTTCCAAGAACAAACTGTATTCCTGGAATAGACGCTCTTTCAATCACTCCCACTGTCACTTCCCCAGTCTAGATTGGACTTTCCAGCCTTATCTTACACAGAGGAATACTAATTCTTTCTCCATTTATTCCACAGATTATCATTCTTATGGGTAACATTTCAGAAGGAGTGCAAATGCTTTCATCTCTTACTATTACAGACTGACCAGCTCCTGTACCCCTCAATATTTTAACTTCTTTACCTTCTCCCCTTGTTCTTCCTGAGTAAACCTTACCCACAGAGGTGAAGTCTTTGAAGAGATTGGGCACTATCTTACTATCCAGCCCATGACTAGGCTGTGCAGTCTCCTGCTGCTCCTTGACTTCTCTTGGGATTTCCTTCACTACCTCAATTAATCCCAGTGGTTTAGCCTCTTTTACCACATCCTTTTTCCCTGTGCCTTTCTTAATCCACCAACACTGTGACTTTGTGTGTCCCCCTCTATTACAGTGGAAACACCTGAGGTCTTTCACTCCCTTTTCACCCTCTTGGGTTTCTTTTTTCACATGTGGTAAACTGTTTCCAGTGTGACCTATTTTTTGTTTTTCATTGAAGGATCTCCTTTTTTCCAATTTTTATCCCTCACGGAATGAAATTGCTGTCAGAAGCTAGATTTCGATTTATGTAGTAATACGTATTCATCGGCCATCTCTGCAGCTCTTCTCACTGTTTTAACTTTCTGTTCTTCAACATGAGTTGTTATCACTTTTGGAAGTGAGTTTTTGAACGCCTCCAGCAGAATAATCTCTCTAAGATCCTCATATGTCTTTTCTATCTTTAATACTCTCACCCACCTATCTAAGTTGCTATGTTTAATTCTTTCAAACTTGACATAGGTCTGACCTGGTTCCTTTCTGACATTTCTGAACGATTGTCTATATGCTTCTGGTACTAATTTGTAGGCACTCAAAATAACCTGTTTTACTTCTTTATATTCTCTTGACATCTCATCTGACAGTGCTGCAAACAATTCACTGGCCTTGCCTGCCAACTTGATCTGAATTAACATTACCCACATAGTCTCTGGCCGTCTCATCTGGTTAGCCAGTTTCTCAAAGAAAATGAGAAAGGCTTCTACATCTTTTTCATCGAATTTTAGTAATGTTTTGACATATTTGTACATATCCCTAACAGGTCTTTGGCTACAATGGGCCTGATCACTATTACTCTCCTCCTCAATAAGCCTATTGTCTACCTTCATTTCCATCATTTAATGTTAGCTATCCAGTCTAATTGCTAACTTTCGAAGTTCAAACTCTCTTTTTCTTTTTCTTCTGCTAGGAATCTTCATTCTCTTTCTTTATCTTCTAACTCCAATTGTCTATTTTGTAGTTTAATTTTTTCTAACTCCACTGCATTTGACTGTTTCTTTGATATATCTAAATGTTTGACTAACACCTTTACAATGTCAGCATTCTTCTTATCCCTAGGTAAACCCAATTCTAGCCTGTTTTCTAAGTCTAAAAGTGTATGCTTCCTCTGTCTTTCTAAACTTTGTTTGCAAATTTGGGAAGCATCTTCAAACCTGAAAACCTCTTTAGCAATGTTAAGGGCCATTTCATCCACTTTTGATTTAACCAACCATAAGTAACCAAAATTAAACAGACTTTCTACTTCTCGCCTCAGTTTTATTTAAAGATTTAGGACGCTAATCCCCAAGTCTGTTTAAATCTGTTGGGACCTTTCGTACCTCAAATTTGTTCAAATCTGTCCAAATCCATTCAGGTCTTGTACACAAATCGGCCATATCCCAGATTTGATCCCCCAATCTGTCATGAAGAAGAGGTCATCCTCCCTCTGATAACTAAGACCAAAACATCCAGACTGGCTCGCCTTGCCTCATAATCTGTTAAAGGAGGTGTGAAAAGTGGTATAGCTTGCCTCTCACTTCCAACCTGATACAAAGGAGTGGTGAAATGAACAACAAGTAACAATTTAATCATCTAACTCTAATAGTGAGCAAATTCACCGAACTACTGACAAACCAAACAATTCCCGCCTAACTACTAACTATTCCTGAATAGAACAAAATTCTAATGGTATGCTGTTGCAATAAATACAAGACACACTCTCAAAACTACAGCCAGGATACATTTTCTGGAATGTTCAGCGCCTTCTCTGCTGTTCCTCAGTCAGGAACACCTTTCTCTGGCAAATTCTCATGTCAGGACTATTAGCTAAGACTGCAGCTATACCTTCCAGCAGATGGTGGTTTTCTGAGAAGCTTAGAGAATTCTATAAGAGCCAGTGATTTTATCTTTAGGGCTCCTGATTGTTAACTCTAACAGATGGCAGTTGCTGTCACACCAATTTTCAAATACCATCTTCTTTTATACCCTTGATGGCCTGTCAAATTCTTACAATAGGATTGGCCCTAGGTCGTCAAGACCATCAGATTTAAAATTATTTGGTTTTTAGTCCTTAAGTGCCTGTTTTAAATTAATTGGCTGATATTCAAACTGGTTGCCTCCATAACAAAACAAATCTACTGCCTATGTTGCTAGACTTTTGATATAAATGTTCTAATTTCAGGAACTCTCTGTGCCTGCTGCTGCTCACAGGCATTTTCTTTTAATCTCCAAGCCTAGAAAAGGCGCATCATAATTTAAAGGGACCACACACTCTATCATTTTACAAACATGAAATTCTAATGTCCTGCCTTCCAATCACAAGTACACTGCCCAACTTCACAACAATATAAAATGAGACTCTAATTTCTAGGCAAAAAAAAATGAAAAAGAAATTCACTCATGCATAAAGATCCACTCCTCCTGCCCACCAGTATCAGCTTTCTGCAGCATCCATACTGACTGTTTCATGTTCAATCATAATGCAAAGACGGGAAGGGAAATAGGAGACTGGAGAATAGGAAGTACACCACAGAGTTTAGAATAGACAGGAATCAGAAGTAGTTGGAAGCAGGGGAATGTAGTGTGAGAAGTTGGTTACAGAACCATCACCACATCGTGATTACAAATTTTACCTCTATTTTTCTGTTTTATAAATGGACATATCAACATATTGCAATCCAGAGTGAGAGAAGAAAAGGTCAATAGTAGAACAGGCTGAAAGGTGGGAGAGAATATGATAGGCAGAACTCACTGTTCAGGCAATCTGCCTACTTGAAATGACAGAATTGTGTCACCTTCGCAAATGAGAAGCTTGCAAGGAGACTATGGGATGGATTCCACTGTTGTAGTTGAGCATCACATGTAAGAGAAAAAGCAGCAGTGGGATAATCACATGGCCATAATGGAGGTTGTATGATTTTCTGTTGATTCACATAAATGGACATGGGCCCTGCTACTGGACTGTAATCTAATTAACTGATTTTCTCTACCTTCAGGAGAGCAGATGGATCCATGTCATTCCATTGAATCAGTTTACACTGGAACAACAGCAAACTTCATACCTGTTCTGAAGAAGAGTCATTCTGGACTCAATATATTAACTTTCTCTCCACAGATGCTGCCTGCCCGCTGAGTTTCTCTAGTATTCTCTGTGTTGATGCCTGAGATCCATCAGTTTGAGGTTCATTGACGCTTTTACCCAAAACATGGATGTCCTATTTTGACATGCTGTTGAACACCTTAAGATCTGCACCAACATGAAGTGGCAGAAGATACTGGCAGGGTTTTTCAAAAGAATTTGCATTTCCTATTGAGGACAACTGCCATTCAAGCAGTCATGTAACATCCCATGGTGCTCATCAACACATGAATGTTCAAATTATTTGTGACTGCTGCCAAATCATTGTACCTGTGAATGCTGTTCCTTGGAAATGGTCCTATTTCTGAGGAGTATCAGTTCTCCATTTATCCTAAGATAAAGACAAGTTTGATAATTGTCTCATCGGAGGCATAGCAAGCTGGAGGTTTAAATGACTTATGATAATACTACACAACTTTTAGCAGAGATGCAGAGACATAATTGCACACTGTTGAGCTCTACAATATTCAATATATAATGTACAAGTGTCTGCAGATGGTGCTGGTATGTTGCATGCTGTAAAACATGTCAGTATACATACATGCACATTGTTTTCTGAGCATCACAAAAGTGTCACAGCATAGAAGGAGTCCATTCAATCCATTGTGCCTGGACTGGCTCATTAAATGAATAATGTTACCCAGTACTAATCTCTTGTTTTTCCCCCAAACCCGTGCACAATATTTTTATCCAAATAACTGTCCAATGCCCTCTTGAAAGCTTCAATTGAACCTGCCTTCACCACACTTCCAGGCTGTGCATTCCATAACCTAACTACTCATTAAGTGATAAAGTCTTTATCATTTCTGTAGATCACTTTAAATCCATGTCCTCTTGTTCTTGTTCCTTTTATGAGGGAGAACAGGTTCTCTATCTATTCTATCCATTTGGGGATTTTGAAACTTCTATCAGATCACCTCTTAGCCTTGTTCTCTCCATGAAGAATGGCCCCAATTTCTTCAATCTATCTTCATAACTGAAGTTCCTTATCCCTGGAACCATTCTTTAAACTGCTTCTGCATTGTCTCTAATGTATTCTTATTCCTCCTATACTGAGGTAGCCAGAGCTGTACATATTAGTCCAGCTGAAGTCTAACAAGTGTCTTATACAAGTTTAACATTATTTTCTTGATCTTGTAATCTATGCTGCTATTAATTAAGCTGAGAATCCTGTACGCCTTATTAACTAGTATCTCCACCTGACTAGCTACCATCAATGGTCTGTGCACATATAAAACCAGATCCAGAGATAACAAGGTGTAGAGCTGGGTGAACACAGTGGGCC
Organism: Ginglymostoma cirratum; assembly: GCA_024137785.1. Lineage (NCBI taxonomy): Eukaryota > Metazoa > Chordata > Chondrichthyes > Orectolobiformes > Ginglymostomatidae > Ginglymostoma > Ginglymostoma cirratum. The sequence goes on along the minus strand of JAHRHZ010000079.1, from coordinate 10,286,007 downwards.
GAGCAGCATCAGAGGAGCAGGAAAGCTGACGTTTCAGGCCTAGACCCTTCCTCAGAAAATTTCGTAGGTAATACTTTATTTAATTGGCACATCATGAGAGAAGGATTTTTAAAAAATAACTTACATATGTTTCCACAAACAAAAAAGCCAAAGCCCTAAGCACACTTTCCAGACAGATTATGCAGCTTTTTAAAAAAAATTATTCATGGGATGCGAGCTTAACTGCCTGGCCCAGTATTCATTGCCCATCTCTAGTTGCCCTTGAGAAGGTGGTGTTGAGTTGCTTTCTTAAACTGCTGCTGTCATGCTCCATAGATAGACACACAATGCCTG
>JAHRHZ010000079.1:10255071-10285274 GCA_024137785.1 Ginglymostoma cirratum | reverse complement strand
TTCTTCAGAAAATTTTCTGAAGAAGGGTCTAGGCCTGAAACGTCAGCTTTCCTGCTCTTCTGATGCTGTTCGGCCCACTGTGTTCATCCAGCTCTACATCTTGTTATCTCAGATTCTCCAGTATCTGCAGTTCCTACTATCTCTCTACAACCAGATCCATTTGCTCCTTCACCCCCTTAAAATTGTGCCCCTTATTTTGTATTGTCTTTCAATATCCTTCCTACTAAAATGCATCAGCTCACACTTCTCTATATTGAAACTTATATTCCACGTACCTGCCCACTCAAACAACTTGTCTATGTTCTTCTGGAGTTCTACATTGTCTTCTTTACAGTTTAAGATATTTCCAAGTTTTGTGTGATTTGCAATCTTTGAAATTATCCCCTGCACACTAAGATGCAGATCATTAACATATAATCGGGAAAAAGACAAGGCCCCAATACTGAACTCTACTACAAACATTCCTCCAGTCTGAAAAATAACAATTAATCATTGCTCTCTGTTTCATATCACTCAGCAAATTTTATATTCATGTTGCTATAGACCTTTAGCTTTCCTCACAATTCTGTTTTTTGTCACAGTATCAAATGCCTTCTGAAAGTCGATGTCCATCACATCAACAGTGTTACCCTCATTGAGCCTTTCAGTTGCCTCTTCAAAAAACTCCAGAAAGTTTGTTAAACATGATTCTCCTTTCAAAATCCATGCTGACTCTTCTTAATCAAGTTATCTTTTTCTATATAATTCTATCATCCATTTTGGTAGGAATAACAGGAAAATGGACTATGTTTTAAATGGTAAAAAATTGCAGCACGCTGCTGTGCCAAGGGACTTGGGTGTCCTTGTGCATGAATCGTTAAAAGTAGGATTGCAGGTGCAGCAGGTAACTAAAAAGGCAAATGGAATTTTGTCTGCCATTGCTCAAGGGATGGAGTTTAAAAACAGGGAGGCTATACTGCAGCTGTATAGAGTCCTGGTGAGGCCACACCTGGAGTACTGTGTGCAGTTTTGGTCGCCTTACTTGAGAATAGATATACTAGCACTGGAGGGGGTGCAGAGGAGATTCATTCGGTTGATTCCAGAGTTGAGAGGGTTGGATTATGAGGAAAGACTGAGAAGACCGGGATTATACTAATTGGAATTCAGAAAAATTAGGGGAGATCTTATAGAAACATATAAGATTATGAAGGGAATAGATAAGGTGGAGGCAGGGAGGTTGTTTCTGCTAGCAGGTGAAACTAGGACGAGAGGGCATCGCCTCAAAATAATGGGAAGCAGATGTAGGACTGAGGTCAGGAGGAACTTCTTCACTCAAAGGGTTGTGAATCTGTGGAATTCCCTGCCCAGTGAAGCGGTTGAAGCTACCTCACTGAATGTTTTTAAGGCAAGGCTAGATAAATTTTTGAACAGTAAAGGAATTAAGGGTTATAGTGAGTGGGCGGGTAAGTGGAGCTGAGTCTCAAAAAGATCAGCCATAATCTTATTAAATAGCGGAGCAGGCTCGAGGGGCCAGATGGCCTACTCCTGCTCCTAGTTCTTATGTTCTTATGTTCTTATCCCGAATAACTGTCTAAAGTTAAACTGACTGGTCTGCAATTGCTGTGCTTGTGTTTACAACCTTCTTGAGCAAGGCTGCCATGTTTGCAAGTTTCCAGTCTTCTGGCATCTCCCCTGAATCTAGACAAGACTGCAAGATTATGGCCTGTGCCTCTGAACTCTATATTCCCCACTTTCACCTCCTTCAAAATCTAGTCCTGGTGCCTTGTCAACTTTAAGTACTAACAGTCTATCCAACAATTCTGCCTTATCAAATTTGAACTCTGCTAATGACTGAGTTCCCTTCCTCTGTCATCAGAGCCTGAGTAATATCTCTCTCTTTGGTAAATACTTTGGAAAACTATTCAATTAAGGTCTCAGCCATGCCCCCACCTCCAGGTGTAAATCCCCTCTGACCTACACCTCCTTTTACCACCCTTTTACTATTGACATGGACATAGATGCCTTTGGGACATCTCTATATGTTTGCTGCCTGTATTTTCTCACAATTCATTTTGGTTCTCTTAATTTTTTTTAAACCTCCCCTCCGAACCTTCAATATTCCTCTTGGTTTTTAAATTTCATTTTCTACCTGACACTTATCATGAGCACACTTCTTCCGCTTAATTTCCACCTCTTTTGTCATCTAGGGAGCTTTAGATTTGTTTATTCTTCCCCAATTGTGGGAATATGCCTTGACTGTAACCAGATCATCTCCTCTTTGAAGGTAGCACATTGTCCAATGACAGTTTTTCCTGCCAATCTCTAATTTCTGTCAATCCTGCGCTTCTCTGTTCTTGGCCATTGAAGTCTGCTCGCCACCAATTGATTTTTCTCACTTTGGATTGTTGTGTGTCATTCATTATCAGCATCTTAAACAGTACAGTACAATGACCACTGTCTCCTAAATGTTCCTCGCTGACAATTGATCCACTTGGCCTGACTCATTCCCAAGAGCCAGGTTTAACCTTACATTCTTTCCTGTCGTACTGGGGACACACTGCTGCAGGAAGGTCTCCTGTAAACAACCCAGGAACACTTGGCCCTCCCAGCCCTATACAGTACAAATATCTCAGTTTATGCTTGAATCGTTGAAGTTTCCCACTATAAGTAACACTATAATGTTGGCACCTCTCTGTAATTTCTATGCAGATTTGTTGTTCTACATTGTTTTCATTCGTCAGTAATCTACTGACTGCATCTGGCAATGCAATTATACACTTTAGTTCTCTAGTTCCGGCCAAATTGATTCTGTGATTGGGCCATCTGAGACATCCTCATTCTCCAGCACTGCAATGCTCTCTTTAACCAATATTGCTACCCCTTTTCTTTTCCTTGTTTTTCTATTTTGTCTGAATCCCTTGTACCCAGGAATATTTAACATCCAGTCTTTGCACTCCTTGAGCCAGGTCTCTGTCACTGCCACAAAATCACAACTCCACTGCACCAGTAACACCCCAGTTGTATTAACTACGCATCATGCATTCACATACATGCACAGTTACCCTGATTGAGAACCAAAGATAACTCAGAAGAAAACACAGGGATATTGGAATTGTGCAGTCTTACAAGATATCAAATAAAGACTGATCTCTAACTATTAATCTTTTGTTGAAAAACCTCCAGTCTTTATGGATTGAATGAAAGCTATCCATACCAGTACTCAGAGGGAAGGTAGGCAAATTTTATAAGTCTCCTCTTTATATCAGCATCCTTTTCATGTCTGATCTCAGCTTTTGCCATGCAACAGCTTTCCAGAGAATAACACCTGTTGACAGACATCCCAGCAATTGATCTTCTTGCCCTTACCCTTATGATTTTCCAACTGAGGAAACAATAGTTTTCATTCCAGGGCTGATTTCAAGTGTTCGACTACCACTGGCTGCATTTGGATTAATTTTATGAGTTTATTATACAAAGGTCATGCAGAATCAAAAGCATAATTACTGAATTTTCTGAAAGATGGTGCTAAATCGATGCAATCACAATTATGTTGTGCTGATCTTGTGATTTCACCTCGAGCTGCTTTTTCAGTGTCTTTCTGCTAACCTCTGAAAATATTCAATGTGTCCATGATTTGCTATGCTCATTACAGAATGATAGCACAAGTTGCATAGATTCAAGTCATTAATGTAAATTATGTTTATGCTGGAGACACTTAAAATGCAGGATAAACCATTAGCTCTGTAGATTCCAAACCCTGGGGAAATATGATTAATGTGTTCCAGTGGTAAACAGGTTAAAATTGTCTTGGTAATACTGCAAAACTGGTGCTAGTGAATCGGTAGTCCATTTTTCACCCTGCCTGAATTTAATTTCTATTGACGTGAATGTTAAGAATAATTGACCAGGAATTAGGATTGGCTGCTAATTCCCCACCACCCATTCCGTGCAGTCATCGAAGCTGAATTTCATTCTGAGTAACCAGCTTATATTGTTTACCTCCATTATGTCACAAATTAATAAATGATCAAAAATCAAGTTTGTTTGATGGTCCTGTAGATAGCAGAGCTATAAAAACCATTGAAGAGATATATAGATTTGAGAAAATAACTGAAACATGGGTGTTAGGACAAAACATTTTTCCTGGAAAGGTGAAACAAAATATCTTAATAATTCAGAAATCAGGCCTATTGAGTAGTATTTACTGGGCAGGTATCATAGGCCAGGGGGAGGAATTTTGGTCAAGGCATTTGTAGACTGCACAACATACCATTTATTTCCTGGCTGACATCCTGTTCCAGCAACTAGGTGGTGAGGACTATGCCTGGGTAAGATAGTACATAGTAGGTGAGGAAACTCTTAGTTCCTTTGGAACAAGTGAGGTAGAGTGGGCAGATACTTATTCATCGCTGGATGCAGTCAGATCTTAAGAAATGGTGTGTATTCTGCTCATGTTGAGGGGGTAAGGGGTTATGTCAATCTAGGGAAGAAGTTCAATTGTTCCTGAGGGGAGTCAGGTCTTTGATCTTCAATCTTAGGCAAAACTGATCACAAGGAAAATCTTTGCATCCTGGGGTGACTGACCTTAATTCCAGGTTGGGTCAGGACACGTTCAAGTGTTTGTTTGCAGGGGTGGAATGGGGGTTAAAAATGAGTAGGGAGGCAGGTTACATTGGTTGGCAGATAAGAAGCACTTAAATTTCTCTTGGTCCTTAGACAGTACCATAGAGCTACTGTTCTTGTGAAACAGTCCTTGCATTCACAGGTTGCCAGTTTTTCTAAGCCCCAGGAGACCCAGCCAGCCAGGGTTACATTTGGAAGTCTAGTGAACTATTGTGCAAGATTCTCATACTAACATTGAAATGACCAAGCCATCTCCAGGGAGCAGCATTGTTGTTTATGGGTCTGAAAGCATTGCTATTGAGTAGTATTATAAACACCAAGCACAATGAAAGGTATTATGTGGATTTGTAGGCAGAACATTCAGGATCTCAAAGGAAAGACCGAATGTTCGGTCATTCTCAAAATCTCTGCGAGAATGTCTGTAATAACAAAGTACCCTGTAATGAGTTGCTGACATGTAAAAAACTATATCAGGTTGACAAGAGAGTATTCTTGTATTCCTGTACCACATTAGACCAAGCAGGCAATGTAGTTTCCTACACTCAAAAAGGACGATGGTAACAACCTTCACTATAAACAACAAAAACAGAAATTGCTGAAGATACTCAGCAGGTCTGGCAGTATCTGTGGAGAGAAAACAGAGTTAACATTTCCAGTCCACAAGTCTGTTTACTATCAACAGACACTGCCAGTCCTGCTGAATTTCTCCATCAATTTCTGTTTTTGATTCAGATTTCCAGCATCCACATGTCTTTGTTTTATTTGTTGTGAGCAGCTGCTCATAAAGCACAGTGAACATGGCCATATAATATGGTAGGCACGGGTCTGGATTTGATTTGACAGACCATACCATACGTGGTGAGCAGCAGTGTGAAAACTTCAGACACAGTTTTAAGTTCCCTTCTCAAATAATAGTCAGCAGCAGGGAAGAACGGAAGATTTAGGAACTCTACAGAAGGACCCTTTGTGGCAATCCTCCACAAAAAGAATACTTCAGTGAATAGTAATTCAGAGCTGACAAGAAATGTGCTCCAACAGGAGGGTTAGCAACTCCCTGGAGAAGGAGAACGAGTGATTTCAAAGCAAATACTGACTGCATTGTGTGGCGGTGGTCTATAGGAACAGGCCTGAGTTAGAATTCAGAAGCGAATGAACGGGTACTAGAGACTCTGTGAGTCAAGCCAGTGCATCAGCAGTTAGCACTGCTGCCTCACAGAGCCAGGGACCCAGGTTCGATTCCAGTCTCGGGTGACTGCCTGTGTGGAGTTTGCATATTCCCTCCGTGTCTGTGTGGGTTTCCTCACACAGTCCAAAGATGTGCAGGTTAGGTGCATTAACTGTACTAAATTGCCCGTAGTGCCCGATGAGGCTGGGAGTGGGGAGATTTTAAAACTGGTGAATTCTGTGTTCTGGCCATTGGGCTGTAGACTCCCGAGGCAGAATATGAGGTGTCGGTTAGGTGGATTAGCTATGGGGATATAGAAGGTTACAAGGATAGCATAGGGAATGGATCTTGGTGGGATGCTCTTTGAAGGGTCGTTGTGGACAAGATGGGCCTAATGGCCTGCTTCCACACTGTTGGAGTTCTATGATTCAAGTGTAAAATCTTGGGGCAGTCAAGGGAAACTGTAAAATGTTTTGACATTTGTTTGGAAAAGTGAGAAGTTAAAAAGAATTACTGACAGCTCAGATCAAGCATGTTGCTAGAATGGCCAGGCGGCATGGAGCACAACTACAGAAGTAGAAGCACAGGGCCATCAAAAAAATAGTAATCCAAGGTTGCAGACTCGAGAACATTGCAAACCACTAAATAAAGTAATAATGTTTGACAAATTAAATGTCTAAGCGGAACTAGTCTAACAGGATGATATTTTGGAAAACTTTATTCAGGTCACGGAAAAGGAGGATATCTGTCATAAAGCTGTGACAAAGGCAGGAATCATTTATTTAAACCACAAAGAGTGGGACTAATTTACTACAATGGTAATTAAAGCAGGAATCATTTATGAAAGCTACACATGTAATCAAACACAATAGTATATTTTCCTTAAAACTACTGGCAAACAAAGAGAAAGAAAGATAATATTTATTTCACAGCAATATTTGAGTACAATAGACAAAACATTTCCAAAAATTAGTATTCATTTTCCGATGTCTGGAGTTTTTTTCCATTACTACTCTCCACAAAGAGACAAATCAGAGAGGTAAAATAATTGCCTGTGGGTATATTTCTCCCCACAGAATTTCTCCTATTGCAATTCAATAACAGCATGTGTGTAAGACTAAAATATAAGCACCTTACCAAATAAAATTCCTCACATTAAATTTTGCTCAGTATGCCTTTTAATTCAACACCTCAAAATAAAATGGATTTTCCCACAGTCACTTACCGTGAGTTATCATTGATCTCAACGTAAAATTTGCAATCCTACACATTTTTATCGACAATTTCAAAGCAAAGCATAACCTCAAAGAAATGCTTATCATCTAAACCTCCTGCTTTCAAATTACCTGTCAAAGTCAGAAGTTAATGTGAAAACACATTGTCTCATAAAATGACATATCTCTGGTGTCTTGGACAACATTTATCCCTCAATCAATATCCCTTCCCCAGAATGTAGTAGTGGCTGGGTCAATTAATTTATTCAAGGCAGACTTAGATAGATTTTTGATCGATGACAGAGTCAAGAGTTATGATGGACAGACAGAAAAGTTGAGTTGAGAACACAAAGCAATCAGCAATGATCTTATTGAATGGTGGAGCAGGCCTAAAGGGCTGAATGGCCTACTCCTGCTCCTAAGTCCTAAGTTCTTAGATTTTCAGTCAACTTCTCTGGCATTGAAAATTAACATTGTGCCCTCTAATTCCTTCAGGTTTTATTTGTTGCTGGCAGCATATAAAATATAAAATGGCAAAATCTTTTATGTCCATTTAATTCAATATTTCTACTGCCTCGCAAGGCTGCGTATTCAGCCCCCTACTGCACTCCTTATACACTTACCACTGCGTGATCAAATTCTGCCTAACTCTATTTACAAGTTTGATGATAACACTACTGTTGTAGGTTAGATCTCATACAATGTTGTGACAGATACAGGAAAGAGATTGAGTGCCTAGTGGCATGGTATAAAGACACCAACCTCTCCATCAATATCAACAAAGTGAAGGAGCTGGTCATGGACTTCAGGAAGCGGAGTGGAAGGCACATCCCTGTCTGCATCAATGCAGCTGAGGTGGAGATGATTGAGAGCATCACGTTCCTGGGAGTGATGATCATCAATATATCCTGGTCCACACACATCAACGCAATGGTAAAGAAAGCACAACAATGTCTCTAATTACAGGATGCTAAGGAAACTTGGCATATCCACAAGGACTCTTACCAATTTTTGTTTTGATGAGCCATAGAATACATGTTCATGGAGGTGATGGCCTAGTGGCATTATTGCTGGACTGTTAATCTAGAGACCCAGATAATGTTCTGGGGACACGGGTTCAAATCCCGCCATGGCAGATATTGGAATTTGAATTCAATAAAATAACCGGAATGAAGAACCTAACGATGACCATGAATCTTGTCGACTGTCGAAAAAAACCATTTCGTTCACTAAAGTCCTGTAGGGAAGGAAACTGCCATCCTTACCTGGTCTGGCTTACATGTGATTCCAGACCCAAAACAATGTGGTTGGCTCTGAACTATCCTCTGGGCTTTTAAAATTTGCAATCCTACACATTTTTATCGACAATTTCAAAGCAAAGCATAACCTCAAAGAAATGCTTATCATCTAAACCTCCTGCTTTCAAATTACCTGTCAAAGTCAGGTAAATGCTGCTTAGCCAGTGACACCCTCATCCCGTTAATGAATAAAAGGATAGAAAGCATTCTACCTGGATACATCACAGTGGGGAATGGCAAGTACTCTTCCCACATTGACAAGAAACAACAGAGAGTTGTGAACACAGCCCAGTCCATCACGCAAACCAGCCTTCCATCCATTGACTCCATCTGGACTTCCGACAGCCTCGGGAAAGTAACTAACATAATCAAAGACCCCTCTGACCTCGGTTATATTCTCTTCCACCCTCTTCCATCAGGCAGAAGATAGAAACATTTGAATACACATATAAACATATTCAAGAACAGCTTCTTCCCCAAAGTTATCAGACTTTTGATTGGACCTTTCAAATGTTAATTCTGATCTCTCTCTCACTGCACCTTCTCTACAGCTGTAACACTGCAAACACTGAACAACAAACCAGCTCGCCGAGCCAACCAACCTCAACAACCACAACCCGAGCAACAAATCTACTTGAAAACCTTGTAACACTGCATTCTGCACCCTGTTCTGCTAAGGGAGCTGGAAAGTAACTACAGGGAGGAGGGGTGGGGCTGGGAGAAAGTAGGTGGGATGGTGATAGATGGATGCAGGTACGGGCAGTGGGGAGTGGTCAGTGGGAAAGGTGGGTCCGATAGGTGGGGAAGAAGATAGATACGTTGTGTCAGGTCAAGCAGGCGGGGATGAGAGGGAGAGTTGGACATGGGATGAGGCTGGGAGTGGGGAGATTTTAAAACTGGTGAATTCTATGTTCTGGCCATTGGGCTGTAGACTCCCGAGGCAGAATATGAGATGTTGTTCCTCCAGTTTGCGTGTGGCATCATTGTGACACTGGAGGAGGCCCAGGATGGTCATGTCACCCAGGGAGTGGGAGGAAGATTTAAAATAGTTAGCAACTGGAAGGTGTTGTTGATTATAGTGTACAGAGTGCAGATGCTCTGCAAATCTGTCACCAAGTCTACGTTTGGTCTCATCAATGTGGAGGAGGCCACATTGGGAGCAATACATACAGTAGACCAGGTTGGAGGGTGTACAGCTGAGCCCCTGTCAGATATGGAAAGTTTGTCCTGGGCCTTGGATGGAAGTGAGAGGGGAAGTGTAGGTGCAGGTGTAGCACATCCTGTGGTTGTGAATGTAGGTGGGGAGTTCCTGGCCGAGGGGTCAAAGACAGAGCCAAGGTAAGTGGAGATGAGTTCAGTGGGGCAGGAGCAGGCAGAGACAATGGGTTGACCGGCGCAGTCAGGTTTGTGGACTTTGGGAAGGAGATAGAACCTGAGGGCTTGGAGTTGAGGAACGATGATATTGGAGGCTGTGACGAGAGGTGATAAGATTATGATAGATCTGAGAGATGATGGTTTGGTGACCAGGGGTGGGGTCATAATCGAGGGGGAGGTAGGAGGAGATGTCAGAGATTTGGTGCCTGGCCTCCATGATATAGAGGTCAGTACACCATACCAATACTGCGCCCTCTTATATGTTTGGGACACTACCCATGCCCTTAACCTCCTCCAAGACTTTCAATTCCCTGGCCACCAAAACCTCATCTTCACCATGGACATCCAGTCCCTGTATGCCTGTATCCCCCTGCAGATGGCCTAAAAGCCCTCCACTTCTTTCTCTCCCACAGGCCCAACGAGTCCCCCTCCACCGACACCCTCATCTGCTTAACAGAGCTTATCCTTACCCTCAACAACTTATTATTTAACTCCTCCCATTTCCTACAAGTTAAAGCGGTGGCTATGGACACCCGTATGGGTCCGAGCTATGCCTGCCGCTTTATAGGATACGTGGAACAGATTCTCTTCTGCTGTTACACCAGCACCATCCCTCACCTCTTCCTCCGCTACTTTGATGACTGTATCAGCGCTGCCTTGTGCTTCCATGAGGTGCTTGAACAGTTCATTAACTTTACCAACACATTTCATCTCAACCTCATATTCACCTGGACCATCTACAATACCTCCCTCCCCTTCCTGGATCTCTCCGTCTCCATCTCTGGTAACCGTCTCAGCACCAAGATCTATTTCAAACCCACCAACTCCCATAGCTACCGTGCCTGGATCTCCTCTCACCTCCTGCAAGAATGTGATCATTTACTCCTAAATCTTCCGCCTCTGCCGCATATTGTCCCAAGATGGAGCATGCCACTGCCGGACATCGCAGATGTCCTCCTACTTCTAGGACCACAACTTCTCCCTTCCATTCATCGAAAATGCCATCAACCACATCGCTAGCATTTCCTGCACTTCTGCCCTCAAACGCCCTCCCGTCAACAAACATAAAGACAAGAGTTCCCTGGTTCTAGCATACCACCCCAACAACTTCGTATCATTCTCTGCCATTTCCACCACCTACAATCAACCCACTATCAAAGAGATATTTCCCTCCCCACACCTATCTACCTTTCGTAGGAACTGCTCACTCCATGACTCCCTTGTCTGTTCCACACTACCCACTAACCCCACCACCCCCGGCACCTTTCCATGTAACCACAGGAGGTGCTATGCCTGCCCCCTACACCTCCCCCCTCACCTCCATCCAATGCCAAAAACAAACTTTCCATATCCGACAGTGATTCACCTGTACATCCTCCAACCTGGTCTACTGTATCCATTGCTCCCAATGTAGCCCTTTCTACATTGATGAAACCAAACGTAGACTTGGGGGCCGACTCGTAGAGCATCTGCACTCTGTACACTATAATGAACAACACTTTCCAGTCGCTAACCATTTTAACTCCTACTCCTACTCCCTTGGTGACATATTCATTCTGGGCCTCCTACAGTGCCACAATGATGCCACACGCAGACGAGGAAGAACACCTCATATTCTGCCTTGGGAGCCTACAGCCCGATGGCCTGAATACAGACTTCACCAGTTTTAAAATCTCCCCATCCCTGGCTTCATCCCATGTCCAACCTTCCCTCTTATCCTGCCTCCTTGACCTGACACAACCTGTCCATCTTCTTCCCCAACAATCCACCCCACCTTTCCTGCTGCCCAATCCCCACTACCTCTACCTGCATCCACCTATGGCCATCCCACCTACCTTCTCCCAGCCCCACCCTTTTTCCCTATATTTATTTCCCAGCTCCCTTTTGCTCCCCAGTCCTGACGAAGGGTCCCAACCTGATATTTTCCTGCTCCTCTGATGCTGCCTGATCTGTTGTGTGCCTCCAGCTGCACACTGTATTGATTCTGGTTCCAGCATCTGCAGTACTTCCTATCAGCCTGTTCTGCTATACTGATGCACTTTGTATGGTATGATCAGCCCGTACAACACGCAAAACAACGCATGACAATAAATCAATCAATCAATCTCGGTGCATGTGACAATAATCAATAAATTAATCAACCTTTCTCTTTATTTTCCTGTCTGTGTTTGACTTGACATTGAATATCAGATTATCTGGTCATCATCACATTGTTGCTTGTGAGGTCTTATTGCGTAGATTGGTAGCTGAGTTTTCTACAACACAACAGTGACTACAACTGAAAAGCGTGCAATTGGCTGTGAAACTCTTTAGCATATCTGGTGTTTGTGAATGTGTTGCTTGCGGGTAGAATGATGTTGTCACCAATCCTCTCTCCTTTGACTTCATCTAAGAGCCTATTTAGTCTACACTAGTAGAGGATCAATCACTATTGAGTCTCAACAAGAAGAAACTCTTGCCATAACAAGATGTGGTTTACATCACGGGAGCAATTAGGTACAAGTTACATTAGTTTGTTAGACATTGTTACTAGGGCTGTAGTGAGACCTGTAGATATAGGTCTTCCCTCCCTGAGGCCTTCAGATGTTATGCTTTAACCAATCAATCCAGTATGGAATCATGAACCATTATGCAATGTTTTTTTATAAATGCAATTCTTTCTTCTTTCTTTCTATTGTCCTGAAATATAACATACCTTGGTTGCTAAAATTGTCCTTACAGCCGATGCCAGTTCCTCTGTGTTATTGAAATCTACTGTCCATACATATGGTTTCCCAATGAAATACTCAGTGTATGGATGCTGTGAGGAAACCTTGAAACAAAGAAAACAATAGATTCAGCGATTTTTTCCCAAAAATTGATGTCAAGATAATGGCGAGGCTAATAATGCTTTCTATTATTTGCAAGGAATTGCCATATTAACTTCAGATGAGAGGCAAATGCTCAAAAAACCAAAACATCTCAGCCTACTGTTGAATATTCTGCCATTAACTTTGTGAAAATAGCAAATTTCTGTATGGTTTCCCAATTGAGTGGTTGCAGTGGCTGAATTTTCTACACCTGCCCAGCAGATACATGACTGCATTGCTGCCATTTTAACTGCAATTTAGATTGGCAGGCTATAACTTGTAAAATGCTGCAGGGATCAATGCTGGGACATCACTATTCATTTCCTTTTCAATGAATTAGATTAAGGGACCAAGTGTATGGTAATTGAATTTTCTGATGACACAAAGACAGGTAAGAAAGCATGTTGTCCACAAGAGTTGGAGAGTTTGCAAAGGTTAAGTCACCACAGTCCCAGAAGACTGCTTTTTCATTAGAGAGAGAGATGACTGGTGGTTGTTTAATATGAGGGTCTGCACAAATAAGGGGTAATATTGAGAAAAAGAACCCTTCCTGGCAACGTCAGCTGATGTGGGAATTGAGCTCATGCTGTTGCTACTACTCTGTGTTGAAAACCAGCCATATATACATCCGAGCTAACCAACCCCTGCAAAGGAATTATAAACAGTTTAAATGAATAAAAACAATGGCAGATGGACACCATGGCTATTGTTTCCCAAACTTAGACTTCATGTGTCCTTATTTGAGAAAAATTGCAATTGAGTTAGAAACAGTTCAGAGTAGTTTCCCTTGACACATTCCTGGGATGAAAGGCTTGTCTTATGAAGAAAAATTGAACAATTAGACCTATACCTGTTGGAGTTTGGAAGTATGAGAGGTAATTTTATATAAAATCCTGAGGGGCCTTGACAGTGTGGACGCTGAGAGGTTGTTTTCTCATGTGGGGGAGAACTGAACCAGGGGACAAGATTTAAGAATAAGGAGTCTCACTTTCATCATGGAGAGGAGAGTATTTTTCTGTTTGATGATTCTTAGATCGTGGAATTCGTTTCCCAGAATATAATGCTGGTTGGGTTAATTAAGAACACAAAACAGAACATAGAACAATACAGCACAGGAACAGGCCCAATGCCTCACCATATATGTGCCAACCATGATGCCATTCTAAACTAATCCCATTTGCCTGCACATGGTCTGCATCCTTCTATTCCCAGCATGTTCATGTGTCTGTCTAAAAGCCTCTTAATCATTGATACTGTATCTGCTTCTACCATCTCCTTTGGCAGTGTATTTCAGGCACCTTCCACCCTCTGTAAAAAATAAACTTGCCTTGCACATCTCCTTCAAACTTTACCCAAACACTTCAAACGTATGCCCCCTAGTATTTGACTTTTCCATCCCGAGAAAAAGGCGATGACTATCCATCCTACCCACGCCTTTCATAACTTTGCATACTTCTATCAGGTCACCCCTTAACCTCCTACACTCTAGCAAAAACAATTAAAGCTTGTCCAACCTCTTCTGCACCCTTTTAAAGACTCCGTATCCTTCCTATAATGTGGTGACCAGAACTGTTGAGAAATGAATTAAAACAAGATAGCATTAGATAGATTTTTGTTAGACAAAGGGTTCAAGAGTAATGGTTGACAGGCAGAAATGTTAAGTTGACACCATAAAGCAATCAGTCATGATCTTACTGAATTGTGGAGCAGGTTTAAGAGGCTGAATGGCCTATTCCTGCTCCTAATTCCTATGCTCCTAGATTTCTAGTCAACTTCACAGGCACTGAAAATTAACCATTACCATTATGGAGTCTCATCTTTCAGCTTTAATTGTTGGACAAGCTTTAATTGTTGCTGGAGATGTTAAGAAGTGACAAAAACTTTTATTTCCAGTTAGTTAAATCTTTCTTCTCTTTATCTCTCTTTTTGCCTTTAACTTGACATTGAATTCATCTACAGCAAATTGCACTTCCTTTTCAATAATTGTGTTATTAATTTCAGAATTGTTTAATATGGTTGGTTAAAGAGCACACAGATACTAATACTGTTTCTTTGATGCCTGGGTCTGAATGGAGCATGGATACTTCTTAACATCTCAATTTGAACAGCAAAACCACTGCTAACATTAAATGTTTATTTGCCTGCCACCTCAATTTTTGCGCCACCATTTCCAGGCACACTATGTTAGAATTGATAATTTCATACATTCGTTCAGGGTATAATATTAGGGATCTGATGGTGTGTGTGTATGTTATTTATTGATATGCATTTTAGCAGAATGTGCCCATGAGCCTCTTTAAGACATTGAAGAGTATTGAAAAAATACCCTAAATCAGTATGGTTATTGGTGGCATAAGGACTGAATACGTTTCCAGTGTTCTGAATGCAGTCTGCCCTTTGTCGCCATTACCCTCAATTTCAATCACTGAGGTGTGAGATTCTTCTCAACAATATTTTATGTGTCATATTCAATATCAATGCTGTGCAAGGTAAAGAATAATGTAAACACTCCTTAAATGTTCAAATTTACTTGGAGAACATCAGCAGTACAACTTTATTTAAAAAGTGAAGGTGACAAAAATCAGCTAATCGTAGGACAATTAGCTTAATGTCTGTTATGGGGAAAATATTAGAGTCTAATAGACAGGATTTAATAACACAGCATTTAGAAATCCATAGTATAATCAAGTAGAGTCAGCATGGGCTTATGAAGGGGAAATTAGAATTAGAATATATTAGAATGTATTACAATTCTTTGAGGAGGTAACAATCATGGAGATAAAGGGGGAGTATAGGTGTAATAAACTTGGATTTTCTGAAGACTTTTGATGATGCACCACACAGTAGACTAATAAAGAGGCCATGATGTTGGTGATGGTATAGTAGCATGAATAACAAATGATAACTCTTAAAAGACAGAGTTGGGATCAGGGGACACTTTCAGGTTGGCAAACTGTAACTAGTGGAGTGACACAGGGATCAGTGCTGGGGCCACCATTATATCAATGACTTGAATGAGGAAAGTGAAATTACTGTAGCCAAGTTTACAGATGACACAAAATAGGTGGGAAGGCAAATGGTGAGATGACACAAAGATTCAGTAGAGAGATATAGATAGATTAAGTGAGTAGGCAAAAACTTGGAAGATGGAATACAATGTTGGAAAATGTAAGATTGTACATTTTGGCAGGAAAAATAGAGAAGCTAAACTTGATTTAAATGGTGAAGGAACACAGAAAGCTATAGAACAGAACAAGTTCTTATTTGTGAATCATTCAAAGCTAACATCAAAGTTCAGTGAGTGATAGGGAAGGCAAATGGAATGTTGACCTTTACTTCAAAGGGAATGGAATATAAAAGTAGAAAGGTTTTTCTAAAACTCTACAAGGCACTAGTATAGCTGCAATATTACGAAAGATTTTTGTCTTAATCTAAGAAAAGATATACCAGCATGGAGACTGTCCAAGGAAGGTTCACTTGGCTGACAACAACTATGGAGGGGCTGCCTTATGAGGAGAGGTTGAGTAAGTTGTGCCTGTACTCACTGGAATTTAGAAGAATGAGAGTTGACCTAATTAAAACACACAAGATTCTTAGGGGATTAGACAGGATAGATGCAAAAAGGCTGTTCCCCTTTGTAAGAGAGTCTAGGACAAGTGGGCATAATCTCATAAATAGTGCTGTACATTTAAGGCAGTGGCAAGGGGGATATCCTTCTCTCAGAGTGTAGAGAATTGGTGGAATTCATTACCACAGAGGGCTGTTGAGTTTGGATCGTTAAGTATAGTCAAGGCTGAGATAGACAGATTGCTATTCAGTAAGAGAATCAAAAGTTATGGGGCAAAGGCAGGAAAATGCAGTTTGGGATTATTAAATCAGCCATGATCTCATTGACTGGCAGGGCAGACACAATGGGCTTAATGGCTGACATGTTCCTATGTCTTGTGATCTCATAGTCTTAAGAAGTCAAACGTGAACTGTTTGATTACAGAATACAGTCTGTTTTATCGTTTATGTTCTGAATTGTTTCAGGGAAAAACAACAACTGTAGTTTGAAACCATAGCTAGTGTTGACTAAATTCAGACTTTTACTTCTGGTGCCAATCTCACATTGTATAGGATGGGTTAGAATTGTTGATGATATTTGACAGTTGCATGACCTTGAATCAGTCCTGTCATGAGTGACTCACATTCCTGTACATGCCGAAGACAGCACAATCAATTTGCTTCTTCTGTATTTGCAGCTCATTACACTGTACAAGAAAGAGAGTTTCATTCTGAATCATTGGACTTCCCCTCAGACTGGGATCGTGAATGGTTCTAGGTATTAACCTCAGCCTCCAGACCAGCTGTCAATCGAAGAGTCCCCAATGGGCAGAAGAGTGTGAGTCTTATTCTTTTCCTTTCTTTTTAATCATTTTATTTATTTAAGAAATGTTTATCTTTAAGTAAATTTATATTGTTGAGTCTTCTCTTAACTACATTTAACCAAATCTGAAGAACTGTTTGGGTACACTTTGTGATCCAAGACATTTTTTGCGACGAGGATGGGATTCAGGAAAATGTTTAGGGAAAGAGAAAAGCATCAAACTAAAAGTGTGCAATTTGTGTGTTTTTGTCCCTTGGAGTTTGAGATCTAAGGATGCTTTGAAGTCAGTTTGCATGTTGGGAATCTATGGTGATTTAAAAGTGTAGTGTGTGCCTGTATCAGTGTAGAAAATGTATGGTTAATGTAATGTCCTTTTAAGAAACCATCAGTGGTTGTATAATGCAAAAATCTGCGACAAAATGCTGATTCAAAAATTTGGTTCATAAAACTAGGTAAAAATGTCCCTTTTGGAACTGGTTCCATGTTGTGTATGAACTTAGGAAAGAATCTTGCGTAAATATTAATTCCATAAAATTACCATGTTTGAACTTTCATTTTCTGGCCACAGTGAACTTCCAAATACTGTTTTAACACCTGACTGAATCTTAAATTCCAGATGATAAGATTTACTCATTGTAAATATACTTTGCTTTAAAAATATCCAAGTGATAGGAAAATTAGGATGTTGAAAATGCAACTCTTTGTGGGTGAGGAGTTTAAAAAAGAAGAATTTAATTTAACAAAGGAGGTGGGCTTTTCCTTTCTTAAAGTATAACGCACATAATTCCTTGCAGGACTAGAGACGGATAATGTAATTATGTGCAAGGGTTTATGCCCCACCCGTGTTTTGAATCCATATTAGATGAATACTAATGAACCCATTCCGGTGAAGTGGAATTGATAGGGTTTTTTTTTTAGAAATTGGAGATACTGAATACTGAACCTGTTTGCAGACTTTCAATGTCACAATACAGTGAAAGGTGAGGCACCCTCGACCCATCAAGCCATTCATCAATAACAGATCTCAGTAGTTAGAGAACTACAGTGAAAATATTAAATGCATTGAGTATCAGGAATCTCAAAACGACTGAGCCTAGGTACACTTAAGCACATCATGACAAAAACTATATTAAGACTGACATACCCTGGTATTCTAAAATATTTAAATGGAATAGTTGCCTGAAAATTTAATGGGAGTCTAGGAAATGATAAAGTGCATGCACAAAGTCTCAATGGTTTCAAAGCATAAAAAATGGTTAGTCACTTTGAGGGAGTGAACAGAATATTGCATTTGGACAAATTTATATAGTGATATATCCTATAACTAGAATGAGTTGTCAAGTAACTTTAAAAAAAGGTAGGTCATCTTAGAGAAAGAACAACTAATTTATGTTTTGCCAAAATCAAACAGAAATGTTTGACTTCTGTTTTATAATGTCAAAAGATTATGTTTCATGGCCTACAAATCTCTCCAGATCTCTGGAACGAGACAGGTGGTAATAGTTATGTTGCAAAATTGGATGAGACAAAGTAGTTAAGGGTGGAAACTGGTGCCAGAAGACAAAAAAATTAGAATAACGGGTTGAAATGGCAATTGAGGTTAAAATGCATTTTCATGAAAAGGAAGTTTTGATGAGAGCACAAATTGAGAGCTTTCTTTTGGTGATGTTTGTCTCCTTTGTCTTTCTTTTTAAGCAAGGTTGAATTGGTGATCAAACCATTATCCAAGGCATTAGGACCATACATGGAGAAATAAGTAAAACCTCATAGATCGTTTGATAAGATCATATGGGAGTCAAGAATGCATGATCTTGTGATACTGATGTAAGTGTGCATAAGTGAATGTTACCTCAGAGGTAACAGACATGAGGGAATACACAGTAAAAAGAAACATGCACTGAAGAACCAATCTCAGACATGTACACCTACTTGACAAAAGGATTAGTGTGGCCTTGAAAAGCACAAAAACATAGTTTAAACAATAAGACATTGACACATAATCCATAGAGAAACTGACTAAAACAATGAAAGTAGTATTAGTGAAAGAGATGTAAAAAGAATTACAATCAAAATTAAAGGCATGATTGGTTATGATGTCAATGTGTTACAGAATTGAAAGAATATGGACTCTGGGAGGGCTAATAGTGGACAGAGTGAAAGGACCAATCAGATGACATACAGATACCCCATCTTGAGCATTTATATGATGCATATACTCCAGAGAGCTGGAGAAATTTTGAGATCATTTATGACCTTATTTTACTGTTATTGGTGAGGTAATCTGGAACTGGAGGATTCAAAAAAAGCAAATTAAGGAACCTGAATCTGGAATATTTTGAATTTTAGAGCAAATTATGTAAATAGATTAACTGAAAAAAACGTAGACGATATTCTAGTTGTCTCAGTCAGATGGCAGCAGTAATTAAAATTAAAGTGCACAGAAAGATCCAAATGCCAGAACAGAAAGGAATCAACTAACAGCCAGCTAATCTGGCACTGTCTCTTTCCTCCCTCTCCCTCTTGCAGGTTTTAATGGCCCTCACTACATGATCATCAACAAGCAGCAGGAACAGGATCCTCGACCCCACAATGGGAGCTGGAATAGATTAAGGTTGCATGTAAGTATATGTGATGCGGTTGTGCCGTGACTGTAATAAAGAATATTAGTGATATTAGCATGAGCATGAAAATGCTAAACCTCCATGGACTCCTTTGATTTCATCGGATCCGACAGGCAAGTCGCAAAAAGGGAACTTAATGTTAACATGACTTGCTGATTCAGCCTTGACTGTATATCACTAGTGGGATATATTTAAGGTTGGTCACCAAAGGCCCACTGTGATCATTAATTTGATCATGCCCTATTGTTGTATTGCTCGTATTGGTTATTATCTCGATGGTTATTATCTGATTTGAGTCTGCATCTGCAACTGTAACATGCTTTGTCAAATATCATCGGGGTGGATTGTATAGGATGGGTTCGAATTGTTGATGACATATTTGTGTCATGGCGATTCATGTTCCTGTACATGCCAATGGTGGCCCCAATCAACTTGTTTTCCGTATTTGCGGCATGTTATGCTGCACAAGAGAGAGAGCTTTGTTCTGAATCATTGGACTTCCCCTCGGACCAGGATCGGGAATGGTTCCAGGAACGAACATTAGCTTCTAGAGCAGCTGTCGATCGAGGAGTCCCCAATGGGCAGAAGGGTGTGAGACTTATTGTTATTTTTTCCTTTCTTTTTCATCTTTTTATTTACTTAATAAATGTTCATATTTAAGTAAATTTATGTTGTCGACTCTTCTGTTAACTACATTTAACTGAATCCAAAGAACTGTTTGGATACACTTTGTGATCCAAGACACATACTTATGTTGAAATCCTCATTCTTGCAATCAGGGATCTTGCATGAGCAAATATTATTCTATGTGTGATCACATAATGAGAGGTGATCTTATTGAAACATATAGCAGGGTATAATGATGCTGAAAGAACATTTTCCCTTGTGAGGGAATCTGGTACCAAGTTGTTACAGTTTTAAAATAAAGGGACCCCAATTAAGATGGAGTTGAAGAGGAATTTCTTCTTTCAGAAACTTGATAATCTTTGGAATTCTGTTTAACAGAAAGCTGTGAAAGCTGAAATCATTGGATATAATCAAAGCTGAGAATGACAGACTTCTGTTTTGCACAGTTTCGAGGGTTACAGGAGGAAAGTGAAGGCCATGATGGGAAGGTAGTGCCGCAATAGTAATGTCACTGGAGTAGTAGTCCATAGGCACAAAGTAATGCTCTGGGGGCATAGGTTCATGTGTCACCAAAATGGCTGCGGGCTTTAAATTCAATTAATCAAATCTGTAATTGAAAGCTAATCAGCAGTACCAAAGATCATGAAACTATCATTGACTGTTGCAAAATCCCATCTTGTTCGGGAAGGAAAGCTGCTGACCTTATCTCCATGTAACTCCAGATCCACAATAATGTGATTTGGTCTTAAATGACCGCTGAAATGGCCTGACAAGCAATTCAATTCAGTGGGATTTAAGAATGTGCAATAAATATTAGTCTTGCCGGTGATCTCATGAAATAATAAATAAAAACAAAATCAGGTTAGCTTTGAGCCGGATTCAAGTGGCCAAATTTGCTACATCTGCTCCTATTTCTTATGTGCTTGTAATACTTTGATATTCACACGGCTGTGGTACACTTTCTGATTTAAGGGATTTGTTAACTAAGAGGAGAACCATTACCATCTGACTGTGAAGTTTTAAATAAGGACACTACCTCTTTCTCAGAGAAAGTTTGACAATGTTGGCTGCCTCGTTAACACCAGAGTTATCCAACATACAAAATAAGAAAAAAACACAGGGTGGAACTAGCAGGAAAATAGCTCTCACTATCTTTTCCCTTTGTAGAGAATAAATTTGGATCATAGTTAGTGGGGCATAATAAGATCTAAATTGGTTTTGGGCTGGTAATAGGGTACTCACAGCATTTACCCCAAACAGGAGGTCTGAGGTGTCCTCAATGTTGGTTCTTGGCTTTCGCTGACACTATTTTGGTGAGCTGTCAACATCTGTCCTTCCTCCACATACATCTCTTCTGTGTAATACTTTCAAATGTTGTGCAAATTTCTTCACTGGTCAAATGTATTTCCAGAATGAGTTGGAGGCAACAGTAGTAGTGTGGTGGGTGATTATGAAGGCAGTGGCTTTAGAGAACCACTCCTATACCTGTTGTTTTCACACCAAATTTTTATGGATTTTTTTTTAAGAAAAGATTTTATTAGCTTCCTTCTCTTAATTTAAGTTGTTGTTGTTGTTCTAAGGCTGCAGTAGCTGCTTAAGAATCCAGAGAAGGACAAATCCAATCCCTGCTCTAATCATTGCGGACAATTTTCTGTAAGATGGCTTAAAATAGACACTAGGTCCTTCAGTTACTTAAATAAAAGGTGGAACAGAAGGAAAAGATCAAACCACAATTTATATCATGCCTACTCATATACACATAAACATCCTTGGGGTGCAATGTTTCTTTAGACTGGGCCTCATTTTACCTCATTTACCTCTATTATCTGGGTAGGATGAGGTCTAATTTCTACCTACGCAATGTTGTTTTCTTTTATTCTCAAAAATCACGTATTTGATTTTCATGCCGTCTGGGAGACTTGGTGAACAGGTGAATATGACAGCAGGATCTAACTTCAAGATCTCCAACCTCATTCCAAGGGTTTTTGATTTTTAACTAGTGCTGTTTAAAGTGTGGCCTAGTTTGGTTCATGAGCCTGGACTCTGGATGTCCAATGTAGACAACACCTTGTAGGGATAGCGATGTCCTTATGCTCCTCAACTTGTATGGAGTCAGGCCAGATTTTAAATGACTCGAGGGTCATGAGCCCTCCAAAGTATCATGAACTGCAGTCTGGATGAAGGAACCTTTTGTAAGACAGGTCGGAACTGTCTTAACTGTGATCCCATGCCAAGCTATGCTCCTGCACTCTCATCCTATGGTACTACGTGTCTTGCATGACATTTCATGCCCCTCCATCCCTTCACCCATGGCACCTCATACCATCCATGTGAATCAATGGCTCTTCCATGCTCTTTTAGTCACTATATAATATGTATAGAACTTAGCGACAATCGGATATATTAAAAAAACTTTAAAAGTCATGTATTCATAAAAATTGCTGGCACTACAGCTCATTAAAACTGTCAATAAGCCATACCTCCTAAAATCTCAATAGCAGAAATTTCAACCACTTGCAACGTCTTTACCTTTTGTAAATAAACATAGTGAAATTTATCGAGTAACTCAGGGATGTCTGGGCTCTCAGTTAAGATTCATTACGCAACCCTGGTGGGGAGGTAGGGAGGAGATAGGTCAGTCCAGGGAGGACGGACAGGTCAAGGGGGCGGGATGAGGTTAGTAGGTAGGAGATGGGGGTGGGGCTTGAGGTGGGAAGAGGGGGTAGGTGGAAGGACAGGTTAGGGAGGTGGGGACGAGCTGGGCTGGTTTTGGGATGCGGTAGGGGGAGGGGAGATTTTGAAGCTTGTGAAGTCCATGAATGTCCAGTCCCTATATATCTGTTTGATGTGGAAATTCTTCTTGGGGCCTGCGATGGAGGTGAGGGAGGAGGTGTAGGGGCAGGTGTAGCACTTCCTGCCGTTGCAGGGAAAAGTGCCGGGTGTGGTGGGGCTGGAGGGGAGTGTGGAGCAGACTCCCTGGACTGACCTATCTCCTCCCTACCTCCCCACCTACACTCACCTTTACTGGTTCCATCCTTGCCTCTTTGACCGGTCTGTCTCCTCTCCATCTACCTTCTCCTCTATCCATCTTCTATCCGCCTCCCCTTCTCTCCCTATTTATTTCAGAGCCCCCTTCCCCTCTCCCATTTCTGAAGAAGGGTCTAGGCCCGAAACGTCAGCTTTCCTGCTCCTGTGATGCTGCTTGGCCTGCTGTGTTCATCCAGCTCTGCACCTTGTTGTCTCAAAAACAGGATTCTAATTTGTTTAGAGATAGTAATAACTGCCGATGCTGGAGTCAGAGATAACACAGTGTGGAACTGGAGGAACATAGCAGGCCAGGCAGCATCAGAGGAGTAGGAAAGCTGACATTTTGGGTTGGGACCCTTTTTCAGATTTGTTTTCTGCAATGACTCCATGAAAAGAGGCAAGAAAAACGCTTGTTACAAAATTAAGAAAATGGAACAAAAACAACAACAGAAATTGCTGGTGAAACTCAGCAGGTGTGGCAGCATCTGTGGACAGAAAGCAAAGTTAACTTTTCGGGTCCAGTGACTCTTCTTCAGAGTCGAGAAAGGATGTTTTTCTCTGATGAGAAATGAATGGGTCCAGTTGGCATTGGTTTTATACCTTGCAACATAGATGCAAATGTGACATGAAGTTAGCATGGGACAAACACAGTGCCTTGCCTGTACATCTGTGGTCATCACAACATAGTGCACCGGAGAGAACATGAAAGCGATGCTACGTTGGTGTATTAGATGTCATGCGAATTATAACTGAAAGATTCTTTTACAATTACCTTACACTATTCTTTTTGTGACATAAAAAGGTGTAGAGCTGGATGAACACAGCAGGCCAAGCAGCATCAGAGGAGCCGGAAAGCTGACATTTCGGGTCCAATGAAGAAGGGTCTAGACCCGAAACGTCAGCTTTCTGCTGCTCTGATGCTGCATGGCCTGCTGTGTTCATCCAGCTGTACACTTTGTAATCTCAGATTCTCCAGCATCTGCAGTTCCTACTATCTCTGAATTAATTATTTCTGTGTTTGCTACTACATTTTTTATGTTTGCTTTTTCATCAGTGCAAGATCTAGTGCTAACCACACATTAGAAATCAATGCCAGATACTGCAATTGTTCAGATTCACTCTGCAATTAGCATTTTCACTGCCTCTGGACCTCTTTATGCAGAATCACAGCACCTCTGCTCAGGGAAAGCAGACTGCATGCAGTAAGAGTCAAAATTTTTGAGCTGTTACAAAATCACTTGCCTTGCTTATATTGTCCAGTGTCAAAGCAAATTGCTTGTTAAAAATCCTTTTTTACTGACAAAATGTCATATTTACATTGCATATTTAATATACTAGTACACAAAGATTTTCTTAAATTTGGCTTATAGGATTTTTGTATCTCATGCAGTATACTTTCTATTATTGAACAAGTTTTATTCGGTGAGTTTTCCTTGTAGTCAGATGCTGTCTGCGGTACAGGTTCGTGATGTATCTGACAATATTGGAGCTTCCTTATTTCAGGTTAGTGAGACATTAACAGCCATGACCCTGTGTGCAGCGTGTTGCCATTATAAGGCAACTGATAACAGAGACATCAGAGATAATAGGTACTGCAAATGCTGGAGAATCCGAGATAACAAGGTTTCTGATGAAGGGTCTAGGCCCGAAACGTCAAGCCTTCCTGCTCCTATGATGCTGCTTGGCCTGCGGTGTTCATCCAGCTCCACACCTTGATAACAGAGACATAATGTTGCCTAATATTATAAGCTGTACATTGAGACAGAGCGAATGCTTCAGACAGGGCGACATAATTTTTCACAGTAAGAAATGAAACAACTGATTGTATGTGACAAAGGTGTCACTATGTCATTCAAAATGTCTGCATCGTATTAATTGTAGTGCCACCAAAATTCACTGTCATGCATAAAATCAAATCTTATATTGCATGGTAAAATAAAGCATCAGGAATATTGCTGTTTAATTTGTGTAAACCTTGTGACTCAGGTTAATTAAACTGATGGAATATGCTTTGCTATGTGCTCTCAATTATTGTCTCACATCTTACCACTGTAGCAAACCAACTAACATGTTGGATTTCAACCACAATATCCTTTTTAAAGTAATAAATGCGGTATTAGACAACAGCAGCATTTTGCTATTTTATTAAGGGGTGTTGTGCTCCTATTTATGCATGTATTTTCACATTAATTACTGAAAGGGGGATTATTTTTCTCCCAAACCAACCCAGAGAAGTTATCCCTTGAAAATTATTGTAGAGCATTGTACGGGGTGCACTCAATAGCCACCCAAATTTGGTAGCTGTTTTACTGCAGTGCATGCCACTGAGCAGCTCATTTGAGGAGGAAGATAAACTGGTGAGACAACAATGAGGGGGAAACAGATTGTGAACAAATTAGAAGAAGAATATGTAGAGAACCAAAGGGAATTTGATGTGAGAAGAACAACCGACCAGCAAGGAAAGTAGGACACACAAAAAAATTGTAAAATAGCAACTAGCCCTTTCTGGCCTTATTCAGCCTAAGTCCACTATCAATTTTCTCCTCTGCCCTTCACACAAAAAAGATCAATTTGGCAGGCAATTTGCTTTAGCAGGCTTTAGAATTGGTTGGCAATTCTTGATTGCCCGATTTGCCCTCCTATTCAATGCCAATTTGATCCTTAGTAGTTGGTAAATTGCCAGAACAAGTTAACTTTAATTATTTTGAAAGAAAGCCAGGAGTATCTGCAGGCCTCTGATTGTGAGTTTCAATGAAACAGCAACCTGGTTAATACACAGAGAGCTTTTTCAGATTACAGTAAAGTAATGCATCCCATAAACACAAATCTGTTCCCTGCAGCTGCCGGCTGCATGTCCTGATATCAGAGCACTTTGTGCTGCAATCAAAACTAAACAACTGAGCTAACTCACAGTAGAATTTCTCATCAATCATTGAGCCTTGTGTAGATAACTAACGTATTTGTGATAAGCCAAATATTCTACATTAATGATATATAATAAAATTTGATTATAAGAAGACCATAAATACAGATTATCCATAACTTTAATGCTGGTTAACTAAAGCTATTTTCAAACTGGTTGTAGAAGATTTTAAAGCAATCAATGTTACCAACATAAATTAGGGTTTATAGCCAAATGTTAGAAAACAACTTTGACACAGAAACTGTGATTTGAATAGCATGCATACCTGTTTCTAAAATGAAAGAGGATCACAATTTCAAAACCAGAAGTAGTAAAGTGAACCATAGTGAAACAACTTTTGGATAAGAAAAGTTCCTCCTTTGAGGTAACAAGTGTTCTGGTAACATTTTGCACCGTGATTGTTTTAGTCCAACTTCTAATTAAAGACATATCATGGGGACTAACATTTCTTTAGATTGAGTGAAGCTGTTTTAATATAAGTTGCCTGTACAGAATTTTACTGGCACTTTCCTTAATCTACTAATTTGCATGGTATAAAACCAATGTAAAACTGGAATTGAAGCAAATGAAAATTCATATGTAGCCTTTAAAATCAATGTCCAGGCCGTACACTTCAGGACCAGCCTAAAGGCAAGTAAGTAAAGAAAGAAGAATCCATTGCTATTTCATTCCATTCCTGTAACTTCACTGCATACTTGTGTATATTTTGTGTTTTTATAATATTTTTCGAATATACTACAATGTGAGTATCCATGGCATAAAGTCAGAGAAGAATGGAGAATTCATTCATTCACAGTTCCGAATTATCATTAAACCCTGAAGATTAAGTAATACACCTGGGTAAAAAAGGCTTGTTCAGTTTCCTATGTTACATCCTGTTAGAATGAAGGTAAAATCGTTGTAGTTTCACCCTATCTCGAATCAGCCTTATATCCAATGGGCAGGCAATCTTAAATTGGAGGCTTATCTGTTACCCTGCAGAAATAAGAAGCACATCAGAAAGAAGGTGCTGATGGTGAAGAGGTTAATTAGCAAAAAGCCATCCAGATATCATAGTTGCATGATACTTTTGTTTCTGAGGGCAGCAGTAAACAACAGACCCCATGCCAGTGGAAGGGGGAAGCAACAATAAACTGTTTTAGAACAAGCAAACAGGAGAGAACGGTCTCCTGAGTCCCATGACCCTTTTGCACAGTATGAAGGGTGAACCATCTTCTGCAATTCTGACCCAAAGTTGGCACATAGAAGAAAGGTTAGAATAGGTGATTATGAAGATATGTGTTTCAGCACCCAGGGAAGCACAACTTAGGCAAGGAACAGAGCGGTGGTGTACACTTTGAAACTTTAGTATTGATCTGCACTTAAGTTAGTTAAATGGACAAGTATGCATACATTTCACGCCAATTCATGTCACAATCTTTTCCAGGTGGACAAGCAGTCAAGTTGGAGGAGGTCTAGTTAGTTTGACAGAGTGGATTTTGTTTACTAACAGAGGAGAAGGAGATCAGGCTGTAATGTTAAAGGTGGATTATGTTACAAAGAGGAGATGACTTCAGAGATGAACAGTGATGATTCTGTGTAATCATCACTGATAACTCCCCTGATTGCTGGTCAAAATGATCATCTCTTCTGCGTAGTTATGCCTACTGAGCAAGGACCTTCCTATCAGTCACATCCTGACACATGAACTTGTGAAAAGCACATGGAACTATATCTATTCTTATCACATGATCTGGGATGTGCAGCTGAACCTGTGCAGACAGATAAAGCTTGCTTTAATATCCTAATAGTCTTTTTGTAACCTTCCTGGTTAAAAACATGTGCCTTATTGTAGTGCTCCTCTGTTGCTATTTGGGCCATTCTTAGTGGAGTTATTAACCATGGGAGCGGGAAGCATGCTTTGTAATGCATAAATTATCTGTTGATTTGAATCTTTTCATTAAAAGAGTCAAAAAGTGTCAAATAATGAAAGAAGAACACTTGATGACAAATTCCTGCATGACAGGCATTGATATAAAGAACATTAGTGGAATGGAAACCAAGTGGATGATCTTTGGATGTTCTCAATTCAGTGGGAATGTCATTAATTGCATCTTACTGTGATGAAAGATGTATAATTTATATATATTATAACCTATTTTAGATTTTGAATTTTGAACTTGTGGCATATAGGTTTTCTGTGTGTTTGCAATGATTTATTGATTAACTTGTTAGAATTTCTATAGCCAGGGTGATTTACTTTGAAAACACAGTATTTGGGGGCAGCTTCCTAGAAGTAATGGGGTTTTGTTTACCTTGGGGGAGTTACGAGTGAAAAAAAGTAAAACACTAGGCTTTCAGATAGATCATTCAGGAATTTTTCTTTGGATTTGAAGGCATCACCCAAAGCTTGAAAAAGAGCTTTTGGGTTTCCATATGGCCATTTGTAAAAATCTTGGCTTAGAGGTTTTAGAAGATAAATGCGTAAAACATTTGTTCCTGAGAAAGTGAAGTAGTTTATGACTATGAAGAAAGAGGTTTCTTCAGTATAAGGAGTTTAGTTTAGAGATTCCAGGCCAGAAATGTTTGCTTAAAACCTTGAAGGGGCTGTTTGAAGCTGAAAAAGTCTAATCTCAGTTTTGTGAAAGAAGCTATCAGATTCTCAAGAACAGGGACTTGAAGCCACAATTAAATTAAGCCTTGTGAATAGGCAAGAGAAAGGAATTCTCCCTGACATGAATACTATAAAAGATTTTTTTTTTGGTATTAATGGGATTGTATTTTACCACGCATTTTGAATTTTTTATATTTATATTGTATGTAAATAGTCTGGTTAATTTTATTTAGACTTTATTTCTTGTCTGTAATAACCTTCTATTTTATTGTTAAAACCAGATCTGCGGCATTATGCATTTCAGTGAAAGACCAGCTTGTTAAAACTAAAAATAAAATCTGTCAAGCCAGATTTCAATCTGTGATCTGACTTGTCCAGTATTAACATTAGCTAAGATCATAAGACTATTACTTAGGGAATCTAGAAACTATAAAATGATTTGGCTTTATTGTTTGATTACCTGAGTTTAATAACAAAAGTGATGATAACCTGCTCTACTTGAAAAGTATTAATAACACAATGAATGTATGCCTTTACTCCTGTGTGGCTCATTGATGCATTGTCACCAACACAACACAGGCCCTCTGCCATTGATGTTTTGATGGTGAACACTTCATTGCCATTGACAGAACAGAGTGAGGAGAAAAGTACAGCTTTTTGCAGCAGTTCAAAGTTGTAACTTGTGTTTTTGCTGATGTACACTTTGTCTATGCACAACTCCTCAGAAAGTTTATCACAAGACCTATGGTGTCATATATTCAATGGAGTTGTTATAACGTGTGGACCACTTCCTCCATAAATGGTGCCTGACTTTCCTTAGCTCCTTCCTGAGTTCCTTCTCTCTGTTTCTATGATAATGCACATGTTACGTCCATGGATAATGCCATTACTTGCCTCTCTTGATGTGGGTTTCCCTCTGAAGAACTCATTGTTTTTTGAGTTGTGAGGTGGGTTGAATCGGGGTTGAAGGAAAATACATCCATTAGCAATGGCTTCCAGAGGGGCAGGTCCTTCATATGGGAACCCCAATCCAATGAAGAGCTAGAGAATAAAAGCAAAAGCAAAGATAAAGATAATTAGGAATGAAAGGCTGATATGACAATAGTCAAGCAGGAAAATACCAATACCGGGAGGGACACAGGCAAATGTCTGGGGCATTGTAGGTAAGACTTGAGAGCTACAGTGGAGCAAATTTCATCCTGTCAAGGTCAGTACAGTTGGCTTTAGCTTTCAATGTACCAACACACCTCAAGGAACTTCACTTCACAAAGAAACATGTTAAGGCAGATCATTAAATATTTAGTAATGCTTTAAGAAAGGAAAGAGAAGTTGAGATGTTTAGAGAATCCCAGAGCACATAACCCCAGCAGCTAAAGGAGCAACCCCCATTGGTCATATTGTATCAGAGATAAAAGGTACTGCAGATGCTGGAGAATCCGAGATAACAAGCATGGGGCTGGATGAACACAGCAGGTCAAGCAGCATCATAGGAGCAGGAAAACTTGACGTTTCGGGCCTAAACCCTATGATGCTGCTTGACC
>JAHRHZ010000079.1:10218858-10254671 GCA_024137785.1 Ginglymostoma cirratum | reverse complement strand
CCTATGATGCTGCTTGACCTGCTGTGTTCATCCAGCCCCATGCTTGTTACCCCCATTGGTCATATGTTTAGGTAAGGCCGTAAGATTAAGACCATAAGACATAGGAGCAGAAATTAGGCCATTCAGCCCATTAAGTCTGCTTCACCATTCAATCATGGCTGATAATTTTCTTAACCCCATTCTTCCCCGTAATCCTTGGTCCCCTTGACAATGAAGAATCGATCTATCCCTGTCTTAAATATACTCAATAACCTGGCCTTCACAGCCTTCTGTGGCAGTGAATTCCATAGATTCACTACTGTCTTGCTAAAGAATTTTCTCTTTATCTCTGTTCTAAAAGGTTTTCCCTTTGCTCTAAGGCTGTGCACTCGGGTCCTAGCTTCAAAGTTTAGTTTATAATTGACTATATTTAAAGGGCAGATTTGGAGGAGTTCAGGGAATTGTAGGGCTGGAGGAGATAACATGGGGCAAAATCATAGGTGACTGTAATATGGTGAAGAGACTTATAAAATTGAGGCGTTGCTTAATTGAGAGCCAATGTAAATCAGCGAGCACAATGTTGATGGGTGATGGGTAGACACAAGATAGGGCATGGGCAGTGGAGATTTAGATGAACTTATAATTGATTGTGGGTTGAAGCTGGAAGGCTGGTCAGAACAGCATTGGCAGAGAAACAGAAGTAATTGCTTTGGGTTTCTCAAAATTTAATTGAAGGACATATTGGCTGACTAATCTTTCAAGATAGGGTTGCTGCCAGGTGTGGATCATTATGAGATGTGTTTCTATCAGTTCAATCTGGCTCATGGCTCCAACTCATTCTCCTGTTTCAATCTCATTGCAGTGTGGTTTCCTAGTGGTATCTCCCTTCTGAAGTGATTGCAGTAGGCGTGCAATGCAGCACCTTGAGCTGGTGGATCAAGGAGTAGAGAGGAGAAGAAATGTGGCCCTCAAGATGTTTCTTTGCTCTGAATGAGTTACTGAAAGGCCAAACAGATACAACAGTTTGGAGATATTAATTTCTTTTCTTTTATTTTAATGGCTACCATATTCTCCTCACCATCTTCTCCTTTCCCATCTGCTTCTTCATGAAGATACAAAAACAACTACCTGGACAAATTGCTGAAGTTCCAAGCATTACTTTTTAACTATCATTTACCACTGGTATAGTTGGAAATAAGATAGCATGTGAGACAGTGAATGACGTACCAGAGATAATTCTGATTCAGAGGATGCAGTGTTAGATTTCTCTACTCTGTTTACTTCTGAACAATGTTGTGGGTCTGCCTTCATATGTGTGGTATGCTGCTGGGAAATATCTATTTGAAATTAATATGTCATTTAGAAAAATCCATTGCTATGAAAGTAGCAGGACATTTAGAAATGGCATTACAGACACTGAATGTCCCACTATCAACACTCTGGGGAAGGTTACCATTGACGAGAAATTGAACTGGATTCATCATACAAATACAATGGCTACTAGAGTGTACTAGAGGCTAGGAATCTTCCAATGTGTACTTCACTACCAAAATCCCCAAAGTCTTTCCACCATCTACAAAGCACAAGTTGGGAGTGTGATAGACTACTCCCCACTTGCCTAGATGAGTGCAGCTCCAACAGCATTCAAAATGCCTGCCACCATCAGAACAAAGCAGACTACCTGATTAGCATCACATCAGCAAACATTCACTTCCTTCACCACTCAGAAAGACCAGTGTGTATATCTACAAGATGCACTGCAGAAATTCACTGAGTACCTTTCAAATGCAAGACCACTTATGTCGTATTTGGACTTCCAGAAGGTGCCCATCAAGGTACCTCAGAAAAAGTTAAGTCATAAGGTAAGAACCCACAGTTTTGGAGGTAGTATGTTGGCATGAGTAGAGAATTGGCATACGGGCAGGAAACAGTTAGTGGAGATAAGGGGTTCTTTCTCAGGTTGTGAATCTATGACCAGTGGGGTTCCACAGCGATCAGTGCTGTTTACAATATATATTAATGAGTGTGATGAAGAATGTGGATGTACTGTAGCCCAATTTGCAGATGACAAAGAAAAAGGTATAAAGGCATGAGGGATAAACACAGTTCACAAAGAGATATTGATCAGTTATGTAAGTGGGCAAAAAGTTGGCAAATTGTTTATAATGTGGGAAAATGTAAATTTGTTAATTTTGGAAGGGAGAACAAAAAGAATAGAATAACATTCAAATGGAGAAAAACTGCAGAAAGCCTTAATACTTGGAGGTACATGTACATGAAACACAGAAAGCTCGCACACAGGTGCAACAGGTAATCAGGAAGGCACATGGGGAATGTTGGTCCTCACTTAAAGGCATTGGAATAGGAAGTCTTACTGCAACTGTACAAGGTGCTGGTGAGACCACATCTAAAATATTATGCAAAAACTGAAGTTGCTGGAAAAGCTTTGCAGGTCTGGCAGCATCTGCGAAGAAAAATCAGAGTTAACGTTTCAGGTCCAGTGATGCTTCCTTAGAACTGATGGTAGCTAGGAAAATGTTTGTTTACGTGCAGAAGATAGGGAGGGGAAGGGGATAAGGAGTAAACAATAGGTGGGGATAGAGCCCAAAGACAGAGAAGAGCAGTTGGATAGACAAAGGAATTGATAATGATCTGGTTAGGAGGATGAATAGTGGTTAATGGGGTCTGTTAGTGACTAACAATAGGTAGTCTGTAATGGTAGACTATGTGATAACAAGGCCTGGTGCATGGGGTTGGGCCTAAGACATAGGAGAGTTTAGGCTCTAAAATTATTGAACTCGATATTGAGTCTGGAGGGCTGCAGGGTCCCCACTTGGAAAATGAAATGTTGTTCTTCCAGCTTGCACTGAGCTTCATGGGAAAACTGCAGGGAACAGGGCGGTGTGTAAAAGTGGCAGGTAACAGGTAGCTCAGGGTCTTTGTTGCGAGCAGAACGTAAATGTTCTGCAAAGCGGTCACCCAGTCTACGCTTCATTTCCTCATTGTAGAGGAGACTACATTGTGTGCTGCTTCACCTGGAAAGTATGCTTGGGCCCTTGGGTAGTGGGGAGGGAGGAGGTAAATGGGCAGGTGTTGCAACTTTGCCGGATACAGGAATGCTAGGAAGCCCTCGGTTGAGGAATAAGGTGGACATTTCAGAGCTAATAGCTTTCCCTTGTCGAAGTTGGCCTCACCTGAACATAAGTGGTGGAAATGGAGAAATTGAGACAATGGGATGGAGTTTTTACGAGAAGCAGGATGTGAGGATGTATAGTCCAGGTAGCTGTGGGAGTTGGTGGGTTTATAGTGGATATTAGTGGCCAGTCTATCCCCAGAAATGGAAACAGAGATGTTGAGGAAGGGAAGGGAAGAGTCAGTGATAGACCTGGTGAAAGTGAGGGCAGGGTGGAAATTGAAAGCAAAATTGATGAGCTTTTCCAATTCTGGACGAGAGAGGGAAGCAGCACTGATGATATCATTGATATGTCGGAGAAAGAGTTGTGGGTGGCGGCTAGAGTAGAACTGGAACAAGGAATGTTCCACATACCCCACAAAGAGATGGGAATAACTGGGCCCCATGCAGGTACCCATTGCCACCCTTCTCCAGCCAGGAGTTTATGACCCGCCCCTTTTTGAATCTGCAATAGATTAATACTAATGAACCCATTCTGCTTGACATGGAATGGATAGAACTTGTTCTTTTCAGAAATTGGAGACACCGAAGGCTGAACACTTTTCAATGTCGCAAAGTAGTGATGGATGAGGCATCCTCAACCCATCAAGCCCTTCATCAATAACACATTAAAATAATGGGTTGAAGGGGCAATTCAGGTTACAGTCATGAAAAGAACGTTTAAACGAGAGTGTGAAACTAATAGCTTTCCCTTGGTGATGTTTGTGTCCTTGTCTTTCCTTTTAAAAGAACTGGTGATCAAACCATTACCTGAGGAATTGGGACCACATGAGGAGAGATAAATAAGACCTAACAGATCATTTGATTGTATGGGAGTCAAAAATGCATGACATGGCTTTGGGACACTAATGTAAGTGAATGTTACCTCGGAGGGAACAAACATGAGACAATAAAAAGCATGCACTGGAAAACGGGTCTCAGACAAGTACACCTACTTGACAAAAGCACTTGTGCGGCTTGGAAGAGCATGAAAACATAGTTTAAATGAATAGACACTGACACAAATCTATATATAAACTGAATTTAAAACGATGAAAGTAGTATTAGTGAAAGGGATGTAAAAAGTATTACAATCAAAATAAAAAGTGTGATTGGTTAGTATATCAAAATGTTGTAGCAATGAAAGAATATTGATTCAGGAAGGAGTAATAGTGGACTCAGCGAAAGAGCCCATTGGATTGACATACAGGTATCTCATCTTGAGCATTTGTATAATTAAACTAGTAGGTGAAATTGTAATGTGTTAGGACAGTTAGTGAATGTGAAAGAAGGCTGAGCTAAGACTCAGGTGGTGTAGGAGCTGTGGTAAGGGAACCCTAGGGAAAATAAAAGCCAGGAAGCATAAGTTGAAGGTAAAGCCTGATGAAAATTGGAGCTGTATTGTTTGATCCCATGTGTATTGTAGCTGAAAGGGGGTACCTGCGTATGGAGATAGTTACCACTCAATGATACAATTATTCATAAAATTAGCGTGGAGGGAAAAGTATTGAAGAAGTATCCTCAAGACAGAAGCAGATGAAGAGAGCTGGAAAAAGCTTTGAATCCATGTATTACGTTATTGTACTGTTATTGAGTGAAGTGATCTGTGGATAGGGAACTGGAGGATAAAAAAAAAACAAATTAAGGAACCTGAATCTGGAATATCCTGAATTTTAGAGCAAATTATGTAAATAGATTAACTGAAAAAAGAATGTAGACGATATTCTGGTTGCCTCAGTCAGGTGGCCCAAAAAACTGGTTCCATCATGACCGTACATCAGGGGTGTGATATATATATTTAAGGGTCAGTCCCCAGAGGCCACTGTGATCATTAATTTGGTGGTACACCCTTTTGTTGTATTGTTTGCATTGATGTTAGTTATTTTTATTGCAGTTTTAATCTTCTGGTGTAGATTAAATACTCTTATACATTCTTGCACGGCTGTCGCTGACTTACATCTGCATTTGAAATTGTAACATGCCTTGTCAAATATCATCGGGGTGAAACGTATAGGATGGGCCTAAAAGCTAAAAGCTAGTGATGATATTTGACAGCTGCATGAGAAAATAGATTGTACAGGATGAGAAAATAGGCTGGGAAAGTTAATGATTATAATTGACAAGCTGCATGACCTTGACTGAGTCCTATGAACATTCCTTTACGGGGTGAAGACGACACCTGCAGCTTATTTTTCTGTAGCTGTTTTCTGTACTAGTTTTGTCTTCTGTATCTGCTTTCTCTGCGCTGGCTGTTTGTTACACTGTATAAGAGAGGCAGAGTTTTGTTCCGAGCGCTAGACTTTGCCTCGGACCTGAAGTGTGGATGGTGTCAGGAACAAGCACAGCCTCCAGACCAACCATCGATTGAGGGGTCCCCAAAGGCCAGAAGAGCATGAGGCTTATTGTTTTTCTTTCCTCTTTGTTTCTTTCTATTTATTTACTTAATAAATATTCCTTTCTTTTTTTGTCTTTTATTATTACTCAATAAATGTTCATATTTAAGCAAATTGCTGTTGTCGAGCCTTTTCTTAAGTATATATAATTGAATCTAAAAAGAACTGCTGGGATGCACTCTGTGATCCAAGACACTCCCGCTACAGCAATTGGGTTCCCCTTGTCCTTACCTCTCATCCCACTAGCATCCACATCCAGGAGAACAGCAGACGCCATTTCCGCCACTTCCAGTGAGATGCCACCACCAGAGACATATTCCCCTCCCCTACTTTCTCCACCTTCCGCAGGGACCGTTCCCTCTGGGTCATCCTAGTCCATTCTTCCTTCACTCCCAACAACCCCCATAGCCCCATGCACCTTCTCCTTCAAAGGCTGAATTTACCTCCTCCCTCCCCAGTATCCAAGGGACCAAACATACCTTCCAGGTGAAGCAGCATTTCACCTGCACTTTCCACAATCTAGTCTACTGCATTCGCTGCTCACAATGTGGTCTCCTCTACACTGGGGAAACGAAGCATAGACAGGGTGACCACTTCACAAAACATCTATGTTCTTCTTGTAAAAAGGACCCTGAGCATCCAGTTGCCTGACACTTTAACATACCACCCTGTTCCCTGGCCAACATCTCTGCCTTACGCTTGCTGCAGTTGTCCCACAAAGCCGGGCGCAAGCTGGAAGAACAACTCATTTTCTGCTTGGGGACGCTGCAGAACTCCAAACTCTGTTTATGGCCTAAACTCTCCCATGTCCTAGCCCCAACCTCCACACACCAGGCCTTGTTATCACATAGTCTGCCATTATACACTACCTATTGTTAGTTACTCACAGTCCCCATTAACAGCTATTCACTCTCCTAGACAGATTGTTATTAACTCCTTTATCTATCCAACAGCTCTTCTCTGTCTCTGGCTCTATTTCTACCTCTTGTTTACTCCTTACCCCCTCCCCCTCCCTACTTTCTGCATATAAACCAACATTTTCCAAGCTACCATCAGTTCTGAGGAAGAGTCACTGTTCCTGAAACGTTAACTCTGATTTTGATTCATGGATGCTGCCAGACCTGCTGAGATTTTCCAGCATCTTCTGTTCTTGTTCCTGATTTACAGCATCCGAAGTTCTTTTGGTTTTTATCTAGAATACTGTGGACAGTTTTTATCCCCTTACTTAAGGAAAGATATCATTTCATTGAAGGCAGTTCAGAGGGGTTTCACTAGGATGATCCATGTTATGGAGGTATTTTCTTCTGAGCTCAGGCTAAATAAGTTGGGACTCAATTCACTGGAGACAAGAATGAGACGTGATTTAATTGCAACATATCAGATTCTTGAGGGGCATAACATGGCAATTACTGAGATGATGTTTCTCCTCATGGGAGAGTCTAGGACCAGAGGGCATAGTCTCAGAATAAAGGGGCACCAATTTAAAACTAGCTGAGGAGAAAATTCTTCTGTCAGAGGGTTGTGAGTCTTTGCACTGTCTGCCACAAAAAGCTGTGGGTGGATTTTTGTGTACATTTAAAGCTGAGACAGATAGATTCTTGATCAATGAGGGAATTAAGGATTACAGAGAAAAGGTAGGAAAGCGGATGTGATGAATGTCACATCAGCTATGATTCTATTGAATGGCAGGTCAGGCTCAAGTGTCCAAATGGCCTAATCCTATTCCTATTTCTTGTTGTCTTATGGTCATCTAGAAGGACAAGCACAGCAGATACATGGAGATACCATCACCTGCACGATCCCATCCAAGCCACTCACCAGCCTGACTTGGAAATATCACATTTCCTTCAATGCCATTGGGTCAAAATCCTAGAATTAAACCCCTAACAGTATTGTGGGTCCATCTACAGTGCATGGACTGCAGCAGTTCAAGGAGGCAGTTTACCATCACCTTCTCAAGGGCAACGACATATGGGCAATAAATGCAGGCCCAGCCAGAGATAACCACATAAGTACTGAACAAAAATAAACAGTAGATGACGGGCGTCATATCTGAACTGCCGATGACCCATGTAGTATGGACCCTGAAAATAAAATGACATTTTTTGGAAATACGCTATATCTTTTTATTCCCTTACTCTTTAGCTTAAAGAGAAAAAACTGAATCAATGAAAGTAATGCTGACTTAATTAAATATAAATCATGAAAAAAATGAAATGCATGGTGGGAGGTGTGGGGGTGATCATCTGCTCCAAGAGGCAGCAAGCTCAGAGGAAGGAAGGATGTTTAATGAGGAAGGGTGGTGGTGCACCCGGGCCCCTCCACCTTCCTGCTTCTACAAGAATTAAGTTTCAGGTGATAAATCCCATGTTCAACCAATTGAAAACCTTAAGTGGCCAATTAAGGACCATTTAAGAGCTTCAGGCCACCACAACTGGGATTAACCCAGCTGCAGATGGGCTTCTAAGCATTAAATGTTTCTGATAGCTGCTTCCATGATGACGGATTGTGAGCCTTGATTGATGTGCTAAGGCCTCTAAAGTCAAAGATAATAAGTGCCTGATCAAGAGATTGGATGTTGGGTGGTGGGCGCCCCCTAGGAACCACTGACTTCCCATGCTTCCATTCTCCTCATCCACGTCTCTCCACATTCCCAAACCTGCGACATGCCGCTGCACCCCCATCATTTATTTTTGTCCGAGGTCTTCCACAATCTGGGATGATTGTCCATCAGCAGCCACCCAACAGTGACGCTGATGATCCTAAGAGCTGCCTGCCTCTGGTCAGGACTAGGTGGGACTTCTGTGCCAAGGATTTGATTTCAGTGAACCTCCACCCATCCTCCACTCCGAGTGGTTTGCTGCTGCCTGACTGGCCGAGGCCAGTGGAACTTCAGTGGACTGATGAGACCCCTACAGCTTTGATATAATTCCTCCTACAATCAACAATTAAACTCTCCTTACTCAGACTATATAAAATTACTGTTTAACATTACGTCCGTGGAAAACATCAGCCAACATGATTGTTAACTGTCAGTGCTAAAACAAGGATTAAATTATTCAGAGATAGTAGGAACTGCAGATGCTGGAGAATCTAAGATAGCAAGGTGTGGAGCTATATGAACACAGCAGGCCAAGCAGCATCAGAGGAGCAGGAAAGCTGATGTTTCTGGTCTCCGAAACATCAGCCTTCCTGCTCCTCTGATGCTGCTTGGTCTGCTGTGTTCATCCAGCTCTACACCTTGTTATCACTTATTAAATTATTCAGATGTTGAGAATGGCCAACAACACTTAATGATAACCTCTGGCTGGTAAAATAAATAATTAGAATACCATACAGGATAAAATATCCTTGAGCAATTTAGTCATGCTTGCTGTTTTTCTCTGTTCTGTTCTCCATTTATTTTCATTATCTTGATTTAAAAAAAAATTGTACCTCTAATTTGTTTCCTTAAAGAAAAAGGATAAAGCATCTTACTTGATTCTTTTCTGAGCCCACAAGAGGAACATTGAGAAAAACATCGTTCACAAACTAGCTAAAAGGTTTTCTTTTTCCTCTCCTGTAACTCGAAACCTATAACTCTGGGGATTGACACAGTTTGATCTCCTTTGCTTCCATTAAAAGTAAAGCTTCCGCCAGAAAGTGTGTAACTCATGCATAGTTATGGAGGCTGATTGTGCCCAGGAGATTGATCAGTGGGTTAAATTCATGGAATAAGAACGTGATGCATGAGTTAAGATGTTCATTGTTTATTTGTCATGATTGCAGGTTGTGTATTCGTCTTTGTCCTTGATGTTGCTGTTTATACTTCATCCATTGCCTTTATCCCACATTCTTGTCATATTATCCTGTTTCCTGATTGTCTTGGTCTCATATTCTCCACTGTTTTTGTTGCATTTTCCTTTCACCTTGGATCTGTATGCCTGAACAAGTTGTATGACCTTGTAAAAGTAATAGAACAGCTATAACAGTGATTTACTAAACTTCAATTGCATCTTTCCACCCAATGGATTATGAAAAGAAAGGACAATATGTTGAAATAAACAGATAATTTAAGCAAAATTCATTAAATAATGTTTTTCTTTGTACAATACAAGGAATGGGGCAACAAACACAAACTGCATGGGGTGGAGGAATGTTTAAAGAGCAATGTATTGAACAGAGGATTTTTAACTGCTTACTATTCTCATCTAATGAATGGCCATATACTTAATAGAGCACAAATCCATGATGATCAGTTTATTTTCTTTTAAACCCATAAAATATCATTGTGATTAGGTCAAAACAGAAGGATTGTGATGAAGTTTCGTAACATTTTATTGTTTGTGTACTTGGTATTGAATGTGGAGGAAATATTAGTTTAGAGTTTCAGTTTACAGTTCTGTGTAGATCTGACTCTTAAAGAAGTACTTTTGAACAATTAATTGAAAATAGCATTTTGGCTAAATGACCAGCAAGCCAACTGGGAAATAATTATGAAAATAGTTGCAGACTTTCACTTTACAAGCTGGTGGTAGGGAGGCAGAAATAGGTTCATGCAGAGGAAATGGAATCAAACTATCCACAATAGTAGTGTTTAGTACCAGTCTCCAAGCTATCAAGGCTCTACAGAAGTCATGAGAAGCTTAGTGTAATGATCTCAATTGATGTTTATACTGGACAAGTCATATACTAGAATCAAACCTGGCTTGATAGATCATACATTTTAGTTTACATTCGTTTACCACGGTTGTCAGCCATTGAACATATTCACAAGAGGCTGCAAATGCATTTTTAACAAAAGAACATGATGGTTTATTACATTTAAAAGGAATGAAACACAAATTATATTACACTATACAATAATTATGTTTCCACTTCAAAGTTTCTCAAAGAGTGGACATGGCTATACTTGTTTTGTTTGGCAAACATCCACATTCACCGAATCCTTTTTTTCATTTGTATCATTTTATGAGACCCTTAAATAAACTGATTACATAGCCCACTTGCATATTAACATGTAGTCTTTAAATGTATGAATTAAAAAGCCTTGTAGGATGTCTAATTCTCTGACAGCTTAAGTTTTTCTGATTTTTGAACTTGTCTCCTATGAACTTCAAAGACTTCTGCCTTGGCTATTTTAGAGACTGCTCAACTACACTGTTCTTTTTGTAGATCTTTTCTCACTGGAAAAAACCTGCTTTACTCTGTTAAAGATATCTACCCGCTCGCTAACCTTCTGGATGGTTTGTCTTTCTGTTGAAAAGAAAACCTGTTTCTGTCAGTGCCTTCTTATGTCATAGGAGACATTATTGCTATGCACCAGCCGATCTATTTTCTCTCTTCAATCCTCGTTGTTTTCTTAAAAGCACTGAAATATTCACCTCAAGTGTTTTTTTAAGACCATATTTAAATGCCTATAAACAAATTTTCAAACTACTTGGCGCCACTCACAGAATTAATCTAAAATTAAATAATGTTATTCCTTCTTAACCCACACAATATGCAAATACTAATCAAACTTTATACTATATATAATATATTTACTACAGAAAAAATAACAGCAGCAGAAGAAAGCTTTTCACTAATTGTTCCAGCTTTCCTACAAGGCAATTGAAGACATGGATT
Organism: Ginglymostoma cirratum; assembly: GCA_024137785.1. Lineage (NCBI taxonomy): Eukaryota > Metazoa > Chordata > Chondrichthyes > Orectolobiformes > Ginglymostomatidae > Ginglymostoma > Ginglymostoma cirratum. Next base: position 10,243,520 of record JAHRHZ010000079.1, on the reverse strand, counting down.
TAGGAAATCCATGTTAAGTAATAAGTGAGCTGACTTAGCAGCTTGTTTTAAGGGTGTGGGGAGTGGCGTTAACTAAAGAAAGTAGCATCAAGTGAAATACACAGAAATCTGTCCAAAGGAAACCAATTGCAACTGTTCCAGTTGGGAAAGAAGATTTATTGTAGATATAGGGGTGACTTTTTACTGAGGTTTGAGTTCCTGCAAGGCTGTTGTTGGGATAAAAGGGATGACTTTTCCTTTCTGATAATTGTAATGGTATCATTCCAATAGTCTGGTATGATGTGATGGAGTTCATGGTTTATTTATTTTGTATGATAAACCTTTGTTAAAAGTATATTGGCAGCATCTTGTGAATATGTTCAGTGACTGATCTTCACATTAAACAAGAAGAAAAATAAACTTCCTGGGTAATCACTTCAACTTTGCAATTTTGCTTGTCTAGAATTATCATTAGCTGGAATCAAAACAGGGTCAGTTTCCAAGGATTTACATAGCTTCCTCAGATCCCATTGCATTATCCATTGCCCCATCAAATATGGTAATGCAGGATTCCAGCGTTAATTAGTGCTTAATTTATTTAGAGTTATAGAGTCATATAGCGCAGAGATAGACCCTTTGGTTCAAAATCATCTGCACTGACCAAACATCCCAATCTGACTAGTCCTATTTGTTAGCATTTGGCCCATATCCCTCTGAACCCTTCCTATGCATGTACCCATCCAGATGCCTATTAAGTGTTGTAATTGTACCAGCCTCCACCACTTTGTCTGGCAGCTCATTCTAAACACGCACCATCCCCTGTGAAGAAGTTACTCCTCAGGTCATTTAAAATCTCTTCCCTCTTACCTTAAACCTATGCCCTCTGGTTTTGGGCTCCCTTACCCTATCCATGACCCTCATAATTTTATAAACCTCTATAAGGTCACCCCTCAATCTCTGATGCTCTGGGGAAGAAAGGTCCAGCCGATCCAGCCTCTCCCCATAGCTCAAATCCTCCAGTCCTGGCATCATCCTTGTGAATCTTTTCTGCACCCTCTCAAGTTTAACAACATCCTTCCCGTAGAACGGCAACCAGAATTGAATGCAGTATTCTAAAGGTGGCCTCACCAAAGTCCTGTTCAACTGCAACATGGCATCCCAACTCCCATAACCAATGTTGTGACCAATGAAGGCAAGCATGCCAAATGCCTTCACCACCTTGTCTACCTGTGACTTCACTTTCAAGGAACAGTACACCTGCACTCCTGGATCTCTTTGTTTGGCAACACTTCCCAGGGCCCTACCATTTACAGTAAAAGTCCTGGCCTGGTTTGCCTTACCAAAATGCAACACCTCACATTTATCTAAATTAAACCCCATCTGCAGTTCCTCAGGCAATTGGCCCATCTTCTCAAGGTCCTGTTGCACTCTGAGAGAATCTTCTTTGCTGTCCACTGCACCAGTAATTTTGGTGTCATCTGCAAACTTACTTAACCATACCATATTCGCATCCAAATCAATCATACAAAAGATGAAAAGCAGTGGGCCCAGCACTGATCCTAGTGGCACAGCATTGGTCACAAGCCTCCAGTCTGAAAAACATCCCTCTAGCACCATCCTCTGTCTCCTACCTTCAAGCTAATTTTGTATCCAATTGGCTAGCCGCCCCAGATCCCATGTGATCTATCCTTATTAACCAGTCTACCATGTGGAACCTTGTCAAACGTTTTACTGAAGTCCATAAAGAACACCTGTCTTTTTATTATTAACCACTGAATAATAGGTTTTTGTCATAATAAGTGGAAAACAACCAACTCATAAAGAAAATTGTCTTCAGCAGAGAACATATTGTGATCATTTGTGTACAATTTGCTTGGAAGTTTTAATAGTCATTTTTGATTTGGGAAAACACATTTCAAACAAAATGACAAAATAGCAAATATAGGAGATAAAGAAGCAAAATAAAACTTTTTGCCTAATGGAGCAAATTCTTTTGTTGCAATAACTTCGCTGAGTAGAAGCTGAACTGAAAGGAGAATCAACTAACTGGGAGCCAATTATCTTTTAACAGTCTGCTTTGCAAAACATGCTCTGAAGTTTGTTTAAAATCTAGCCCAGATTATGAAACCACTTTCCATTAGCGAAAAGATATTGCAGGCAATCCTTGATATGTGTCATTGTGATCTTCAAATATTTTTATGTCAATCTAAAAACAGATCGTGCAAACCTGCCCTTAATTCGACTGGTTTAGGGGAATGGAAAATATGTGTAATTTCCCTGGAGATCATACGTGTGTGAGTGAGAGATGCACGCAATGAGAAACATGTATTTGCAGGACACTGAATCAATGTGATATAGACATGAAACACAATGCTGTTTGTCATGTTAATACTATGTATGAGAGATGAACATGTGAGATATGCATAACAAGGTTCATTCAGGGTTCAATCAAGAGTAAAGATTTACATTCTATGGGTTTCAGGCAGTACTATAAATAGACAAGCCAGGTCAATGACCCCAATCAATATATCAGTAAAAACTAATGCATAGATATAGAACATTATCAAAGAGGCTAACGGAATGTTGCCCTTTACCTCAGGTTAGTTAGAATGCAAAAGTGAGAAATGTATACTTCAGCTCTTCAGAGCCTAAGCCAGACCCCGGTACTGCAATTCAGCCCTGGGTGCTGAACCTTGCCAAGCCAATATTGAGGTAAGAAGTATTACGGCAAAGACTTATCAAAATAGTGCCAGGGCTTGAAAAATTAAATCATGAAACACTTGCAATAAATTTGACTCTGTTGCCTTTAGTTCAGCTGTTTAAAGGATGATCTAATGGAGGTCTTCAATAGTATAATTTGGAATTTAATAGCTTGGACGCAGTAAACCCGTTCTTCTGGTACAGGAATTGAAACAATGGAGCATAATGTTATGCATAGAACTGGACAAGGTAGAAATAAAATTAGAATACATTTATATTCACATAATAGGTATTTAAAATATAGAACACTATACCACAAAAAGCTGTAGAGGCAGTTGGAAGTTTTAAGACAAAGATCACTAGATTTTTCTTGGATAAGGGTATCAGGTGTTATGGAGGCTATATGTTTGAATTACATATCAGTTGGTATTGAGTTGAATAGCATAATGGGCCAAAGGTTACTAAGTGGTCTAGCACTCTTTGTAAGGTGGAATATTGGTGAGGCACTGTGGACCTCATCAGCCTGTGAAAGACCCTGAGCTGCCTTTTCCAATGAAGGCCTGCTGGGTCACACATCAATCATGCAGTGTCGAGGCAACTGGTAGATCTGCACTGTATATCAAGATCCTGAGTTTGGAAGTCCTGCCAAGAGCAGCCCATCACATACCAGAGTCCAACAGTGCTTGTGATCAGCAGTGCCTCAATGGGGCTGCTGGCAGAAGGACACGCTTGGAGTCCCAGGTTCATGAAGGCGAGTGATGGGATAGATATGGGGATTTGGACTGGGAATTGTGAAGAAAGGGGGAAGTAGCGGCAGAAGCAAAGGCAAAGCAGTGGCTGCCAACAGGCACACCCCTACGTGTTAAACAGTCCCATGATCAGGCACTGATTCCCTATGATCTTATAAGGTGACAAACTGCACACAGTGTACCAGCTATTAGGAATGCTGGATGGCAACAGGCCTACTTACAACTGGATTAATCCCAATTGTGCCAAACGGAGGACGTTGTGGGCCTTAAATTGTCACTTAAATGCCTCAACAGGTGGCAGGTCAGGAAAGCTGGTCAATGGCCTTCCAAAGCTTAGTACTGGTGGATGGGGGATTGCATATGCCACCCCTCCAGCTGATTAAATGCCTTCCTGCTGCCAAGCTTGCTACCTGCAGGAGCTGAAGTTACCACCCTATGTTTGATCAAGATGCCTTCGTTCTTCCACTAATACAATCACGCACCAAGGCGATATCACTTAAGTTTTAAACCCACATCAGTCCTAGTGCAAGCGCATCACGTGTTTCTTCGGAATTCCTTTGCAATTCTCATCGCCAAAGTGTACAATAGCTTCACAATATATGAATATGAATGTAAATATTTCTAAAAACAAATTGTAGTGACCCTTGCATTAACACATTTGGAATGAAAAGGCAGTATTGTGAATTTTATTGGGCGAAGTCTTTCTGCAGTCCCGTGTCCAGCTCCACTGCTCAGTTGTTTTCCTGCTACAAGTTAGAATTTTTTTTGTAGCAAGTGTCAGGTGGCCTATTTCCCTCTTCAGGAGATTATCATATCCCAAGGAGGGAAATAGGCTACCTGAAACTCTGGATGCTGGGACCAATAACATGTCTCCAACCAATAATATTTCAAGATTAAGTAAAAAAAAAGTGACTGAGAAGGAGGGTAATTTAGAATGTCTATTTGAGTCAAATCCAATACAGAAGTGAAATAAAGAAGATGGAATTATTTTTAACCTCTCTAAGATTGATTTGACATTTAAGAATGAGATTTCTCAGTTTAAATGTTCAATTTCTGGGTCACAGAGATTGATTGTTGTAATAATGATTTTTTAAATTCATTCACAGGATGTGGGGATTACTGACTAGGCCAGCATTTATTGTCTTTCCCTAATTGCCCAGAAGGCAATTAAGAGTCAACCACATTGTTGTGGGTCTGGAGTCACATGTAGGCCAGGCCAAGTAAGGATGGCAGTTTCCTTCCCTAAAGGACATTAGTGAACCAGATGGGTTTTGCTGACAATCGTCACTGGTTTAATGGTCATCATTAGACTCCTAATTAGAGATTTTTAATTGAATCCAAATTTCACCATGTGCTACGGCAGGATTCAAACTTAGGTCTCCAGATCATTACCAGTATCCCTGGATAAATAGCCTGGTGGTAATACCTGCATGGTAGGCCAAAAAAATGCTGCCACTAGTTGTTCTTCCTACATTAGTGTAGGGACTTTCTAGTAGTGTGCAGTGAAGGGTGAACCAAATAAGTGTCAGCAGAACAAGCACAATCTTTGATAACAAGATAAAGTTTATTACATCTTCGTAACTATATCCAGGTTATGTTGTACTGAGGGCAAAATGAGGAGAGGAAGACAAGATTGTCTTTAACTATAACTCCTCAGAGGTGCCCCAAACTGCCCAGTCCCCCACCTAGTTGTTATGTTGTACATCGTGTGGCTTCAGCTTCGTTCGGATTAATCCTTTCATATCTGTTATCTTAGCGTGGTCCATGAAGGATCATACACACCTTTTCCAATTAGAGGCACACTTGGTTATATATAGCTTGAGGGTAACCACTCCAACAGTATGTGGTAAGGTAAGGTAAGGAAGTGGGTGGGGCCTTCTTCAACTACAATGACCAGTGGGGGGATTGAATCCACGTGGTTGGCGTCATCTAGATAACTGACCTAGCCAATCCTTATTCATTACCTTACACAACTACTGTCATTATAATGAAGTATTGCGTCATTATGCTAGGTTTACCATCGAATGGGCAATTAACATATGAATTTATCAAGATTTTAGAAATAATGCAAAGCCAGGAGCAAGATCCCATATGTTCAAAATGGATGGGGAGTTTGCTTAGCTCAGATGAATCCCTTCAAGGCCTTTATTTTGGTATAGTATGGAGCCATAATCCATAAAGGACCAAAGGCATCCCTCACCTTTAGAGAGAGATAATTGGTACCACATAGCTTGAGAGTAACAACTCCACATGTATAGGATAAGGTGAGAAGGCAGCAAGGCCTGAGGATTTGCAATTCTTACTATACCTCTTAAAGCCCTTTTCTGGCCCATTTGCAGATTAATAACAGCATAAAGGACCAACATGCTATTATTTTATCAGGAAGATTGGGCTGATTATGTTAGCTTCATCTCTCAGGAATAAGAAATTAGGCACCGTGACATTATAGCCTTTTTTTTGTTGGATACACAGAGATGATTTAACCACTGATCCTGTTGATATTCCAACTCTTATTAGTTGGGGGAGGTGGACTGTTAATCCAGAACCTAGGTAGAACATAGAACATAGAACATAGAACATTACAGCGCAGTACAATCCCTTCGGCCCTCAATGTTGTGCCGACCTGTGAAACCAATCTGAAGTCCATCTCACCTACACTATAACATTATCATCCATATGTTTGTCCAACGACCATTTAAATGCCCTTAAAGTTGGCGAGTCTACCACTGCTGCAGACAAGGCATTCCATGCCCTTACTACTCCCTGAGTAAAGAATCTACCTCTGATATCTGTCCTATATCTATCAACCCTCAATTTAAAGCTATGTCCCCTCGTGCTAGCCGTCACCATCCGAGGAAAAAGGCTCTCACAGTCCACCCTGGGGGGGTGGCACTAGGCAGTTTGGGGTACCTCTGAGCAGTTATAGTTAAAGACAATCTTGTCTTCCTCTCCTCATTTTGCCCTCAGGACGACATAATCTGAATATAGTTACGAAGATGTAATGTTCTGGGGACCTAGGTTCGAATCCCATCATGGCATATGGTGGAATTTGAATTCGAAAAAATCTGGAAATAATGTCTAATGATGAGTATGAATCCATTGCTGATTATTTATGTATCTGGTTCACTAAGGTCCGTTAGGAAAGGAACCTGCCACCCTTACTTGGTCTGGCCTATATGCCAGATTATGGTTGACTCTTAACTGCCCTCTGGGCAATTAGGGATGAACAACAAATGCTTGCCTAGCCAGTGATGGCTTACCCTGTGAATGAATAAAAATAATTAAAAACAACTGTCTAATCTTTTATGTAAAAATTATGAAATGAAAGTTTGGAGGGAACATTGACCAAGAACTGCTCTGAAACAGTTATTACCTCTGCAGGAATTGTGAAATAAATCTTCAGGGAGGTAAAGTACACATTCACTTCTGTTTTTTTCGACAGATTTTTGGCACTGAGAGCCCAGAGCTCAACAGAAAGAAAAAACAGCTTCAGTATTCACAAGTACAGTTGAGATTAAAAGAAGCTACTTCAATATAGTGCTGATGGCTGACAGTTTAATTTTTCATATCGATTGAATAATACAACCTGAAATTTCATTCCTTGTAAAGTTCAAGATCCTGTAAAAGACCTGCTTGGAACTATGTGAAGAGAGAAACTGGGCAATTATATTTTTTAAAAACCTGTATTGTTTTATCTATTGAGTTAAAGTTACCATAAACTGAAACTTTACTAGTCAATTAAGATAACAAATCATTCAATTTTATGCAGTTGTAAACCAGCATAAAATAAAGCTTTCTAAATTTGCTTCTCTGTTGAGCTTCTTTCAATTATTTTCAAAATCCTCTAATATAAGTCCTGATTTATGCTGTTGCTCACAATGTCATATTGCTTTGTCTAAGTGCCAGTCTGTTGTGAATAAAGTAGTGGTTTTCTGCATTCCTTTTTAGAAAGAAATCAATAGATTAAGTGCTAAATAAGACGTGACATTTCCCCTCTGCTTTCACAGAAACTGGTCTGGAAGCCTGGCTCCTTAGCATGCGTTCACAAGTTTGCTTGGTACTATTTTGTCTCCAGATGGTACCTAAGGCTTGCCAGCATGTTCCTGGTTCTCATTGTAATTGATGCTGTTTTAGTGTGGATCTAATACCTGTGCGGGAATTGTCTACCAAAATTATACAATACAGTCAGATTGATCCGTATACAATGCTAATATGATGCCAACACAGCCAATGTGGAGTGCTATACTCAAGCTCAAGTCAATGGCTAAACATACACACCTGAACATGTATTCATTCACAGAAGGGGCTTGCTTGTATAGTGCAACGTATACTGATCATCAACTCCCTTCAGGTTATTTGCTGATTGATTTCTACTGACTCTTGTTTTTATTGTATAAGTGCCTGGAAATGTCCAGAATTGTTTAAAGTTGGCAAATTCTATAGGCAGTGGTATGTACTGAGCGACTTTTAAGGAGTCAGCACAAACCACTTGCACGGAGATTTAAATGCAGTAGTATGCATCCTCCCCGGATTCCAGAGAAGGAACAGAGGCAATACAAAGCAGAAGAAGCTGCTGGAAGAGAGAGGAGAGTTGAAGGGAGAATGGTTTGCACACAGAGTGTTCAGGAAGCAGTTGTCTTGGCTGAATAACAGCAAGGAACACACTACTAGATATCTCTACTTCACTGAAAATGCCTCCATTTAAATCTGGCACTTGCTGCAACCACAGCTGCAGTGTCAAAACAGGGAGAGGACAGCATTGCCAATGGCTATGAAGGTTACACAATGGTGATGAAATTTTGAGTGTCTGGCTTCTTCCAGGCTGGAGCTTAATATATTTGCAATATCTCTAGTTTACTGATCATCGTTGCATAAAGACACTGAGTTCCTGTATTCCAAGAAAGCCATGTACATTTTTTTGTTTCTTGTATGATGAACGCAACTGATAGGTAAACTGGGCAAGTCAGATCCCAGAGTGAAACCTGGCTTAATAGGCTTTAAGTTTTAATTTGCAATTTGGTTACTGTGATGGCCAGTAACTGAAAATATTCACAGGAGCCAATGTGCTTTTACCCAAAAGAACAAATGTAAAGAAGCACAGGCTATTTTATGCAATATAAGAATTATTTGAAATAGTTTTCTGAAAATACCAGCAATAAAGATTCAATCCATTTTCTTGCAATCACTACCTTACAGATTGTCTGACTGAATGCACACCCTGTTTTCTCCTTAAAGTTCCTTGTTTAGCTGGCATGGTTGTTCTTGGTTTCTTTCCAGCCAATGTCTCCATTCACTTGATGATCTTCTTTAGCTATTGTCCCTTCATAAGACCTTTAAACAAACTATTGACACTGCTAAGATAATTCTTAACATGAGGTTCTTAAATTCCTCTTCTACAACCTTGTGTTTCTATAGCTTCTCAGGACTTAGTTTTCGGGCCCTTACTGTTCCAGAAACTGCTAAACTGCACTGCTCCGGTATAACACTTTTACTGTGGAAGAGTTATGTTTACACATTCTCTGAAATGCCTTTTCACACTCATAGAATATCTGCATTGTTTTCTCTCTCTGTTAATGAAAACTCTGCCTTGGAGTCTGTAAAACCTGGTTACTAGGCAACAGTTCATTCTTTTTCTCTCGCTCTTCTATTCTTGTTTTTAAAAACACTATGGTATTCACCTTCAGATTGCCTTAAAAAAACACCTTGTCCAAATGCACATAAACAAGCAACAGTCTCAGAACTCAAAATGAAATGAGCATGACTGTCTTAACATATGGTATATAGATGTACAATTCAAACTTAAAGCATATATTGTTTTGTCCACTTCAGAGTATCGGTTTACAAAGAATAATAGTATTATATCATGAACGTTCATCAGACTTGTCGAAGAGAGGTAGGTGGAGCAGGCATGCAGCTTTGTGAGATTGCAAGTTTCTCCATGAGAGTATGCCCGTCATATTGTGAGTTTTGAATGCAAAACTTGGAATGGAGCATAACAAAACAAGATTCTGCTCCATCAATACCCAGCTGGATAACCATAAACAACATATTATACATGTCAATGCCTGGTATCCTGGCAGCAATAATGATTCCTTCATTCTACGATTGTTCAGTGTGTCACCTGCATTTGAGCCAACCAAGGCAAAACAGAGGATTTGAGTTATCATTTGGTGACATGATTGGTCATATCAAGTGACAATCTTTCACATGTGGACAGCATGAGCACAACAAAACGTGTGTGAATATTATAGATTGGAACACTGGTGTGCTCACCATAGTTTTTAAGGCTTGGGTCAATCTACAGTACTTGACCTGGTGCCAGTCATTCATGGTGGTCTGCTGCACGCGGAAACTTCACCACCATGCGTATACTGTCCTTACAACCAGATATATGGTGACCACTTGAGAAGAAAGAGGAGCAAGGACACAGACAAGCCAACACAGTCCCTTTCTGGCAGTCAACTCATTTGTATTTGATATCAGTAAACACAACCCCAATTCTCCATTCATCAGCAGTCTCACAAAGTAAATATTGCAGATATAATAATGTTATAGCACAAACAGAATCTAGCTCTCAAATATGAGTGTCAGCAGGATATTTTACAAAAAGGCCAAGAGTGATCTGGCCCTCACCCATTAGCCAGGTGTGCACTTTCGGACAAGGAATAGGTAGTACATGATGACATTTAAACATCCCTAGCCAACCAGTGCTGAATTCTAACATTTTCACACTGCTTTGTTGAGATCAGCTATTGCAGCAAAGTCCTAGTGTTAAACAAAAAAAAAATGAAACAACAGCCAATGCTGGAAATCTGAAACCGAAACAGAAATTGCTGAGAAGTCTCAGCAGGCCTGGCAGCATCTGTGGAGAGAAATCAGAGTTAAGATTTTGGGTCCAGTGACGTTTCTTCAGAACACAAGACCTTCTGAGGAAGAGTCACTGGACCTGAAATGTTAACTCTGATTTTTCTCCACAAATGCTGCCAGACCTGCTGAGATTTACCAGCGATTTCTTTTTTTGCCTTAGCTTTAAACCTATGTTTCTGATCTGAAAACATACCATGTAATACAACTGTCACTCTTACCTACTGAAACAGTCTGACGGAAGTGTGGGATTAACATTAATAAGGAAAACTAGCCATGGATGAAAAAAAATTCCTCAATGCTTTAATTTTAGTAGAGTCTACTACCTGTAAAATATGGCAAAGTTGAACAATTTAAATTGTAATGTTAACTCCAGTTTCATCTGACTACCTTCAAGACTTTAGGAAATTTTTACACCAGTTTACCTTTCTGAAATTTTCAGTGGTTATTCTTTGTTATGAAATTAAGCAAATACTAAACTGAAGCTGGGGCTGTGTGTATATATCTGTTTCAATGAGTTGAGTGAATAATCCAAACAATGTCTTGTTGTTTTACACTTTCTTATGGGTTTCATTTATTATTTTTGTTACGTTGCTCCAATCCATTTCAACTACAAGTTTTAACCTTTTTGTTTTAATGAGCTCCATATCATTTATAAATGAACTTAGAGCTTGGTGATGCATTACTAATTTCATTCTCAGGTGTAAATGCTTTGTTCTATTTAGCTGAAGGTGTATATCATTTAGGATAAATTTGTTTGTTAATCATGTTATATTGCTGATACATTGCAAGAGACAACTTTAAGTCGTTTGACATTTATTGTCATTGTTATAAGTATTTTAATGTTTATATGAACTTTTGTTTATAGAGGGAGGGGTGATAAATATTTTTATGGTTGATAAGACATTTTTAATTTGCAAACCTTTGGTTTCTCTTTATTTTTGCTGATATTGCATGATGCATAATTGTGTAGGATCTACACCCCTCATTAACAATTCAGCATATCATAACAAGATGAGGAAACATGTTTACTAAATATTTTACCAGGCTTTAAGTATATTTCCCTTCATAACAGGAGCTTAAGCTTTTGTGAAGTTTTCTAAAATTATAACCTTTCCTTTAATAAAGAAAACAAAATGTGATGAAAATGTGATAAAAGAATTTCATTCTTGATTGTCAAGTGACAAAGTATTTTAAATGTATATCTACACTGCCTTGGAACATCTACAAATATGGATGGAATTGTCAATCCATAAATCATAGTAGAATTTATATATTTATGGCATTAATTATATTTTGCTGTCTGACTTGTCATGACACACGATGAAAAGCTCACTTTATTAAAAACATGAATAATCATCAACATTTGATGTTTGAGCATTATCTACTCAGGAGATGAGTAGGCATATTGATTAATAGTCACCAACAGAAATTCAGGTCATCTCTATGAACATTTATGAATTATCCATGCTTCATTCAGAAATTAAGAACCATATTTAGTAAATCAGATTCAGTTTTTAGGTTAGGTGATATTGAATGACAAAAACAATTGGCACATTGAGGACTGAATTGTGCTTAAAGGGATCCCATGACATAAGTTTCATAAACAGAATAATTTTATTTCCTAAGCTCATCTTTACTTTGTTTTTTTTTGAAGCAGGAATGTCAGGGTTGCTAAAACAGATTCTTTTGTTGATGTAGCATTAACTAGTGTAAAGAATATGCGGGGCCAACTCTCTATTCCTCCTTTCCTCCACAATGCAATGTACTGTGAAATCTCTATCTAGCAGCCTCAAAATACAGCTTGTGAGACTTGAAGTTGTTGAATTTAGAGAAACAAATGCACTTTTTAGAAGATAAAAGGGAAAATGTGCAGCATCTTTCATGACCACGGGATATCTTGAAGCACTTCACAGAGAACAATGTACTGTTAAATGGTGAGTGATAGTGATTGGAGACTTGCCAGTTAGCGGCACAGATATGTGTTTCTGTGGCTGCGTCAAAACTCCAGGATGGTGTGTTGCCTCCCTGGTGCCAGGGTCAAGTATGTCTCTGAGCGGTTGCACAAAATTCTTAAGGGGGATAGAGATTGGACAGAGGTCGTGGTGCACATTGGTACCAATGACATAGGTAGAAAGAGGGATGACGTCCTGCAGAGAGAGGACAGCGAGTTAGGAAAGAGGCTGAACAGCAGGATCTCAAGGGTAGTAATCTCTGGGTTACTACCAGTGCCACATGTTAATGAGGCAAGGAATAGAAAGATAGGACAGATGAAGGTGTGACTAAGGAGCTGGTGCAGAGGGCAGGGTTTCAGGTTCTTGGATCATTGAAACTTCTTTCGGGGAAGGGGTGATCCGTACAAGAGGGAGATGTTGCATCTAAACTGGAGGGGAATCAATATCCTTGCAGGGAGGTTCGCTAGAGGTACTCGGGAAGATATAAACTAGAGTGGCAGGGGCCTGGGAACCAGGGCAACAGGTCAGCAAGTATAGGAATTTAGTGGTGAGGTAGATGTCAGGACTAGTAAACCAGAAAGGAAGGGCAGGCAGAGACAGATAAATGAACACAATGGTACTAATGGGCTGAAGTGTGTTTATTTCAATGCAGGATGCATTTTAGGTAAGACAGATAAGCTTGGAGCCTGGATCAGTATATGGGACTGTGATGTTGTGGCCATTACATAGCCTTGGTTGAGAGAGAGACAGGACTGACTGCTCAATTTTCCAGGGTTTCATTGTTTTAGATGAGATAGAGAGGAAGATAAAAGAGGTGAAGGTGTTGCTTTACTAATCAGGGAGAATGTTACATCTGCGCTCAGAGAGGACATGCTGGAGGGTTCATTCACTAAGGCATTATGGGTAGAAGTCGAAGATAAAATGGGTACAATCACTCTGATAGGATTATACTACTGCCCCCCCCCCCCACACACACCCCACCCAATAGTCACCTAGAGATTGAGAAACAAATATGTAGGCAGATTATGGAAAGATGCAATAACAACAGCGTTGTCACAGTGGGTGACTTTAATTGACTGGGACTCCCTTAGAGCAAGGCACTTAGATGGGACAGAATTTGTTAAGTGCATCTGAGAGCGTTTCTTGAAACAGTATGTGGATAGTCCAACTATAGGACGGGCAATTCTGGGCTTTGTATTAGCTAATGAGCCTGGCCAAGTGACTGACTTTTCAGTGGGACAGCATTTTGGAAACAGTGATCACAACTCCTTAAGTTTTAAGATAGTTACAAATAAGGATAATTCAGGACCTTGCCGGAAGGTACTAAATTGGGGGAGGAAAATTTACATCAGTATTAGGCAGGAGCTGGGGAGTGTTAATTGGGAGGAGTTGTTATCAGACAAGTCCACATTTGATGGGTGGGAACTGCTTAAAGACTCACTGAGGAGAGTTCAAGACCGGCATGTTCCCGTAAGGAGGAAAGACAAGGATGGCAAGGTCTGGGACCCTTGAATAACGAAGGAAGTTGTGAATATAGTCGAAAGGAAAAAAGAAGCATATGTAAGGTTTAGGAAGCTAACATTGACAGAGCCCGTGAGGAATATAAGGAAAGCAGAAAAGTACTAAAGCAGGGAATCAGGAGAGCAAGAAGGGGCCATGGAATGACCTTGAAGAGAATCCCAAGGCATTCTATAGATATTTTAAAAACAAGAGGATGACTAGGATGAAGATAGGACCAAAGGGGCAGCACAGTGGCTCAGTGGTTAGCACTGCTGCCTCACAGCGTCAGCGACCTGGGTTTGATTCCACCTTCGGGCAACTGTCTGTGTGGAGTTTGCACATTCTCCCCATGTTTGCGTGGGTTTCCTCCGGGTGCTCCAGTTTCCTCCAACAATCCAAAGATGTGCAAGCTTGGTGGATTGGCCATGTTAAATTGCCCATAGTGTTCAGGGATGTATAGATTAGGTGGGTTACGAGGGGATGGGTCTGGGAGGGATGCTCTGAGAGTCGGTGTGGACTTGTTGGCTGGGGGCCTGTTCCCACACTGTAGGGATTCTATAATCTATGATTACACAAAGATAAAGGAGGGAACTTGTGCTTGGAGGCACAGGATGTGGGTGAGATCCTAAATAAGTACTTTGCATTGCTATTCATGCAGGAGAAGGATATGGAGATAGTGAGATTTGTGTGGAGCATGCTAACAGGCTAGGGCATTTTCAGATATGAAAAGAAGTGGTCTTGCATCTTTTGAAGTGCATTAAGGTAGATGAGTCCCCAGGGCCCGATGGTATTTACCCCAAGTTATTGAGAGAGGCAAGAGCGGAGATTGCTGAGGCCTTGACCAAGATCTTTGTGTCCTCACTAGCCACTGGAGAGATCCTGGAGGACTGGCAAGTAGCTAATGTTGTTCATCTGTTCAAGAAGGGAATTAGGCATAATCCAAGAAACTATAAACCGGTGAGTTTCACATTGGTGGTTGGGAAGCTATTGGAGAGAATTCTTACAGATAGGATTTATGCACATTTGGCAAAGCATGGCCTAATTAGGGACAGTCAGCAAGGCTTTGAGCAGTGCAGCTCATATCTTACTAACTTGATTGAATATTTTGAGGAGCTGATAAAGTGATTAATGAGGGTAGAGCAGTGGATGTTGTCTACATGGATTTTTGTAAGGCTTTTGACAAGGTCCCTCATGGTAGGCTCATCCAGAAGATTAATATGCATGGGATCCATGGTGGCTTGACTGTGTGGATTCAGAATTGCCTTCCCCATGGAATGCAGAAGGTAGTAGTGGAAGTGTATTTTTCAGGCTGGAGGTCTATGACTAGCGGTGTTCCACAGAGGTTAGTAGTAGGATCTCTGCTGTTTGTGATCATATATAAATGACTTAGATGAAAATGTAGATGAGTGGGTTAGTAATGCAGATGGTACCAAGGTTGGTAGAGCTGTGGATAGTGTAGAATATTGTCAAAGCATACAGTGGGATATGGATCAGTGCAGATGTGGATGGAGAAATGGCAGGTAGAGTTTAATCTAGGTAAGTGTGAGGTGCTGCACTTTGGCAGATCAAATGTTAAAGAAAAGTATAATAGTGGCAGGGCCCAGAACATCACTGATATACAGAGAGATCCTGGGGATCAAGTCCATAGCTCCCTGAAAGTAGCCACTCAAATAGATAGGGTGGTAAAGAGGGCAAATGGCATGCTTGCCGTTATTGTTCGGGGAATTGAGTACAAGAATCAGGATGTCATGTTGCAGCTTTATAAGACTTTGGTTAGGCCACACTTAGAATATTGTGTTCAATTCTGGCTGCCATATTACAGAAAGGATGTGGAGGCTTTAGAGAGGATGCAGAAGAGGCTTACCAGGATGCTGCCTGGATTAGAGGGTATGAGTTACAGGGTAAGGCTACAAAAACTTGGGTTGTTTTCTCTTGAGCAGCGGGGGCTGAAGGGAGACTTGATAGAAGTTTACAAAATTATGAGATGCGTAGATAGGGTTGACAGTCAGAATCTTTTTCCCAGAGCTGAACAGTCTAATAATAGGGGGCATGCATTTAAGGTGTTAGGGAGAAAGTTCAAAGGAGATGAGAGGGGCAATTTTTTTTACACAGAGAGCGGTAGGAGTGTGGAATGCACTGCCGGGGTGGTGGTGGAGGCAGGTACAATAGGGGATTTATAGGACATTTGGATAAGCACATGAACATGCAAGTCATGGAGAGATATGGACCAAGGGCAAACAGAAGGGATTAGTCTCATTTGGCATCATGTTCAGCACAGCATCGTGGGCTGAAGGGCTATGTTCTATGGTAGAGTTTCATATAATTTAAGAAATGTCAAACCCAATTTTAGCACAGCAAACTCCCACAAAAATCAAAGAGATACTGATCAGATAATATACTTTTGTGATATTGATTGAGCAATAAATATTGTTTAGGCATGGACATCAGGGTGATTAGGAGAGAGCAAGGACTGCAGGTGCTGGAAGTCCAAGTCGATAAAATGTGGGGCTGGAGGAGCACAGCAGGTCAGATAGCATCCAAGGAGCAGGAAAGTTGATGTTTCTGGTTGGGACTCTTCATCAGGACTGTTCTGAGCTGGGGTAGGGCTGACTGTAGTGAGAGAAGATGTCAACGCATGGCTGCGAACATGGAGCTGAGGATCCAAATAGACAACTGTTTCTGGAGGCTCTGAATGTACTGTAGACAACGATTGTCAGGGATTGGGCCAAATTTGGGTGGTCTGAACGTTGTTTGGAACGTTGTTTGGAGTCCATGGGGGATGAGCTGGCTGCTTAGGCAGGTACTGAGAAAGGAGACACAGCGGTAGTAGTGGGTTTGTTTCAGTATGTGGTCAAACAGCTTCAGGGCAGGGGAGATAGCTAGGGGATTGCAGTGGGAGAGAGATCCACTGGATCTCTTTGCAGAGAGGAGGACAACTTCTTCAAGGTGGCTATCCTTGGAAAATACTTCACAGTAGGGCTTTCAGGGATTAGGAGATAGCAAGGACTTAGATGCTGGAAGTCACAGTCAATAGGTCTGTCAACAGCAGGTCAGACAACCTCTGAGGAGCAGGGAAGTTGATGTTTTGTGTCAGGACCCTTCAACAGGACTGGCTTTTCACTGTACTTAGGTACATACAACTACAATAAATCAAATCAAATCAAATTCCAGGTTCCACTCCAAAATGTCAGCACAAAAATGAAGTTTAACATGTAGCCCTGATGAAGGGTCCCAACCTAAAACGTCAGCATTCCTCCCCATTGGATGCTGTCTGCCCTGTTGCGTTCCTGCAGCTCCACATCTTATTGACTCAGGGTGACTCCCCTGTTCTCTGAAGTAGAGATATAAGGTGTTATCTATTCATTTGAGAGGGCAGACGAGGTCACCTGAATGTTAAACTTGTTTTTTGTGCTGACATTTTGGAGTGGAACCTGGAATTTGATTGATTTGATTTGATTTATTGTAGTTGCATGTACCTAAGTACAGTGAAAAGCTTTGTTTTGTGAGCAGCACAGTAGATCATAGCAAACAAGGACATAGAGATCATATTGTGCTGAGACGGATCGTGGCATATTGCGTTTGAATGACTCAAAGGCAAGGACACTAGAACTGAACCACAGCTGACTGTGCAATTGTGACTTACTGTGAATTAATCGTTGAGAAAGTATGTGAAATTTTATCAGTGTCTAAAACATCAAAAATAGAATTTTGCATTTCAAAGCGAATAATAAGATTGGATGACAACTGCATCTCTATGATTTTACATTGGAATAGTTTACCTGCCCTAGTCCCCAGTTGAGGCCCTTCAATGGTCAATTAATGATCACTTAAGGGCCACTTCTCACCAAGTCTCAAACCCAGGTCCCTGGTGCTGTGAGGCAGCAGTACTAACCACTGTGCCACCATGCCACCCTGACTTATCATTGACTTTTGGTTTCAGGAGTTGTTGGAGAGTGTGGAACTCAGAGGTCTGCACCCCAGAGAAAGTCTTTGGAGTGAAATGCCTAGAAAATGACACTGCTTAGGCTTGGGCAGGAGTTGGTGGTTTAGGGTGTGGATACCACCAACAACAACCTCCTTTAACAGTGGGCACCCCTTCTACAAGGTCTGGGAGCTCCCTGCCTCACCAGCATCTCCTTCAATAACCCTGCCCTCGCATTGCCCAAACCTCCTCTTCCTCGTGTTCCCCTCTACCCTGAGACACCCAGACTTTCCTGGCCCTTCAATCCCAGCTGCCTATTGCAGCTTCTGGTGCAGCCAAGACTGGAGAGCTACTGACTGATTGGCATCTCTAATGTGGCACTTCCTCCCAAGTGATGGGCAGAAGTCACATCTCCACTTAATAAATGTTTATTAGAGTTGTAAATGGCTATGCGGCAACCTGTATAAGAAACCCTGCCATCCTAAATAATGCTGGCCCAAATATTACACAATAGCAGTTAATGTGAGAAGTAATTGGAAAGATATTCGAAGGTCAGGAAGAAAATTTGCCTTATTATTTTTGATTTACAATCGTACAGAAATATGAAATTGCGAAAGACTTGTACATCCAGCCTGTCACATAGTTGTAACTCCTTACTAAAATCATGCACTCCCCACCTACTGCGAGGTATGTGGGAGAGATAAGGAAACAGATCAAAAACTCAATTCAATTAGTGGGAAAAGTGGAAAGTTCCTTTCTGGTTCTTGTAGGCAGAAGAATGCACCAGCCCTCATCTACCTTACAGGATGCCACCTCTTTTATAAGGTGACTAGGAACACATTCAGCTCTGAGTTCAATGAATCAACATGAAAATTCACTGCTTGTGGCAACAATCTATTCCATAGATCAGTCATTCTCTGGGATAAGACGAACTGCATCACATAAAGTGTAGTTTGGAATAAATTGTAAGCATGAACCCTGAGCTTTCCTAACACTGCTACTTTCAACAATTGGTCTATGCAATATAGACCCTTTATTAAAAACCGAAAGAACTGTGGATGCTGTAAATCAGGAACAAAAACAAAGTTGCTGAAAAAGCTCAGCAGGTCTGGCAGCATCTGTGAAGGAGAAAACAGAATGAACGTTTCGGGTCTGATGAAATCAAATTATTTGATCAAATCATTGTTCAGTCTATATGTCTCTAAATGTTAAGGGCAGCACTTTAAGCCAATCAAGTAACTAAAGTGTTTTAAACTAAATGCTGAATTTTCATTTCTGAGATAATATATGAAGATGGACCCAAGAAGTGTGAAGGACCTTCACTTAGGCCAAGTCACTTTTATTTACAGACATGTTCCTTGAAGCTAATTCCACATACATGCATTAATTGAATGCTAATGCAGCAGAAAGCTCAGCCCTGCCCAAAGCCAGGCTGTCTGGGTTCCAACATTCTGATGCCATATTTAAAAGTCACCTGGGCAGCACTTTGCTCTCCACAACTCAGGAGCATCATCTGGCCTTTGCTCATCATCTCCACCTACTCCTCAACATGTCACAGAACTGGCAGGAAGCAGTGCCACATTTCAGCAACTCCTCCCTAGGGGTGCTGATAGAAGGAGTTTGTGAACAAAGGAAGATCCTCTTTTCAAGAGATGGGAACAGGAGGCTGCAAGTCACTGGAGATGGCTCCAGTGGCCAGTGGTGGCTACAGTTCTAACAGGATGCTGTGATACAACAGAATAAATGAATACTTGCTGTCTGTCAAGGTAGGTGCCACTTTCTACTCAATGCCTCCTGCTCCAAAGAGTATGAGAAAACATTGTAGATATTTTAATCAACTAGTTCTCACATGTTGTGACAAAATTCTGTAGCAGGTGAGATTATGAACTTGGGCCTCCTGACCCAGAGGTAGGAACACTATCACTGCACAACAAGAGCCCATAATTTCTACAGGCACTTTTGCAAACTCAGAAAAAGTGAGACATGAAACCAGAAGGATTTGAATCCTTTGTTTGGGATACCATCACATTTCTAAACCATTGCTTCAAAGAACAAAGAGCAATACAGTACAGGAACAGGCCCTTCGGCCCTTCAAGCCTGTGCCGACACATTCTGCCTTTCCAAACAGAAACACATATGGATCAGTATCCCTCTATTCGCTTCCTATTCATGCATTCATGCTTTCACCCAGGTGCTTCTTGAATGCTGCTATTATGTTTGCTTCAACAACATCCTCTGGCAGAGTGTTCCAGGCACTCACCATCCTTTCAGTGAAAAACTTGCCTCAAAAATTGCACTTGAACCTGTGTTGCCTAGTAGTGTGCCCCTCCATCCTGGGAAAAAGCCTCATACTTCCCACTTTATCTATGCCATTCACATACTTGTAAACTTCTTTCAGGTCGCCCCTCACTTCCTGCGTTCCAGTGAAAACAAACCCAGTCTATCCAACCTTTCTTCACAGCTAAAATCCCCCATTCCAGGCAATATCCTGGTGAAATTTTTCTGTTCCATCTCCAAAGTACCTGCGTCCTTCTGGTAGTGTGGTGACCAGAACTCTATGCAATATTCCAAGTGTGGCCTTACTAAAGTTCTATAAAGCTGCAGCATAACATGTCCATCCATATACTTAATGTCCCTTCCAAAGAAAGCAAGCATGCCATAAGCCTTTTTTACTACCTTATCTACCTGTGCTGCCACCTTCAGTGACCTGTGGACCTGCACACCGACATTTGTTGGCGTATCAATACTCCTAATGGTTCTGTCATTCACTATATGATTTTCACCTGTACTTGATCTTCCAAAACACATCACCTCACATTTGTCCGGATTAAACTCCATCTGGCATTTTTTTGTCCATGCCTCCAACTGATCTATATCCTGCTGTATCCACTGACAATCATCCTCATTATCTGCAACTCCACCAATCTTTGTATCATCTGCAAACTTACTAATTAAACCAGTCATGTTTTCCTCCAAATCATTGATGTAGATCACCAACAACAAAGGCCCCAGGACTGATCGTTGTGGAACACCACTAGTCACAGCCCCCCATTCCAAAAAGCATCCTTCCACCACTACCCTCTGTCTCCTATGACTAAACCAATTCTGTATCCATCTTGCCAGCTCACCCCTGATATCATGTGACTTCACCTTTTGTACCAGTCTGCCGTGACATCAACCGCTTTTCCCTCATCCAAAACTCGATCAAGTTAGTAAGGCATGACCTGCTCTGCACATGCTGTTTATCACTAATGAGTCCATTTGCTTCTAAATGTGTACAGATTTTGTCCCTGAGAATCTTTTCAACACAATTTCCCTATCACCGACGTGAGAGTCATAGGCCTGTAATTTCCTGTGTTATCTCTACTACCCTTCTTAAACAATGGGACAACACTGGCTATTCTCCAGTTCTCTGGGGCCTCGCCTGTGGCCAAAGAGGATGCAAAGATGTCTGGCAATGCTCCAGCAATTTGTTCTCTTGCCTCCCTCGATATTCTGGGATAGTTCCTATTAGGACCTAGGGACTTATCTATCTTAATACTTTTTAAGATGCACAACACCTCTGCCTTTTTAAGAGCAACTTGGCTTAGAAATTCCAAACTTCCTCCCTGATATTATCTTCCACCGATTCCTTCTCTTTGGTGAATACCATCTCAAGGTATTCATTTAGGACCTCAACTATGCCTTCTTACTCCACGCATAGATTCCTTTCTTTGTCCTTGATTGGGACAACCCTTTTCCTGGCTACCCCCTTGACTTTATGTATGTACAAAAGACCCCGGGATTCTCCTTAACTCTATTTTCTAATGATTTTTCATGGCCCCTTCCAATTCCTTGTTTCAGTTCTTTCCTACTTTCCTCATATACTTCAAGGGCGTCATCAGTTCCCATCCTCCTAGACCTTACATATGCTTCCTTTTTCTTTTTGGCCAATGTCATAACATTTTTGGTCATCCAAGGTTCACATGACTTGCCATACCTATCCTTCAATCTTGCAGGAATGAGCCGCTCCTGTACTATTATCAACTGCTGTTTGAAATACTCCCATATGTCCGATGTGGATTTCCCCTCAAACAGCCGCGTACAATCAAAATTCTCAGTTCCTGCCTATTATTGTTGTAGTTCTCCTTCCCTCAATTTAACACTTTCTCCCAAGGACTGCTGTTATCTCCATGCATGAGTGTCATAAAACTCACAATATAACGGTCCCTACTCCCGAAATGCTCACTCCAAAACTTTCAATCACCTGACCGGGCTCAATTCCCAAAACCAGGTTCAGCATTATCCCTTTTCTTGGTTGGACTGTTTACACACTGTGTCAAGAAACCCTCCTGAATGGTCCTTACAAATTTTGCCCCATCCAAGCCCCTAGCACAAACTTGAGTCTTGGTCTATATAGGGAAAGTTAAATTCAGCTATCACGACAACCCTGCTGTTTTTATATCTTTCCAAAATCTGTCTACATATTCTCTCCTCTATCTCCCGCTGGCTGTTGGGAGGCCTGTAGTATACCCCCAGCATTGTGTTCTCACCTTTCCTCTTCCTGAGTTCTACGTATATTGCCTCACTGCACGAATCCTCTGATGTATCCTCCCTTAGTACAGCTGTGAGATACTCCTTTACCAGTAATGCAATTCCCCCACCCATTTTACATCCGCTTCTATCACACCTGAAACATCTAAAGCCTGGGACATTCAGCTGCCAGTCCCTCTTTCAGCTAAGTCTCTGTAATGGCAATAATGTCATAGTTCCAAGTACAATCCAAAGCTCTAAGATCATTTACCTTGTCTATTATGCTTCTCACTCTAATCCTGTGGCCAAGAAAACATTAGTTTAAAAATATTTTTGAAAAGTAATGAGCAAGGATTGTAAGTCTGCTGCTGCATGGGAATGTAGCACACAAGCTTGTTTGCTCAGCATCCCAACTATGTGACCCATAAGCAATCAATGTCTGTCCTTTTCAATTCCAATATTTGTGGATATGAAACACGGAAACAAACTGTGAGAGTGCAGTGCTGACCTCCAGAAGCACATTAACAATTTGGTGGAGTGGGCAGATAGATGGTAGATAAAGTTCAAAGCATAGAACAGTGATACATTTTGGTAGAAAGAACATGGACAGATAACATACATAAAGGATACAATTCTAAAAGTGGTGCAGGAGCAGAGGGACCTGGTTGTGTGTGTGCATAGACAGTAGGACAAGTGGAATGAGCAGCAAATAAAGCATAGAGTATCCTGGGCTTTATTAATAGGGACATGAAGTACAAGACAATTGGAGGTGATGCTGAACTTCAACCTCTAACTGAGGTTAGACCTCATCTAGAGTATTGTGCAAGTTTCTGATTGCCATAGTATAGGAAGTATGTGAATGTGTTCCAAACAGTGCAGAAGAGATTTATAAGAATGGTTCCAGAGAAGAGAAACTTAGTTATGAAGGTGGATTGGTGAGATGGAGACTGTTCTTGGAGTCGAGTCATCAAAGAGGAGATCTAATAGAAGTTTTCAAAATCATGAGGGCTGTTTAGAATAGATAGGCAGAAACTGTTCCCACTTGTAAAAGGATCAAGAATGACAGAACACGCATTTAAAGTGGTTTGAAAAAGAGGCAAAAGTGAGGTGTGAAGGCTTTTTCACATAATGAATGGCTCAGGTCTGTGATCCACTGCCTGGAGGCATTCAAAAGGAATTAGATGATTATTCAAATAGAAAGAATGGGCAAGGGTATAGGGAAAAGGCAGGAGAATGGCACCAAGTCATGCTGCTCGTTTGAAGGGCAAGTGTAGACATGAAGGGCCAAAAGGCTCCTTTGGTGTTGTTGCACTTCTGTGATTCTGTGATTTAATTGCACTTACTATGTTGTAATATTTGCACCACAGTGCAACTGCCTCTCTCCCACCTGCCAGGGGTCACACTTAAAACAGAAAGGGAACGATAACACTCAGCAGCTCATGCACCATTAGGACTGCACAGGGAACTAAACATACCAAGTTATAAGGTTTACAGAGAGGATAAAGAAAACGGCAGAGAGTTCAGTGTTGCATTACTAATTAGGAACAGAATCACGTCTATGGTGAGGGAGGATGGAGTGAGGGAAAGCACCCAGAGGAAACCTTATGGGTGGAACTGAGGAACCATGATGGAACTAAAACCACAACATAGGTGTCATAAGTAGCCTACCTGATAGCTGCTCAGCGGTGCAAGATTTTGTAAATGCTGAAATTAGGCAACGATGTAGCAAATGGCATCTGTGATTCTTCAGTTCCATTAATTCCCCCATTATTGATTATTTAAGCTAATTAAGCTAATTTTATTTAGACCCTGTCCCTGGTCTTCTGTTGATTTCTTTGGGACGTCCAGCCATCTACCCTCCTTTTCTGAGATAGTAGGAACTGCAGATGCTGGAGAATCTGAGATAACAAGAGCTGGATGAACACAGCAGGCCAAGCAACATGGTCCTCTGATGCTGCTGGGCCTGCTGTGTTCATCCAGCTCTTGTTATCTCATACCCTCCTTTTCTGCTGTGAATACTGAATCAAAATAATCATCCATTATGTCTGCCATTTCCCCATGGTCATTGACAATATCCCCACTCTCAGGCTTCAGTGGATCAATAGGACTCTTAACCAGCAGCTTTCCCTTTATATAAATGTAAAATCTCTTCTTGTTGTCTTTTATGTCCCTTGAAAGTACCATTTCATAATCCTTCTTAGCTGCTCATGTAAGTGACTTTGTTTCACTTTGTTTATCTTTGTATTTGTCCCATTCTGTGGGATCTGTACATTTTTTGCATTTTTATACACCCTTTTTTTAAAATTTGATGCTGTCTCCTTACCTCCTTAGGTGTCCATGGCTTTTATTTTTAACGAACTGGAGCTTTGCCTTCTCATGGGTACAAACTGTTTTCGAATAGCATTAAATGATTCTTCAAACACTCTCCACTATTGCTCAGTTCTTTTACCTATTAGCAGAGCTTCCCAGTTCACTGTGGAC
>JAHRHZ010000079.1:10181871-10213858 GCA_024137785.1 Ginglymostoma cirratum | reverse complement strand
CTGCTGTGTTCATCCAGCCCCACGCCTTGTTATCTCTGTCTTCCCTCAGAGGGTAGTGGGAATCTGGAACTCAATGCCAGAAAGAGTGGTAGAGATAAAAATACTTATAACATTTAAGAAGTATTTAGATGTGCGCTTGTGATGCCAAGGCATATGAGGCTATGGGCTAAGTGCTGGAAAATGGGGTTAGAATAGTCAGGTGGTTGTTTTTGACCAGCATGGACATGATGGACTGAAGGCCTCTCTCTGTGCTGTTGCTCTCTATCACTCTTATCAATGTTAAATCTGCTGCTGGCTTCAGTGGTTCCAAATCTGGCCTGGATGTCCTAATTTGTGAAGCAGTAGCTAGGATGAGAGGAATGCTGTCCATTTGAATCATTTACAATGTCAACCTGCTCTTTGGTCCTTATCAGCCTGATCCCAACTTGGGTGAAAGACGTGGACATAGAGAGGTGCGACATCCATAACCCATGTCATAGAATCCCTACAGTGTGGGGACAGGCCTTCGGCCCAGTAAGTCCACACCGAAACTCAAAGCATCCCATCCAGACCCATCTCCCTTATCTACACATCCCTGAACACTACGAGCAATTTCCCATGGCCAATCCACCTAACCTGCACATCTTTGGACTGTGGGAGGAAACCCATTTAGGCACAGGGAGAATGTGCAAACTCCACATAGACAGTCATCCGAGGGTGGAATTGAACTCAGATCCCTGGCGCTGTGAGGCAGCTAACCACTGAGCCACCCTGCACTTCTCCCTTTCCCAATGCTTGCTTAGACAAGATATTTGAGCACTTTATCTTTACATTGCTTTTCATGCATGTGACAAAAACACAATATGACTACTGTTGTTTCACTGTTGCAATATCACCTGCGATACAGCCATTAAACATTGGAAGGTTCAGACTACAAAGCAGATTCGTCTTGATGTTAACTTACATGTATAGTGGTATGTGAATAATCCTGCAAAGCTGATTGTACATTTGCTGCCCCACCATCAGTATTGCTAAGCACTGTTAGCTGGCCTTATTGTGAAAGCTTACTGAATTATGTGACATGTCTTCAGGTAGCTTTTACATACTGGAGTCCTTCAATTTGTGGTGAGTGAATGTAAACACCTTGACAGACTCTCATGCGACAGCTTTTCCCTGTTTTATTTTCAATTGTCTTCTGTGGATGTGTTTTCGTCCTTTCAAAGCGTGTGTGAATATATCTCTTTACTGCACTGCACATTCACAGATTTCATGATTTGGAGAAGGAAATTTGCTGCAGAAAATGGTTTTTGTAATCTGTCCTTTTGATTCTTTCCCAGCATATGCTCCCCTTTTTGAATGAAAACCTTTTCCCTGTTACTTTCGATGACCTTCTCAATTCCTCTCCCATCCCCTTTGTCCTGCTTCAGGAAAGGGGAGCTAATGAATGCCTATCCCAGCATCTCCACCCAAGCTAACACCTAATAGCTCCTGGCTACAGCTGGAGCTTCTGGGTACCTCCCTAGTTGATTGCCCTCCAGGGTCATGGACAGACAGTTGTCGCCATTTAAAGATAAATATGTTTCCCTTCTCTCTTTCTCTCCCACTCTCAGCCACTGATTGAGGGTCTCCCATTTGCTCTCCAGTATTAGGAGCACGCTTGCATCCCTGATTGGACAGTGAGCTCATTCCCTGCTATTAATTGGTCTGACCCTTAAAGTATCCAGGTGGGGGTGTCTGGAACATGTTGAGTGGAGGTTGTCACCCAAAACTGAGCCAGTGGCTAGGTTCCCAAACCAGAATTGACAAGTCTTTATCTTGTTGAAGGGCAAAAGAATATAAATTATTATTTAGTGATTTGCCCAGTGAATACACCCCAGGTTTCTAATTGCTTTAGTTACAGTTTCATGGCATTGGTTGTGAACTTTGAAAGATTATCTAATTCTTGTTCTGTCACAAACGGCTGTAATTGTTTTCTGTGGAATTATGTATATATATATGTATATATATATATATTTGTTTACCATCTCACCATCTGATATGCATAACACTACATTTTTCTAAGTTAAAGCTCTCTTTCCAAATATGGGGCCATGCCCACTTTGTCACAATCTGTTATACGCGGTGAGCAACTTCACCTGCTGTAGCTTACATATAGCTTGGTATCACCTCTAAATTTCCAAATCATTTTCTCTTACATCACCAATGAAAATACTAAATTGCAAAGACCCCAGAAAGCAATAGTAACTGGCTTCCAGATTTGTTCAAATGCACCCAAGCAGACCACTATTAATTGTAGAATATTCTATTTTGTACAAACTCTCTTATGCAAGGTCTTATTAAAAGCTTTCAGAAAATCAGGATAGACAGCCCTGACTGGATTGCTCTTATATTATGATCAATTTACTGCAGATGATCCAGCAATCCTAATCACCCATTTGTTTCTGCATTAAATGTACCCTTAGTAACACAAACAAAATGTAACGTACCAGCAGAGGGCTTACTTTCATCATCAAATGATCCGCAACCTGCTCCTTTCATAAACCTTGAGATCAGGTCCTTGACGAGACATGTCAAGATGATGGACTGGCTATTAAACACTAGAGTAATAAGTCATAGACATCAGGAAAGTGCATGTCAGAGGGATGAATGAGATTTTAAAAACTGTTCTATTTCTGTATGGTTCCCAAAGATGCTGTGAATCGTTGTTGATTAATTGATTTGATAAATTTACAAAATCAATGAGCATTGTCATTTTTTACATTATACAGAAGATTTCTTCAATGAAGGGAAAAGCTGTGTGATTAAAAAATGAAACTCCAGACAACCCTAAGTTAGGTTATTTCCCTTTGATTTTCCGTAGCTGCTTTTGGATCAACAACTTCTTCAGCAAACATTTTATTTATCAAAAAATGTACAAACACTAATTTGCACATCCCCACGCATACAAAACAGAGTTGTCTAGTTGGCTGAACTGAACTTTTGCAAATTGACTGTATACTGACAAAAAGTGCTGAAGGAAATACAAATGAGGAAATTTGGTTTAGACTGGAATATGGCCATGTGATGAAAGCTTGAGCTGCCCTGTCCCTTTTGAAGCAGTTAACATGTGATTGTGTGCTGTTGTTAATTTCAATGATATTAGCATGTTTCCTTCTATTGTTAGGCAATTTTTGAGACTGATGACAACTTGCTTCCACTCTGCCTCGATGAGTTCTGAAACAGCTGAAAGGTCCAACAAGGGATTTGCACACTCTGCCATGTGTGGGGTAGGTGGTGATTCAGTGGTCAGGAAGATGATGGAAGCACATTTGGTCTCCCTAACATCTTGACTTGTCTTCGTAAAGTTTCAATGTGCATGGCGCCTTTTTCTTTTTGGTCAGTCAAAAGTCAGGGACACCCTCAACAAATGGTTAATTTCTTCAGGATGTCTTGAGGACATTCTTCAAGAGCCTCACCGTCCTCCTGGTAGTCCATTGTCCTGTCTGAGTTCTGAGTTCTGTCTATGTTCTAGTTTTTGTTTCATCCACAGTATTATGCTTTTGTGTTAAGTTGCTAAGTCCTCTTTCCCACAGCCGATCTCTGAAAGCCTTTGCAGTTTCAGTATATCTCAGCATTTAGATGTATCTCCACAAAGACACATGTGTAAAGTTGATGGCACCTTGCATCATTGCATACTATCCTGGCAAAGTCACATTTACACTTTCTGACGACTTCCCTGTGATAGATCGGACAGAATGTATTTCTTTCGTCTGGCACACACATCATCAGTTACCTCCCTCTGCAGCCAAGGTCAGTGAATTGGAAAATAAAAGAGTTGTTACCTACTCCAGCCTGGGAGAATCTCGACGTGAAGAAATTCATGGTCATAGCTACCATCACAGCCAATGGCAGCACCATGCTTGCCATAATCAAAGGCTGTAGATCTGCTTGCTGATTTTTGGGAAAATCTCCTTCATAAAATGGAAACAACAAATGCACTGTTGCTGACTTCGATCGTGGTTAAGTGCAATACTCTTTGAAGATCTTGATTATAGTTTCCTGACGAGTTTCCTTTCTCCCCTTCTCTTCCCTCGATGAGCAGCTTGGTCTCATCTGCATTGTCTCGGGTGAAACTCCATCTCATGATGCAGGGCAAATGGGTTGGTGACTGTAGTACCAATGCCAGAAGCTTTCAAGACCAAAACATGACCATCACAAAATACATCACTCCCTATTGACTTCACAAATGTTAACTCTGCAAACCATTGAGCAAATCTACAAACTTAAGCAGAGCTAGTAGAAATTAATCAGCTACAAAACACAGAATGGTTGATGATTCTTTTAAATAGTGCTGACTAGGGGTCATTCTGTTGCTGCATTTACAGCATCAATTCAATGCTTTTAATTGACATGGTGATCTACCTAGACTGCGTACTTACAGTACAGGGTCTCATCATCCAAGTGTGTGCTCACAGTGCAGATACTATTTTGGTACCAAAATGATATAAAGCACCAAAAACTCAGGCCTTGTAAAAATGGTTTTTGCAGCCATAAAGTTTTTAATGTATTTTTGATACTGAACAATCTCTGACATGCTATGGCCTTTGGAGTCAGCATACTGCCCGTAAAGTATATTCTGCTATATTTCATTTATTTAGTACTTTGTCTTAACTGGCACCTTATGAACTGGCACTCTCAATAAACTGGAAAAAATATATACCTCAAAATGCTGCAGGTTGACTGTATCATTGCTGTCTTCGCAATGTCTGAGTAGTCAGTTGATGGTACGAGTGAGAAGGCGGTCTGCTGGTAAGTTTAATTTAAGGCTAAGTTGCATTATTTTTAAGTAATTTATGCTGTAAATAAAATAAAACAGTTATGTGTATATCCCCTGCATTACATTTCTATTACTTAGTGTGTGTGTTTACATTGATTATGTGGACCTCTTAATCAACCAGAATATTTGATCAATTGGCACACTCCTGGTCCCATAGGTGCCGGTTAATAAAACGTTTGCTGTGGATGAAATGAAACATTAGACAAGACTTGGAGAAGATAATGCAAATGTTAATGACTCAAATCCAAAGGTCTGCACTTATCACTCAGCAATGGGAATATTCTCATTTGATCTGACAGATTTTAACTACAGGTAAAGGCATATGCTCCCTGCAGGGAATCAGATTAATTAAGCAATATTTGATGCTAATGTATCTGATGCAAGTACACATTAAATCTTCCCATTGCCTCCTCCCACACCAAGGAAAGCTACTTCACAGACCACATAGCGTGCCAAGGTATAGGATACTTCATCACAAAACTGCAATCGATAATGAACCTGTAACTATCAGACAACCTATGGAGAACAATGAACGCAAGATAAGAAATAGTTACTGTCAGAAAGTGTTTATTTTTGAGCGCCTAACTTTCCATGACTGACAGTGTCTAAATCAATGCAGGACTGTGTCCTACAGATAAGGAAGGATAAAGGCTCGATCCCTCTGTTTTTTATTCATCAGGTTGATTAGACAATATCTAAACCAAGGAACTGATCTGTGCTGACCTCAACTATTGCAACAGAGAAGTTTATTTTTATTTAATTATTATTTTCTTGGTCAGTAAGTGGAAAATCTCTTCTGCTACAAGTTGCTTACCAGAAGTCTCAGCAAAATGTGCATTTCTTTGAATAAATGGAAGAGGTAACTCTATTCCCGTGATCCCTTCACACAATTAATGACTAGGAATAACAGGACTGCAGTTACCCATATTCAACATTAATTACTACATTGAGCAGGGAAAGTGTATGAGAAGGAATTGGGGCACAACATTGAAAACAAAATTAAGGAACTTGTGATAACAAGGTGTGGAGCTGGATGAACACAGCAGGCCAAGCAGCACCAGAAGAGCAGGAAGGCTGATGTTTTGGGCCTAGACCCTTCTTCAGAATTTAAGGAACTTGTTTCTGTTCTTTATTTAAGTCATAGTTTCAAGACTTTCCAGTGAAGTGTTCTAAATACAATTTGGTAAAAAACTTCTGTTACAATTTACAAAATGTCTTTTCCATTTTGTAGTAGGGTGTAATCAAACTGTCTAGCTAAAGAAGAGTGGACCAACCTTGTCTATCGACATGCTTAAATCTACATAATTTAAATTGGCTTCAAATTCAGACTTTTCCAACTATTTGAATTTGAACCCCATCTAGACTATGTTTGACTTGGCTTTAAGCACCAATCCCCCAGTGGAGGAAATATATTGACACATGTTGAGACAATCCGTACAAAAATAATTCTCACATTCCTTGTTATTTACAGAATATCACAAATTGGTGTAGACACAAAATATTCTTTATATTATGAATGCGTGTAACCAAGCACTTTTTATGCCGCTGACCTACAAATAAATATATTGGTCCCGTGATATACTTAACCATCATGATTTTAAGCATGAAATTCAGGACCAATAAAAATTGGGAATGGCAAGTATCTATATTTAGATAATGATATTTACTCGTTTTGCATTGAAAATTGATCCAAACTGCAACTACAACCCTCAGGTTGTCACAAAAAGTTACTGCTTTATATTCTTCACTCTGCAACTTGTAAAAAGTGCAGATGAAAAATATGCAATTTATGATGAATTTTAATGCAGTATGTTATGTACAATGTAAGATGTTGAAGATGGGTTGATTTGAGCATAAACATTTTGTCCAATGCCACAAGGTCCTTTTGGATAAAAAAAGGTTTTTGACTCAGTTTAGTTAATCCATCCCAAAGACAGTAAAGCCCACACACTGTAGGATCCAACTGGTTCATAATTGATTCCAGGGACTTTGCTTCCAATTTTCTATCACTAAACCTTTTGGCACACATAGGCAGCTCATGTGTGGAATATAAGCATTTCCTGTTTTCAACCCCTAAGTTGCCTACCCTTTACAAGTTTAAACTTGAAATATTTGAGACAGGGTTTTGGGCTTTGAGTCAAGAGCTGGATAGCAGGATTGAATAGGTTGACAGTGCCTCCAGTTATTTCCCCTGAATTGTCAATTAGGGCCCATATGGGTGGTCCAATTAATGTAGGCAGGTGGGTTCTCAATGCTGAAGGCACATAAGAGCAATTGATTGGAGTTGCAGCCCACCATTTGTGTGATTCTTGGCTGAGTGTGAGGCTCTTGGAATTTATCGACACTTGGACAAACCAGAAAAAAGAAAGCTGCTTTTATGATCATTTGCTACCATGTTTTCTGCTGTTAAATCCCCATTCCCTCTATGATGACAATGCTCTAGTGAACACTATACACAAATTTCTATTTCAAATTTGTACAACACTATACTGTTCAGGTAAGAGAAAGAGTGAGAGAGGGCATCCCTATCAGCAGTCACTTCTTTGTAATTTCTTTAAAGTTTTAAATTAAAACAAAAATGCCCTCAGTAACTGGACTACCATTGCAAGGAGAGCCTACAGCAATGGCCAGTGAGATAGGGAAAGCTTCAAAACTTGCCTGGACTACTGGCTTCCAGTCTGCAGGTGGCCTAATTCGACCATAGAGCACATAGTCTAATATATAACTTCCAATCAGCTTCTGTTAATTGGTCCGAATAGGTCATGAACTTACCCCGATTACTACCTCACTGGTTGTGGGCAGGTATTCCTATCTTCTAAATTCGATCCTGCCTGCAGAAAATACCTGGGCTACGTGGCGGGGCTGATGTGAAATAGTACTGGCAAACCAACAGTTTGCCTGTCAGCATGAATAGTTTATACAATCATAGAACCCCTACAGTGTGGAACCAGGCCACTTGACCCATTCAGCCATAGCTCATTCCTCCCACCTTCATATTCATTACCATATAACAGTATCCTCCTTCTACTTCTTCTGTACAATCTTGCAAACCTCAATCAGATCAACTTTTTTTTTCCTCTATTCATTAATGAGATGAGGACATCACTGGTCAGGCAGCATTTATAGCCCATCCCTAATTGCCCAGAGGGCAGTTCAGACCCAACCACGTTGCTGCAGATCTGGAGTCACATGCAGACCACACCGGGTAAGGATGGTAGTTTCCTTCCCTAAAGGGAACCAAGCAGGTTTTTCCAACAATCAACACTAGATTCATGGTCATCATTAGATTGGTCATCATTCTTAATTCCAGATATTTTATGGAATTCAAATTCCACCATCTGCCGTGGCAGGATTTGAACCCAGGTCCTCAGAATATTATCTGGGTTTCTCTGGATTAACAGTCCAGCAATAATATCACTAGGCCATCACCTCCCCCGGATGTTTCCATTCAAAAGTGAAGAAACAAATTTTTTTTTTCAGTTTTGCTCATTCCTAGACCTCAAAGATGGGGTTGGGGAGACATTCATAAATTTCTTGATTCGACCAAATTATAAGGCTTAAACATCACCCCAGCTCAGGAATAAGATACACTCATAGCACAGGAAGTACCTCTTCTCAACATAGCTCCGTTCATCACCATTTCGACTGGAAGCATCAGGAAGATCCTCAGGAAAATGCAGCCAAGTGGATATGAGGAATGTCGGAACAGCCATGATCTTATTCAGTGTTGGAGGAGTCTTCAGCGGCTGAGGGTGGCTTCCTCCTATTTCTATTTTTGTAGTCTTCATTGTAATTAGGGACCCAAAGCATTTTTAAGTCATCAATAGGCAGAGTATACATTGTGTATTCTTTGGGCGATTATATTAGGTGCAAAGCAGCATGACCAGCAGTCCTTATAAGGTTTCCTTGATGCTGCTGTAAAAGCAGAGCACGTCAAAATCTTTGTGATTGTTGAAAGGCCACAACTGCTCCTCCTGGCTATATAAAAATCGACATGTCTAATGCTCTCTGCTGTAATTAAAAAGCCCTGGCTCAACTCAGAAGAGCTGGATTTCCTGTCCTCACCACAATGGCTAGAAATACAACATTTAGTGCGAGTGACAATAAATGTTTAACAGGTGTCATAAAATCTTTTATTATCCTCTTCAGAAACATCTGGCTAAACGAGTGAAACACACAAGACTATGCAAAAATATTAAACTGGCTGTTATTTCCACCTTGTTTAAAATTTTCATGGATTAGTTTGCACTGGTGTTGTCACTCTTTTGAAAATATATTTTCTGACAACATTTCATGATGCAAGCAGTTGGACAAACTTATTGCAGTGCTTTCAATTTGTACATTGGATAGTAAAATATTCCTCTATAAAACTGCTGCAAATGATTCTCTTCTTGTTTACTTCCAATAAATGGCTCAAAGATTTAATTAACCAAATTTTGCTACAATCAGCCCCCTTCAAAATATGTTAATGACCCCCTCCTTGACCACACCCAACCCCTACCTGATTTTCTCCCTTCCTCAAATAAATGCTTTTCTTGAATACAGTTTTAAGGCCACACTCTGGGACAGCATTCAAGTCGGTAAACAGCAAGCTTAACAGGAATACTGGCCAAATGTCCTCTCCCTAGAATATTGCCATTGCATTAGATCAGCTAGCTAAACGCAGGTCAGTGATTGAAAAATAGAGGAAAGCAAACATTGGAAACGTGGCTAAACTAGTCTAACCATCAGAGTCTGACAATTAGTTGCAGCAGTGAAAAAACATTAAAAATAGAAATGTGCTAAAATATCAGGAATTTATAAGTAATATTCTGAAGGAAAAGTAACCTGAATAAAATAATAGTCAGTTTTAGAATAGGTCAGCGGTGAGTCATGAGTTAGAATAAAATCCAAACGATAACATAAGGAAACTTGAATATATTACAATTTAAGTAAGAATCATTAACAAACAGAAAATAAAAGTATTAATTGTCAGAGCTCTGGTTACTTCAACGCAACATAGATTTTGAGGTGACCCGGTAGGATTACATAGGAAAAATGGGCAAAAAATACAGGCAATTTAGCCCAACCATTCTGTGCTGGTGTTTATCCTCAGCTCCAGGCATCTCCTGACATTTCATTTCTAAATCAATCAATGCAATTCTTATCTTTTTTACCTCATATGATTTTATAGCCTTGCGGAGAACTGTCAAGTTCATTGCTGCGATAAGTGGGTGCTACTCTCTATTTGCTCTCAAGGGGGAGCTGGACCAGTTTCCTGACAGGAGAAGAGATCACCAGACACAATATAACAAGCGTGGGGCTGGATGAACACAGCAGGTCAAGCAGCATCATAGGAGCAGGAAAACTTGACGTTTCGGGCCTAGACCCTTCAACTTTTAATCCATGTGACCTCCTAAAATGATGTTGGTCACTTTAGGGGATCAGAAAGGAATCTTATAGAATATTTTTATCCTTACATGCTTCTTCTGTGTTTTCTTCCCCCGTTTCCCAATAGATTCAATGGCTCCTAACTTGGCTTTTACTGAATCCTACCACTGGGAGAAGGAGAAGCTTTCAGCCATGATGGTCTAACCATTGTGGTGTGGGGTAATTTTGATAAGTATCTCATCATTTCATGCCTGATCTTTTTATGCTTGCATCAATGCAGTAATTAAAATCCTTGTTAAAAATAACAGTTATTCAAAAATATTTCTGGCTAGACTGTGCAAAGATCTGTTGCTTTTGCAACCTGAATCATTAGTTTGTTGGCCAGGGACAGAGTTTCAATGTTTATTAATGTAGTAATAATTTAAAATAACAAAAGCGAAATTAATATATCTTGCAGCTGTGATAGTGCAATAAAAAATGAAGGCTAAATTCAGGTTAACGTGGAGTTTCTCTACTTTATGTTGATCAAAGTGTCAGGTTCGTTTCAATGGTTACAATCTGAGTCTCCTGAGTCAGGACATTTAGTCCCAGCCCAAAAACTACAGTACACTCAGGAGACACCAGCTTTGCAATGTAAGAGGAGCTATTTTTATATATGAGATGATAATCTGAAGCCCCAACAGCCTCCTCAAATGGATGCAAAAGATCCAATGGCACTATACAAAAAAGAGCATTGGAATTCCCCTGGTGTCTTGGTCACGGTAGGTTCCTAACTAGTACTGTTAAAACAAATCTTTGACCATTATATCATTGCTGGAAAAGCTCAGCAGGTCTGGCAGCATCTGTGAAGAGAAAATCAGAATTAACATTTCAATTAACTGTGATTCTTCTTCACAGATGCTGCCAGACCTGCTGAGCTTTTCCAACGACTTCTGTTTTTGTTTCTGATTTACAATATCGCAGTTCTTTCAGTTTTTATTATCACATTGCCATTTGTGAGAACTTACTGTGTGAAAATTGGCTGCTGCTTAACCCCACATAACAAGCATCTATATTTCAAAATTACTTCATTGGCTTGCATTAATTCAAGCAATATTTAGCACAGTTACTAACTCTGAGGCTTTTCCATGTGAATATTTGCTTTGTATTTATGCTAGGAGCATCAATAAGTTGAGAGCAGAAGTAGAGAGAGAAGTATTATTTTGGGGAATAAGAAAATAGCCAAGATGTTGAACAAATATTTTATGTCTGTCTTCACAAGGTCAACATGGTTGGCGACTTGGAGACTGGTTGTTTCTAGAAAGTACACAGCGACTGTGAATGACCAGCTGCATTGTCACAATTGCAGACGTATACAGATAACTAGAAAAGCTGCTTTTTAACAGGACGATGTAATATCACAAACTGCACAGATTTACAGAACAACCATCTGTCCCAGAGATCCATAATTCCCTAGGAAGAACAATGGATCAGCAACTACATTTACTGTGCAAACACTTGCCACAAGAATGACGTTCTCTGGAGGAGGAACATCAGGATACCAGACAGACAGCCAACTAGAACATGCACACATATCATTCAAAGACTAATGTAATAGAATTATCATGTGTACTATACATGCAGAGAGCTTGCTGGGTAGGATCCGATAGAAGTCTTTTTTTTTGGCTATGTCTAAGCTGTGCTGGGCTTTTTTGGGGGCCTGTTGCTGTAAGGCCTGGCAAGCTTTCTCATCCTACCTTACTGAACTCGCCGCATTATTTGTCTGCTCTGCCACTATTAAGCCTTCTGCATTGAATTTCCACCCTTTCTTTTCACTTGCCCTTTCCACAACAACTTTCCACTCAGCAGATACCCGCCCAAAGGCTGGCAACCATTGTGCCCATGCTATCATTAAAATGCTGCAGTGCACCCAGACAAACATTGGCATTCTGAATATCCCCTGCTCATTAAAGGACATGTCAAAGGACAAGATGTCAAAGAAGGGGAAAATTGCTTCACAATTCACCCACAGCGACCTACATGGAGGTGCAGAATAGGGCCATTATCTTCCTGTTGGATTGGCAAAGGGGGACACGCCAGCAAATCCTGCCAGTGAGATCTGAGCTTGCTGCCCATGTTAATGATGTCTGAAAGGTGTGAAGGCATGGTTACCAGTGTTGCCAGTGGGTCAATTCCTTTTTTCGCTCCACTAGGGTGAGGATAAGTGCTATACTCTTTGCCAACTCACACTTTACACTCACCAAATCAATGTCACTGCTCACAGGTCCCAACAAGGCTCATGCCCTCACTGGTGTCTGCCAAATCCTCCCTCACCCTTTCTCCCCTGTCAGCATCCCACAACATTAATATTGCATGTCCTCTGTGCTGCCTCCTCAGTCCTTCACTACATCACACCATCTTCCTGCTACATGTACCAGAAATGACAGCCATGCCACCCAGTATTATCTCACTCTTTCCCCCCATTTTCTTATTGCAGGAGAAAATAGCCCCTAATAGGGCAGACAGAGACTGGATGGGTGGAGGTGTGCATGACATCAGGGTCCTCACCATGCTATGAGGAGAGACTTCTGGTTCTTGCAGGAGAAGACCAGGATCACCCCTCCAGGGTTTTGAAACATCCATGTCCTGCCATACAGGTCAGTACCACTTTGAATGTGATTGCCTATATCCCTTTGACTCCTCTTTTAATTTTCAGTTATTGGACACAATTTCTAATCACCAGCTGTGATGCCTGTTTCAGGAAAGATTGGTCAAGAAATTTCGTTGGAATTTAATAGTGATTTTGTATTCTAAGGAACATATGATAGCAAAATAAACATTCAGAGTTTGTGATTGTTGGAGGTTAATCAACAGAGCCACAAGAGATTACTGCGGGGGCTCCTAGGCCCAACCATTCGCAGCTGCTTCAAAAATACTTTCCCTCTACCATGAGGTCAGAGGTGAAGATATTCACTGATGATTGGCTGCTCCTCAAATACTGAAGCAGCCTTTTTCCAGTTGCGGAAAAACCTAGGTAACAATTAGGCTAAGGCTGATAAGTCAGTAATATTTCCTCCATACAAATACCGGGCAATGATCATTTCCAATCAGAGAGAACCCACGCATTTTCCCTTGAAATTCATTGTCATTACCTTCATCCACTATTAACATCATGGGGGTTACTTGTGATCAGAAACTGAACTGGGTCAGCATATTAATACTGTTGCTCAAAAGCAGGTTGAGGATTGGGAATTCTGTAGTGAAGAAATTACCTCCTGACTCCTCAAAGCCTGTCCACTGTCTAGAAGTTACCAGTACCAGAATGGAATACGTTCCACTTACCTGGATGAGTGCAGCTGCAATAAAATTCATTAACAATATCCAGGAGAAAATAGACTACTTGATTGGCAGCTCATCTAACACATTCACATAACTTCTTCCACCGCCAACACTCAGTGTCAAATGTCAACCATCTACACCATGACTGAAATACTCAGAAAGGCTCCTTAGACAACGCTTTCCAAATCTGCAACTTCTGCCCTCCACCACCAACGCTCAGTAGCAGCAGTGTGTACTATCTACAAGATGCACTGCAGAAATTCACCAAAGATCTTCAGACAGCACCTTTCAAACCCATGACCACTTCCATCTAGAAGGACAAGGGCAGCAGATATATGGGGACATCACCACTTCCACGTTCCCCTCCAAGTCACTCACCATTCTGACTGAGAAATATATTGCCGTTCCTTCACTGTCGCTGGGTCAAAATCCTGGAATTCCCTCCCTAATAGCATTATGGGTCAACCCACAGCAGGAGGAATGCAGCAGTTCAAGAAGGCAGCTCACCACCACCTTCTCAAGGGCAACTAGGGATGGGCAAGAAATGCTGGCCAGCCAGCAACGCCCACATCCCAAAAAAAAAGAAAAAAAAATTGTCAGGGACAAGACAGCACATACTTTGGAGAACCATCACCTAGATATCTCCCTCTAAGTCATATACCACTCTGACTTGGAACCCTCCTGCCATTCCTTCACGTTGCTGGGTCAATATTCTGGAATTACTGCATTAGCAACACTCTGCATCAGTTTAAGGTGCAGCTCACCACCACTTTCTGTAAGGCAATTAGACAACAAGCAATAAATCTTCTAAATGAGTAAAACAAAGTTGCATGATCTTAACAATGTACATAAATTGAATCCAATCAACATCCTAGATATCTTTTTCATTGCATGACCATGGGACGAGGACAAATGAATTACCAAAATATTTCTAAAGTTTAAATATCCATATCATCTTTGAACAATTAATCTGTTATAGCTTCAAAGTTGAGGTTGTTTTCATGATTAGTCTGATTAAACCTCTTTCACTCAAAGTATGTTTATTCAAGACAGTCAGCAATAATAAAACCAAAAGATATGATGCTGAGGATAATTTAATTTTGTAAATTAAAAAATTACACAACAGCAACAAGGATAGGAATACTATAATATAAATACGCCAATTAAAATGTTTAACTAGTATTTTATAATACAAAATAATTGCTGAATTGAATCAATGAAAATTGGAAGCATTTTTTTAAAGAAACTGTTTTAAAGAAACGTTTTATGTTAATGAAGGTAAATGCAAGAAAAGTATTATCGGCGGTACTGACAGGGTTATCATTAGAGAAAGATTCAATACCTTTGCTTTCCTTAGTAGTCTTTGTAGCTCATGTTGAGGTAATAGGCCATGGTTTTTGACAAACATAGGCATCTCTGGTGGCCAATGTGTCTCATAGTAAACAGTTCCATGGATTTCCATGTATTTGTTAATAACTTCAAGATACTTCGCCTTTCCCTGAAGAGCACAAAGTGAATGATAGTCAATAGGTTCAAAAGAAATTATTTCAAACAGAATAAGCTATGCTGTTATGTTGATGACCCATGTCAGACAAATTGCTAAGCATTGTGACTGCAGAATATCATTCAAGTCTCTATGTGTTTTCATGACATGCTGAAATATGGGTTAAAGTACATGTTTTGATCACAAACTTGATTGAAATCTAAATGAAATGTGATAAGTTGTATTAAAGAATTACCTTGCAGTTGTCTGGTTGTCTCTCATCTGTAGAATTGCTGTTTTGAATCTAACCAGTAGTTAATACTGTACCTTTCATGGCTAACTACTTTTCTCGGACAGTTTATGTTAAGATGCAATATCTACCCCTGTCATAAACTTGGACCCTGTGAAAAACTAATGCTCTGATGAAAATTAATGAATGATAGTAGTGCAACTCAATACATTAGAAAACCACAGAAAGTCTAAAGTAAAAGTAGAAATTGAAACAGGCATTTTTATACAGGGCTAGAAATAACAGCAAAGGAATACAACATGATTTTGTTGATAGCAAGAAATAGCTATGCATTTTTCAACCGTATAATTTGCAGTAAAGACTATTCTCATTTTTTATGCCTCATATGCAGTGAAAACATTTCAAATGAGAATCTTGACACACAAAAATGTATTGACACAGTGAATCATTTACACTATTCAAAGTGCATTTATAGTTTTGCCTGTGAAAGGAAATCACAACTCATACATTTATAAATACTGCAGTTAGGCTGTCTGCATTATAAAATCATTCTCACCCATTTGATATAGATCTTTCACCAGATGAGGGCTCTTGTAATGATGTCTCATATTCACAACATACCAAGTAGCTTATTTTCCATCTGCTGCTTTTGTTATTTGCATTTCATGAAGTGACCTCAATATAATGTCAGTCTGCTTGTATGCTTAATATTGGTGATGACCTTCTGAGCTTAAACAACCAATCAGATCATTTGGCTCCAACGGTAAAAGTAACATCGACAGATGAAGGATGTGTTCTCAGTAAGAAAACTAAAGCTTGTAACACTGAAAAGCCTTATAAGGTTTTACATCCTATTCACTTTATGCTTCAGAAACCTGGATAATAAGATCTATGGCAGAAAATAGAGGCCGATGAAATGTAAAAGCTCAGGCATATACTTAAAGTTCTATGTACTGAATATAAAACAAATGAAGAAGTACTTGAAATCTGAAGAGGAAAATGAAGTCTAAAAAATGATATCTACAGAATAAAATGTCAGTATTTTGGTCAGTTGATCAAAGCTGAAAGGCTGCAGAGCGCAATGTGGAGGGCAGTACAAAGAGGGATCAACATAAGGCTAGTTGGACAACAGACATCACAGAGCGGTTGCAGATGAGCTACAGTGGATGTGTGAGGATTGTCTAAGGCAGATGACCATCATATGACAGCAGGTTTCATAGTAGCACTAGCTACAAAGACCACCAGCATTGTGACTCAGTATTATTTGGGATTAAATCAGACAGTAACTTCCTCCATCTAAACATCTGCAGTCAACTCTACAAGTTGCTATTCGATTTGCTTTTCTCAGCCATAAGTTTCGAATTAGTTTGAGACACCCCGAGTACATGAAGTGTATGAGTTTCTTTACTCATCAGTTACCCAAAAAATATACAAGTAAAGGAGGCTAGGGGAACCCCTATACCCCTGGAGTTATAAGACATTTATCCTCCCGAGCGATACTTCCACCAGGAGCTCCTGTGTTGAGTCTGTTGGTCCTCCTCCTCAGTCCCTGAATCATCCTGAAATGTGGCGTAAATGAATTGTTGAGTTGTTCCTGCAACATTTTGCTCCATGAAATTTGCAACTAAGCTGTCTTTGAGTGCTCAATTTGAGGGCGCCAGTTTTTGCACCTTAATGCAAAATCAGATTTGGTAATTGGCATTAATTATGAAAAGTGTGTGCAGAAACCAAATTTGCAAATAGGTGTGCCTGAAAAGCACAACGCACATTCAGTGTCAGCTTTCACCCTTTCAACAAAATAAC
The DNA here is from genome assembly GCA_024137785.1 of Ginglymostoma cirratum. Classification (NCBI taxonomy): domain Eukaryota; kingdom Metazoa; phylum Chordata; class Chondrichthyes; order Orectolobiformes; family Ginglymostomatidae; genus Ginglymostoma; species Ginglymostoma cirratum. The sequence goes on along the minus strand of JAHRHZ010000079.1, from coordinate 10,196,839 downwards.
CCCTGTCTCCACTCTGTCTCAGTAAAGATTCTTCAATAAGATTGGCTGAAGCTGTTGCTCATTCACCCTTCTCGTAATATCATCTGTGGAGGCTGCTGGGCCGAAAAGAGTCCCTAATAAGCATAGACTACCAGTAAAAAGTTCATGCAACAATTATCAGTGACAGTAAACTTCATCAATGGTGACTGACTGTAAAATGTGGGCTAATAGCTCAAGGTGCACGTCCATTCTGCAGGAGCAGGAAATAATTCAAGATTGTTCCCAGTTGCCAAAACCACTTCCAGGAAACAGGGGTGTCTCTTTTATTGGCCTGGAGATAAAGCTTGCCATCCAATTAAGGTTCCTGAATGAGCTGGTAGGTTAATCAGAGGCATTCGAACTTCGACAGAGCAGCATGCTGTGATAGAAGGTATAGTCAGAGAGAGAGAGAGAGTGCTGTTACAATGTGATATACATACACCTTTAAGGGGTATAATATAATCCACTATCAATTATTGATCACATGACCTGTTGGGCAGTCTGAAGGACAATGATAGAGGTCAGATGAAGAGTGCATTGTCTCCCAATAACATTTTAAATAGCTTTATTTTCAAATAAAGAACCTGGATTATTGTTCCATCAATCTATGTGATTTGTTTGTTTACATCTAAAAGAAGGCAACATAATGGCAACAGGTGGTTTCTGAAGATTTTTTATTTTTAAGTACGCCTTCTGTATCAGGGTGTTGCATTTTGGTAGGGCAAATCGGGGCAGGACTTATACAATTAATGGTAGGGCCATAGGAAATATTGCCTAATAAAGAGACTTCGGGGTGCAGGTGCATAGTTCCTTGAAAGTGGAGTTGCGGGTAGACAGGGTGATGAAGAAAGCATTTGATACGCTTATCTTCATTGGTCAGAATTTTGACGAGAGGAGATGGGACATCATACGTGACTGTATAGGACATTGGTGAGGCCACTTTTAGAATACTACATGCAATTCTGTTCGCCCTTCTATAGGAAGGATTTTGTCAAGCTTGACAGGGTACAGAAAAGATTTACAAGGATGTTACAGGGACTGGAGTGATTGACTTATTGCGAGAGGCTGATAGGCTGGGGCTATTTCCCCTGGAGTGACGGAGGCTGAGAGGTGACCTTACAGAGGTTTATAAAATCATGAAGGGCATGGATAGCATGGTCTTTTTGCTTGGGCGGGGGAGTCCAAAACTAGATGGCCGAGGTTTAAGGTGAGACGGGATAGATTTAAGACGCACCTGAGAAGTAACTTTTTCACACAGACAGTGGTGCACGTATGGAGAGCTGCCAGAGAAAATGGTGGAAGTGAGTACAATTACAATATTTAAAAGGCATCTGGATGGGTATATGAATCGGAAAAGTTTAGAGGGATGTGGGCCAAATACTGGTAAATGGGACTAGGTGAGATTGGGATGTCTAGTCGGCATGGACAAGGTAGACAGAGGGTCTGTTTATGAGCTGTATGACACTATGACTCAGACTCTATGTTTGCAGAATGATTTTGATGATTTCATTCTAATATATACAAGCCTGTATCATTTCATATCCAGCTGAATATAGAACTGAGTATAAAAGGAAAATAACAATCAAAAGACTCAGCATGTGTAATAATTCTGTTGCTTGTCAGAATTTTATACACATACTTTGTTTTGGAATCACACCTTGTTCCAGCCAGCTGGCATTGGGTCCCAGTTACATTTTCAAAGCTAAGAGCTTAACTAGTAAAATCTATCTGCTGTTATGTTTCTTCAGGAGCCAAACTTACAAGCAGAGATTGGTTTGAACATCACTTTCAGCAGATGTCACAAACCAAGGAGATAATTGTTGCTGAATGTAAAATCTGTAGACTAGGTTGGAAAGGAGTGTCTATCTATTCAGTAACAGTTTCGAACAGCTACAGCAACCTTTTCTGAGAGCTTTTCATGGTTTTACTAACCCTCTAAAATAGAAAACTCAGCAGCACTACTACTGCATTAAGCAGTATGTTGTGATCAGGTAACCATGACGTGGAGGTGCCAGTAATGGACTGGGGTGGACAAGGTCAAAAATCACATGACACCAGGTTATAGTCCAACTGATTTATTTGAAGACACAAGCTTTTGGAGTTTCACTCGTTCTTCGGGTGTCAACGTGAGAGGTGGCACATCAGACACAGAATTTATAAGCAAAAGATCAAAGGGTCATAGAACTGATGCGAATGTATTTAACAAACCTCAGATGGCTGTTAAATCTTTAATCAGTTAGAAAGGATTAATATGCAAATCCCAGATTTTCTTTCAAGTCACTGCCCTGAGGTAACTAAAACTAACTTGGGGAAGACAACTGATACCATATCTGAATTTACTTTGTTCTGACAACATGTCAAACAATGTTTTATCCAATTCAAAATTTCTGAACCAGATAAACAAATCATTAAAATTAAAATTGTTATAGGAAGTGAAGGCCTCTACAGACTGAATACTTAGATCATCCGAAAAATCCAGATGAAATATAGTCAAGACAAGAGGATCATTTATGAGTGAATCTCAGAATATATTGTTTGGAATTCAAGTCTTTTAGGCATTCTACAACAAAAGCAATTGATCATTTTGTAAGTACATGTTGAGACAAAAGACATCATTGCCACTTCATGGCCAGAGAACTTGCTCACAGAACAATCAACGTTGTGCTAGCCTATACCCCAATAAGAAGCAAGGTGAAAAGATAACCCGGAGGTAAAGCCATAGTAGCACTGCTGCAGAACATATCAAGCAATATGAATGGGTAGACAGAATCTGAAGTCTATGCATTACCTAATCACCATTTGAAAGATAGCCAAGGCAAGCCTTGTGGGCAATGCGGATGGCGCAGACATATACATGAACATAGATAATGTTCAGGTCTTCGTGCTATATGCACGGCATGCGGCACAAGAGAACAACTGATTCAACATCAGAGAATGCCACATCAAAAAGCCAGACTGATGAATCATTGTAAGTAGGCAAGCGGGTGTACTAAGTAATTGCAAGAAAGGCTCATAAAATGTCTAGCCAAGCTGCAGAGTCAGGTGATAGCCACGATCTGATTGAAACTACAAGGTGAACTGGCATTCAGCAGGATGAACATCAAAATCATACTGACAAATTCATATGTACAAAACTCTTTGCTACTGTCCAGGTTATCTGCTCACAGACGAAGGATGAGCACAGTGTGCAAAGCCGAATACCAGTGCAGATGTAAATATCCTTCCGCTTTGGCCACTGAAATATATGTACTTACAGAAGTGGCAAGTAGAATGATTCATTCAACTGATGACAAATGTATTTTAGCAATGATTTGGATATTCCATCCCTGGGATCCATGACATTCAAGTGCCATGACAAAAACAGGCCAACTGTTTGCAAGGTCCTGTCCTTAGTCACCTCCTTGAGATCAAGAAGACAACGATGAGGTCTAGAGAACTCAAAGATCCCCATCAGAAATACACTGGAAGAAGATCATGTACCTCTGCAACACAGATAACCAGTCAATAATACTTTGCTCTGAATTCCATATGTTATTTCAAGTTTGCAAGAAGGAATTAGATGTAATTCTTAAGGTTAAAGGATCTAAGGATATGGGGAGAAAGCTGGAAGGGGGTACTGAGTTGAATGATCTGTCATGATCATATTGAATGATGGAGCAGACTTGAAGGGCTGAATGGCCTACACGCACCTATTTTCGATGTTTCTATTGAATATTGCACTACGGAATCAAAGCAGAATTGTATTTGTTAGACAAGTGCAGTTGTGTTGGGAAACATTTCTTCACACGAAGAGCAGTGGAAATTTCAAACTCTCTTTCCAAAAAGCTAATGACGCTACTCCAACAGAAAACTTAAAAACTGAGTCAAATATATTTTCATTAGGCAAAGGTACTTAGTGTAATGGAACCCAGGAGGGCAGATGGAGTCAGAATACAGATCTTCTGTGATTTAATTGAATGAAGGAGCAGGATCAAGGTACAAAATGACCTCTCCACTGTCTTATGCTTTTCTGTTCCCAATGAAGAAATGTAATATCTTCAAGTGTAAAATAGCTTAGCAAGATTTATTTTGAGGTTTTTTTTTTATTAAATTCTGTTTGAATCACAGTAAGTCAAACAGGAGATCAATCAAGCTTTAGGTAAAGAAAGCATTCCTGCTGACTGAGTGAGAGTGATTAAATCTGAAAAGAATTTTTCATTAGTGTCTGTGCAGATACAGCCATAAATAAATTCAAAAGCTATGAGAAACTATTGAACAAACTACAAACCTATTAATGCCAGATAAATTAATCTGATTTATTCATCATTTTTAATAGCTATTGGGTTTGAAAGCAAGAAATGGGCATTTTGTAAAACTGGGGGAAATAACTGAGCTGCAATAAATTCTGCTGGACAGAAGTGATGGGCCAGGCTCTTTATTACAGGAGCACATTTAAGAAATCATTCCTGCAATGCTGCAGAGTATTGTAGAAACAGCAGTGATAATGACTTTTTGTGTTGAAACAGTCAAAGCACTTTGCTCTGCCCATCAATTAAATAATATCTGTTTTGTGAAAATCTTTCACAATGAGCATTATTTTGTGGCTTCAAAATCTATGCCCGTGTACAGGCATGCATAAATAAGAAGCAAGGTTAGTAAAGGGAAATTCAACATGTTAGAGGTGCTTCTGAATGTTATTACAATTTCAAAGTTGAGGCAGAGCTGAGGCAAGGAAACGTTCTCTATATCTGACAATGCCTGGATCGGCTGCCAGTTGGGATAGGATATGCTAAGAGACAATAAAGCCTATCCAGAAAGCTGTTGGCAGCTCGCTGCTCTCTAGCAAGAATCTAACAATGCCACTTCTGAAATGCATTAAAGATGGTGTGATGTCAAACCAGGCGTCAAGATGGGCCTTGTCAATTTTCTTGCTTGACGTGTCATCATAGCCTATGTTGCTCAGACCCCTATAAGATTCTGCCAATTACGTCTATTTTTAAAAATTGTAATAATTCTCAAAGGCACATGGCCCCTCCCATAAGGCACCTTCCCTCTCTGCAAGATGGCCCTAAAATTATCCAAAAGCACCCTGACCTGTCAAAGAACTCCGATAAGGTAAAGTAAATCCTTCTCCTGAGAAGCATAAAGCCCACAAGTCATGTCTTGAACATTGCATTGGCAAAAAAGTGGATCCACTTAAACACAATTCCAAATTTGCAACAGAGATAGTAGAAACTGCCAATGCTGGAGTCTGAGATCACAAGGTGTAGAGCTGGATGAACACAGCAGGCCCGGCAGCATCAGAGGAGCAGGAAAGCTGACGTTTCGGGTCTGGACCCTTCTTCAGAAATGGCGGAGGGGAAGGGGACTCTGAAATAAATAGAGAGAGGGGGAGGCTATGGTAGAAGATGGATAGAGGAGCAAATAAGTGGAGAGAAGATGGACAGGTCAAGGAGGTGGGGATGAAGCCAATAAAGGTGAGTGTAGGTAGGGAGTTGGGATGGGGGTTGGTCAGTTAGGAGGGGGGGGTAGCGGGTAGATGGGAGGGAAGACGGACAGGTCAAGGAGACGGAGATGAGGCTAGTAGGGAGGAAGTGATGGTGGGAGTTGGTCAGTGAGGTGGGAGGAGTGGATAGATGGGCGAAAAGACGGACACGGCAAGGAGGTGGGGACGAGATGGGCTGGTCTTGGGGTGGGGTTGAGGGTAGGGAGATTTTAAAGTTTGTGAAGTCCACATTGACACCATTGGGCTGCAGGGTTCCCAAGCGGAACATGAGGTGCTGTTCTTCCAGCCTTTGGGTGGCATCATTGTGGCACTGGAGGAGGCCCAGGATGGATGTGTCATCCAAGGGGTGGGAGGGGGAGTTGAAGTGGTTTGCGACTGGGAGGTGTTGTCATTTGTCACGAACCGAGCATCTGTGTTTCACAAAGCGGTCTCCAAGCCTCCACTTGGTTTCCCCAATGTAGAGGAGGCCACATCGGGAACAGCAGATACAATATACCACATTAGTGTATGTGCAGGTGAACATCTGTTTAATGTGTAAGGTTTTCTTGGGGCCTGGGATGGGTGTGAGGGGTGAGGTGTAGGGGCAGGTGTAGCACTTCCTGCGGTTGCAGGGAAAAGTGCCGGGTGTGGTGGGGCTGGAGGGGAGTGTGGAGCAGATGAGGGAGTCACAGAGAGAGCGGTTCCTCCAGATACCAGATCCCAGTGGGTAGTGAAATATATCCTTGGTAATGGGGTCAGATTGCAGGTGGCGAAAGTGGCGGAGAATGATGCTTTGGATCCGGAGGTTGATGGAGTGATACGTGAGGACAAGGGGAATTCTGTCTTTGTTGTTATTGTGGGGAGGGGGTGTGAGGGCTGTTGTGCGAGAAATTGAGAGATGCGGTCGAGGGCATTTTCGACCGCTGTGGAGGGGAAATCCCGGTCCTTGAAAAACGAGAACATCTGGGATTTCCGGGAGGGGAATGCCTCATCTTGGGAGCAGATGTGGCAGAGGCGAAGGAATTGGGAATAGGGGATAACATTCTTGCAGGAGGGTGGGTGAGATGAGGTGTATTCTAGGTAGCTGTGGGAGTTGGTGGGCTTGAAATAGATATCAGTTTCCAGGTGTTTGCCAGAGATGGAGACAGAGAGGCCCAGGAAGGAGAGACAGGTGTCAGAGATGGGTATCAGAGATATTTGCAACAACCTTCCTAAATCATGATGTGCAAACTAGCAGCACCAGCTGCTCACACCCTCATGGGTGCCAGGTTTGGGATGGTACTTCTGGAATAGGGTCACTGGCACCATTTTGGCAAAGATGAAAAGCCTTTCAATCTCTGCAAACAAATCAGCCCTGTATCAATATTTGCGATAATGAATGCTCGGGTATCTTTATAATCACCATTTGGTGATGATGGTGATCCCATCATTTATGGATTTGAATTGTATTTCACCGATCCTGACCTCTTCTGTGAGGCCTTGAACTACTTGTGTCACTACATCCCAGTGTTTGAGGCTTGACTTCTGCAATTATCCTCCACAACAAACTGCTCTCACTGGCTTCTGAGTGTGGCTCCAATAGGCCTCCTGTTCTCCCACAGATACAAAGCTGTTCTCTTCCTTTCCATATCATCTACCTAGGCATCACCTGTTGTGTCTAATAGCTTGGTCAGAAATCACAGGACAACAGGTTATAGTCCAACAGATTTATTTGAAATCACAAGCTCTCAGAGTTTCAGGCGTTAATGAGAGAGGTAGTACCAGACAGAATTTTTAAGTAAAAGATCAAAAGGTCGCACCACTGATGAGGATGCATTAAACAAACCTAACATGCTGTTAAATCTTTAATCAGTTAGAGGGTTTTAAATGATTAATCAGTATATGTATATCCCTGAATTCCTTTAAAGTCACTGTCCTGAGAGAACTATAAGTTTTATCACTGTAAAGAAAAGGTGACATTTTAGGGCAGACAATGCATGTTAGGTGTGAGGACTTGGTCAGAATCTGTTTGTGTTTTGGTTTAGAGTCAAATTGGTCTTATGTCTAAAGTAGGAATTTATAAAACACCACATTGACTGACTGTCTATAAATTGTGCGTGTGCTTTTTGAACAAAATAGAATATATCTGCAAATGCAACCTCACCCCATAAATTTACGTGTGTGTGTGTGTGTGTGAGAGAGAGAGAACAATTGACCAAAACCAACTTGCCTGAGACAGCTTTTACGCCTCAGGCTACACAGATACCGGACATTGACCCTTGATCAAAACTCATTCACACATATTCTAACCGTTGGGAAGCCAACTAACTTCAGAAGAAGACATCAAGAGCTCAATAAAAACCACAGATGTGAGCAGAGATAACAGGGCCCACAGTCAACAACACTGCCAGTCCTGATCTGACCTGAAGAGTGTTGCCCTTTTCCACAGCAAGTTTATGTATGAACAGCTTCCCCACAGGCTTTCACCGCAACATGCAGCTTCCAAAGCGAGATCTGGGAAGCCGACTTGAGAGGCCCAACAGAGAAGCTGAACTGGAAAGCCAAACAAAGAGCATCATTGGAACAAAGGACATCCGAAAGGTGGGGAGTACAATGGAATGCTATCCAAACAAGAGCTTCCAGACACGGGCCTGTTCTGAACCAAGAGAACCAATGGCAAGAACCTCAGCAACATTGCACACTTCAATACCGCGTTTTGAGTGGTGAGCATAAACACCTGAGACCCCCAAATTTCTGACCTACCCAGGAGTGGGGTGGAAGGTGTACAGTGAAAGTGCATTGGGACCCCAAGGATAGGGATTCTTATTAAAGAGTGTGTTTCCCATGTATCAGCAAGATAGTGTTCCAATAGTGGTTATCTAGTCACTAGTATATTTAAGGTACTACTGTTCTTCTGTGTATTGATAATGTCAATTTCATTGATTTATTGCATTGCCTACTTTCCTGTATTGTAATTACCTTTGTATTTTAAATAAACACAGCAATTTTTTTTTGCCCTGAAACATCTGTCAACTTCCTCTTCATTTCACATTCCCTAAATAAGGCCATTGTCTAGAACCAGGGATCTGGGAGTGATTCAAACTATTTAAAAATCAGAAAATAACTGATTGCAAACCAGAACCCCACAATTATGCCATTCTTCTGTCTTTTTAAAGTTAGATTCTGCAACACTCCCAGCACCCGTACTGGTCAAAATGCACCTCTTTTCCAAGTTATATTGGCTATTTGTAACAGTGCTTAACCCTACTCAGGTATCCAGCTAATTAACAATATGTTTATTGCTCTTTGGATAGTGAAATCATTTCAAAACTGTATTCACTTGCTGATATGTAGCATACACCGGGTGTGGATTAATTATATGCTTATCCATGCACAGTTTAGGGTGCTGTCAAATTTAGTACAACATTCTTTTAAATTGTTTTAATGCATTTTCTCTGACTTTTTAGTTTCAATGATCTTTTTCAGGATCGTAGTGAAATATAGTAACCATAAATAAAGTTCTTCCTACCTTCCACATATTAGCATCCTTTCCATACACAACTGCCATATTGTTGACCTTGCTTGATTGGATAGCCTCTTTCTCAGTATTGTTCAGTTTCTCGGCAACAAAACCCATAAATGAGTTGTCAGGACTATGTGCTATCAAGAAACAAATTACACACGTTGTGTTAGAAAACAGCTGTACAGAACTTTAAAATTGTTTGAATCTGAACAATGAAAATGGGATTACATGCAAAATACAGAATCTTTTTTATCGGTTTATATCTGGCTTTATTGTAATCATTCAGTGTTAGAGTCGCAAACTAGGTCACATAGGTATTCCTCATAGCAACTAAAATGTTTAAAAAGTAAAATAACTTTCAATTTGTATTATTTAGCCACTTTTTTAAATTTTAAGTCTGTAGACAGAAACATTTTTACACTACCCTGCAAACTACCATGATATGCAGTTTGTAATAAGTTATCATTATAATTTTGTACTGAATAGCCTAGAGGAATCACTTGTAAAAGTAAAATTCCCAACAAAATCAAGACCAAAATATGGAGAAATCTATTCAACTGTATATTTAAGAAAACAGCATTGTTTGCTCTTGTGAAGAAATGGTGTATCTCTTGTCATCACACAGGCAGAGAAAGTTGGCACCACTGATGTCATCAAAAGAATGGCTGGAGCTGGGACTATTTTATTCATTTGTGGGATGTGGGAGTCGCTGGCTGGCCAGCATTTATTGCCCATCCCTAGTTGCCCTTGAGAAGGTGGTGGTGAGCTGCCTTCTTGAACCGCCACATTCCCCCTGCTGTGGGTTGACCCATAATGCCATTAGGGAGGGAATTCCAGCATTTTGACCTAGAAACAGTGAAGGAATGGCAATATATTTCCATGTCAGGATGGTGGGTGGCTTGGAGGGGAATGTGAAGGTGGTGGTAGTCCCATGTGTCTCCTGCCCTCTGGTCCTGCTAGATGGAAGTGGTTGTAGGTTTGGAAGGTGCTGTCTGAAGATTTTTGGTGAACTTCTGCAGTGCATCTTGTAAATAGTACACGCTGCTACGACTGAGTGTCAGTGGTGGAGAGAGTGGATGCTTGTAGATGTGGTACCAATCAAGTGGGCTGCTTTGTCCTGGATGGTTCATAGAATCATAGAATCCCTACAGTGTGGAAACAGGCCCTTCAGCCAACAAGTCCACACCGACCCTCAGAACATCCCACCCAGACCCATCCCCTTCATCTACACATCCCTGAACGCTACGGGCAATTTAGCATGGAAAATCCACCCAGCCTGCACATCTTTGGACTGTGGGAGGAAACCGGAGCACCTGAAGGAAACCCACGCAGACACGGGGAGAATGTGCAAACTCCGCACAGACAGTCGCCCCTCCACACAGACAGTCAAGCTTCTTGAGTGTTGTTGGGGCTGCACTCATCCAGACAAGTGTGAAATATTCAATCACACTCCTGACTTGTGCCTGGTAGATGGTGGACAGGCTTTGGGTAGTCAGGAGGTGAGTTACTCGCTGCAGTATTCCTAGCTTCTGACCTGGTCTTGTAGCCACTGTGTTTATGTGGTGAATCCAATTGAGTTTCTGGTCAATGGTAACCCCAGGATGTTGATAGTGGGGGATTCAGTGATGGTAACACCATTGAATGTCAAGGGGCGGTGGTTAGATTGTCTTTTATTGGTGATGGTCATAGCCTGGCTTTTGTGTGGCGCGAACATACTTGCCATTTGTCAGCCCAAGTCTGGATATTGTCCAGAACCTGTTTTATTTGAACAGGCACTGCTTCAGTATCTGAGGAGTCATGAATGTGCTGAACATTGTGCAATCATCGGCAAACATCCTCAATTCTGACCTTATGGTGGAGGCAAGGTCATTGATGAAGCAGCTAAAGATGGTCGGGCCAAGGACATTACCATGAGGAACTCCTGCAGAGATGACCTGGAGCTGAGATGATTAACGTCCAACAGTCCAACATTATGTGTCAGAAATGACTCCAAAGCCAGAGAGTTTGCCCCTGATATCCATTGATTCCAGTTTTGCTCGGGCTCCTTGATGCCACACTCAGTTGTTTGCAGCCTTCGTATCAGGAGTGGTCACTCTCACCTCACCTCTGGAATTCAGCTCTTTTGACCATGTTTGAAACAAGGTGGTAATGAAGTCAGGAGTTGATTGGCCCTGGCGGAACCCAAACTGGGCATCACTGAGCAGTTATTGCTGAGCAGGTGCTGCTCAATAACACTGTTGATAACACCTTCCATCACTTTACTGATGATCAAGTGTAGACTGTTGGGCAGCAATTGGCTGGGTTAGATTTGTCTTGCTTTTTATGTACAGGATATACCTGGGCAATTTTCCACATTGTCGGGTAGATGCCGGTATTGTAAATGTACTGAAAGAGCTTGGCTAGGGGAGCAGCAAGTACTGGAGCACAAGACTTCAGTACTATTGCTGGAATGTTGTCAAAGCCCATAGCTTTTGCAGTATCCAGAGTCTCCAACCGTTTCTTGATATCATGTGGAGTGAATTGAATTGGCTGAAGACTGGTATCTGAAATGCTAGGGGCCATTGGAGAAGGCTGAGATGAATCATCCACTCAGCACTCCTGGCTGAAGATTGCTGTGAAAGCTACAGCCTTAATTTTTGCACTGATGAGCTGGGCTCTTGAGGATGAGGATATTTGTGGAGCATCCTCCTCCGGTGAATTGTTTAATTGTCCACTGCCATTCACGACTGGATGTGGCAGGACTGCAGAGCTTAGACCTGATCCATTGGTCGTGGGATCGCTTAGTTCTGTCTATCACTTGCTTTTTATGCTGTTTGGCGTGCAAGTAGTCCTGTTTGGTGGCTTCATCAGGTTGATTCCTCATCTTCAGGTATGTCTGGGGCTGCTCCTGGCATACCCCCTGCATACTTCAATGAACCAGGGTGATCCTTTGGCTTTATGGTAATGGCTGAGTGGGAGATATGCGGGCCATGGGGTTACAGATTGTGCTGGAGTACAATTCTGCTGCTGTTGTTGGCCCACATCACCTCATGGATGCTAAGTCTTGAGTTGTTAGATCTGAGCGAAGTCTGTCCCATTTAGCACGGTGATAGTGCCACACAACATGATGGAGGTTGTTCTCAATGTGAAGGTGGGACTTTGTCTCCACAAGGACTGTGCGGTGGTCACTCTTACTGATATTGTCATGGACAGATGCCACTGCAGCTGGCAGATTTGTAAGGGTGAGGTCAAGTATGTTTTTCCCTCCTGTTGGTTCCCTCACCACCTGCTGCAGACCCAGTCCAGCAGCTATGTACTTTAGGACCCGACCAGCTCAATCAGTAGTACTGCAAACGAGCCACTGTTGGTGGTGGACATTGAAATCCCCCACCCAGAATACATTTTGTGCCCTTGCCATCCTCAGTGCTTTCACAAAGTGTTGTTTGACATGGAGGAGTATTGATTCATCAGCTGAGGGAGGATGGTATATGGTAATCAGCAGGAGATTTCCTTGTCCATGTTTCACCTGAAGCCAAGAGACTTCATGAGGTCCAGAGTCAATGTTGAGGACTTCCAGAGCAACTCCCTCCTGACTATATACCACTGTGCTACCAGTTCTGTTTGTTCCGTCCTGCCAGTGAAACAGGACATATCCAGGAATGGTGATGGTTTGTCTGGGACATTGTCTGTAAGATATGATTCTATGAGTATGACTATGTCAGGCTGTTATTTAACTAGTCAGTGAGACAGCTCTCCAAATTTTGGCACTAGCCTCCAGGTGTTAGTGAGGAGGACTTTGCAAGGTCGACAGGGCTGTTTCAGCCGTTTTCTTTTCTGGTGCCTAGGTCGATGCCAGGTGATCCGTCTGGTTTAATTTCTTTAAGACTTTGTAGCGATTGGTACAACTGAATGCTTTGCTAAGCCATTTTAGAGGGCAGTTGAGAGTCACATGTAGGCCAGACATGTAAGGATGGTAGATTTCCTTCACCGAAGGATATTAGTGAACCAGATGGGTTTTTCCGACAATTGATAATGATTTCATGATGATCAGTAGATCTTTAATTCCAGATTTTTAAAAATTGATTTCAAATTCAATCATCTGCCATGGTGGGATTCAAACCTGGGTCCTCAGAACATTAGTTCAGTTTCTGGGTTAATAGTCTAACAATAATACAACTAGGCCATCGCCTGCCCAGTACTAACTCCACACATATACGCATGTGCAGGGCCAATCATATCCAAGGATGTTTGTCACCTTCATACCACGTAGAGCTTTTGTTTTGAGTCCCACTCTCCTGCTCAATTGGCACTCTGCTTCACTGTACAGTGCCTGCTCACCAACCTGTTGCTAACACTGCAGTTGCCCCTATCTTAACCCCTCACTGCCTCGCGCCCAGCACACCACCCCCCCCACCCCCATTCTTGCTTCCCTTCTGGCTTACTCCTGGTGATAGTGAACAACAAAGCAGTATAATGGTAAGCAGAAGGAGTTGAGAGCCAGGTGTATAATTGTTGTGAATGGGACAGTGAGCAAACTTGCAAAACCAGGATTTTGATTGAGTTACATTTGGAAAATATTTGCTTGATTGCCGCTATTCTTTGATCCAGGCACCCTGCAGCAATGACGCCATTGGCACTGCGACTGCATGGACGGTGAGTGCATCTACTGCTTTTGCAGTGGCAACAAACAAAACGTAAAGAAAAATAGGGATTTTTTTCTGTTTTTTGACTATTAGTTCTATTTAACTCTGATGTGATCATTCTCAATGACAATAGAGTCTTCACTAGACGGTCACAGTGGCTAACTGACAAACATACTTATTAAACAGAAAGTTGATAGTTAATCAGAAAAAAATGACAGGCAGCAGATCCAGTGTAACTATGTTTAACATTACAGAAGAAAGAACAAAGCAAAACAATTCCATCTGTTATTCTAATCCACAATAACTGAAACTTTATTTGGTTGTTTGTTACCGATCTATCAGAAGGTATTTGATCTATCCTCTTCATTTCAGATGGGAGTACTAATGGAAACAAATCAATTGAAAGTACTTCTCAAAATATATCAGGACAAAGAAAATTTAAATATATGAGTTTAAAATTCAAGTAGAACTACTTATTAAACTTATATTCAAATACACGATTGTCCTCGATGACATGGCTTCTCCCTTGGATATCAAATGAGATGCAATGGATTAAATATCCTTCTTTTAACCACTTTTGGCTAACACCAGTCATCAGAGGTCAGGAGCCATGGAAGACATAATTCACACTGCTATGCAGATCCTACTGAAATTCAAACTCAATCCATCGATATTCTGTCAGTGAACTTGGTTTTAATCTAATATGTGCAATAATTGGAAACGTTGAACTCAGTTAAATAAACTTATGCAACTGTACTGATACACATAAATAGTTAGCAGTGTTTTTTTTGTTCACAATCTAATATGATAAAACATACAAGAAATATAGAAAAAAAGGAAAATTCAACTTTATAATCTCAATCATTTCCAATGAAAACTATGGCGTTTCTCCTTCTATGTGAGACAAAAGGTCAAGGATAACTATCTGAAATAATCCATCCAACACACATAAAATATTGTCGAGCTATAATCCATATTTCAGCGATGCTTGCAAAATGCATTCTAAATTTCCTAGCATCCACTGGGAGCATGTATTTGATTTTGTGGCAATGTACTTGTAACAATTCAAGCTTGTTAACCCCTTTGGGTTCCTGATTGTCTTGTGAAGAATATGGAGAAGATGGCTGTATTTGTCGGAGGTCAGGTATTTCATGATTAAAAAAACTGATATCCATCTCCAATACATCCAATAATAATTTTAAGGGAGTTGGGTTGGTGAGACAAGAAACTCAACCTGGGCCTCCAGCTGAAGTAGAGATAAAAGGTACTGCAGATGCTGGAGAATCCGAGATAACAAGGTGTGGGGCTGGATGAACACAGCAGGCCAAGCAGCATCATAGGAGCAGGAAAGCTTGACGTTTC
>JAHRHZ010000079.1:10137596-10181471 GCA_024137785.1 Ginglymostoma cirratum | reverse complement strand
CGGGCCTAGACCCTTCTAGGCCTGAAACGTCAAGCTTTCCTGCTCCTATGATGCTGCTTGGCCTGCTGTGTTCATCCAGCCCCACACCTTGTTATCTCCAGCTGAAGTACTTTAATAAGGCTGTGTGCTTCCAAATTTAGATTGGAAAATTAGAGGGTGCACAAATTGCAACACATAATCAACCTTACTCCTAGTGGAAATGAGGCAGGCAGCACACAAACTCAGTGCTGAATGCTCAACTCTGTAGTTATGTGTTATAACCTAGTCCTAAAACACATTGTTGACAGGAGGCACACTTAGCAGGGGCCCAAGGTTTGTGCAAGGCCTGCATTATTAAAATTAACCCGCGCTCATTAAAGCTAACCTGCATCTATTAAAGAGAGGATGGAACCTGATTGCAGTCGGGTTTTGAAGCAGTTGTGAAAGACTTCCTATGCATGACTTCTGAGAAGTAGAATAGCGGACCATAGAGAGGGAAGGAGAGAAAACTCCATAATGTTTTCGATGCAGCTCCAGAGACCAGCATAGGAGGTGGAAAGGAGGCAGCAATCCCCACTTCCACGGTGGGACAGGTGACCCATCAGACAAGCACATTGTCAGGAATGGGAGTAAATAGCCATGTGATTAACACAAGGATTCTCTCCCTGAGGATTTGGTTATAGTGACTACAAGACCGGATACAGTGGTCAAGATTGGCAAACATGCCTTGAAATGTCATATCATACCAACTGCAACCTCAACCTTATACACTGCCCCAAAGCATCACAGCCCAGGGTCAAAATATTTTTCTTTCAAGGACTCTTCCTGAGATTTTCGCAAGAGTTAATGCTTGATTTTCAGGGACTCCTTTTTCATTTTTACTAACTCACTTATTCAGTGCTGCAGTCACAGCAGTAATAACACATTTGTATTTGTATTAACAGACAGAAATGGAATTAGAATAATTCATCAATATCCCCAATAATATCAGTGCTCTAATAAACGCAAACCCACAGCCTACAGGAAAATGTTTATTTCCTAGACAATTTAGTGTTGTTTGGGGGCAAGACAACATGTATCACTTAATAACAAAAGTTTTTATTTTCAAAATGACTGGTTCATACTTCTAGACATAAAAATCAATTACGATAGACTTCTTGTAAGGGTTATTTAAAATCACACGCTTTCGAAGCATGGCTCCTTCATCAGGTGAGGTGCAGAAAAGCACACAGGCACAGAATTTATAGGCAGAGAGATCAAAAGATCATACAAATGGGGTGAGTGGAGTGTCGACAGGCTGAATAATAAGTCTCTGCAGGTGATCAAAAGTGTCGGACAGTGTAAGTAAAGTGTCAACAGTTGAATAACAAGTGAAGGGATGATCTATGATCTGGTTAATTGAGGCAGAAAGATAATTACAGAATAAATAAAACAAAATGGTGCTGGAGACAAACCAAGTAGCTGGAATGATATGACAGGTATAAGAGTCACATGCCGAGGTAACCAAAATAACAAGTCATCCAAACTGTACAAACTAATTAAGGTGGAGACATCATAATAAGTTATCAAGGTGATCGTGTCAAAACAGGATAGTAAGAAAGGTATTAAAAATACAGAACAGTATGATGGGGTTACATGTAACATGGCATGAACCCAAGATCACGGTTGAAGCTGTCTTCACAGGGACGGAACTTGGTTAGCAGTTTCTGCTTGGCAATTCTATGTTGTTGTGTATTTCGAAGGCTACCTTGGAGGAAACTTACCCGAAGATTAGAGGCTGAATGTCCCTGAGTGCTGAAGTGTTCCCCGACTGGGAGGGAGCGCTTGTCAGACAGGAATGTCCATCCCAGTCCAACACCAGCACCTCCACATCATCACATATTGCAGATTAGTGAGGTCACAGCTCATGTGTTTTCACTGCATATGTACTTGCTGGAGTTTCCTAGTGAGGCAGTTACCGTGTTTCTTACTGTTTCTCAGGTATTAATCCCAGAATTATATTTATCAATCGACACAGAGTTATTACAATCACATCCACAACATTTTTTGACCATATGTAACTTCTGAACGTATGCAGCCTCAAGTTAATGATTCCACATTTATTTGCAAGGAATTCATTACCTGACAAGTCTACCTGAAGTTCAGTTGGCTGGGAATTCTTTATTGACAAGTTTAATACTGTTCTTTTCTTTGCAGCCTCCCTCACTTCCATGAGCAATCTCACTCTCCTTGCTTTCCAGCTTCCTTTTCCCTCAACCCTTTCACTCTCCTTCTCTCACCTTCACTTCCAGCCTCATTCTTCATGCTTCACGTATAGGTACTCTCTTTCTTGCCACCACTTCTTTCACTGAAAACCCCTTCCAGCCTTCTTTATCTACTCACCTCCTTTCATTCTTTCCCCCGGAGATAGTCATCTGTTGGACAGAAGATCTGAATCCAGCAAAAGAGCATTCCAGCCTCAGCATATGGCCACACCAGCAAAAGGTAACCTCAGCAGCTGGTAGCCTCAGCCCCCTCCTTGTTCCCAGTCAAAGGATCCCCCAGCAATTTACTTTCCTTTCTGTTTGGTCCTTCTTCCAATCACAGGCTATTTTTCTCCTGCATTGGTTCACCAGTGAGTCCATCAGCAAGCATGAGAAAGAAATAGTCAGCGATTTGAAGATCAATTCCTGACCAATTCCTCTTGGGAGAGGGGGTAGGAACAATCTTTGACTGATTTGTCACTCTCTTCTCCCCATGTTTGAGTTTTTCAGGGTGTGTTTGGGATTTTGAGGGTGAATTCACGCACCAGCCAGGCATATTTTGAGTGTTGTAACATTGCTATCATTCTCCAAACAACAATCTCTGACATTCCCCTCATCTGTAATCTTCATATGTTCTACCACACCCTCACACACTTTACCATTGCTGCAAACCTCATACCCATAGCTCAAAGCCTTCACATTATCGCAGTCTTCAACAAGGGCATGTATATCACCCAAGCAGAAAGCAAAACTAAAATAAAGACTCTGTGGTGTGTTGATAAGGTAAGGATTTTCTTTTTCTGTTTTTATCGTGTGCTGGTAAGTAGAGTGATTGGTAAATTTTTTTTCATTTCATTTATCTGTTATTTGATAGTATGGTAGGACTAAGCTAAGCTTAAGAGTAAAAATGGCAGGAGATCCCAGACCCATGTTATGCTCCTCTTGCTCAATGTGGGAGCTCAGGGACGCGGCTGATGTCCCTGACTCCTACACGTGCAGGAAGTGTGTCCAGCTGCAGCTCTTGTTAGACCGCATGACGGCTCTGGAACAGTGGATGGACTCATTTTGGAGCATCTGCGATGCTAAGGAAGTCGTGGATAGCACGTTTAGCAAATTGGTCACACTGCAGATTAGAATTGCTGAGGAAGAAAGGGAATGGGTGACCAGAAGGCAGAAAAAAAGCAGGAAGGCAGTGCAAGTGTCCCCTGCGGTCATCTCCCTCCAAAACAGGTATACCATTTTGGATACTGTTGGGGGAGATGGCTCACTAGGGGAAGGCAGCAGTAGTCAGGTTCATGGCACCGTGGCTGGCTCTGCTGTACAGAAGGGCAGGAAAAAGAGTGGAAAGGCTATAGTCATAGGAGATTCGATTGTAAGGGGACTAGATAGGAGGTTCTGTGGTCAAAAACAAGGCTCCCGAATTGTATGTTACCTCCCAGGTGCACGGGTCAGGGATGTGTCAGATTGGCTGCAGGACATTCTGAAGGGGGAGGGTGAACAGCCAGCTGTCGTGCTGCATATAGGCACCAATGATATAGGTTAAAAAATGGGATAAGGTCCTACAAGCAGAATTTAGGGAGTTAGGAGCCAAGTTAAAATGTAGGACTTCAGAGGTAGTAATCTCAGGATTGCTACCAGTGCTAATCAGAGTAGAAATGAAAAGAATAGGTAGGATAAATAAATGGCTTGAGAGATGGCGCAGGAGGGAGGGTTCAGATTTTTGGGACATTGGGATCGGTTCTGGGGAAGGTGGAACTATTACAAATTGGATGGTCTACACCTGGGCAGGACTGGAACCAATGTCCTAGGGGGTGTTTTTGCTAACGTTGTTGGGGAGGGTTTAAACTAATGTGGCAGGGGGATGGGAACCAAATGAGGAGGTGAGTGGATAGTAAGGAGGTAGTAACTGAAGCCTGTAAGGAACTAGTTAATGAAGTCAGTGTGACTAAGGGGAAGAGTAGGCAGAGAGCAGATAATGAACGCAAAGGGACAAGTGGTCTGAGGTGTATTTGTTTTAATGCGAGAAGTGTAGTATGTAAGGCAGATGAACTTAGGGCTTGGATTGGTACCTGGGAGTATGATGTTATTGCTATTACTGAGACTTGGATGAGGGAAGGGCAAGACTGGCAACTAAATATCCCAGGACATAGATGCTTTAGGCGGGATAGAGAGGGAGGTAAAAGGGGTGGAGGAGTTGCATTACTGGTCAAAGAGGATATCACAGCTGTGCTGAAGGAGGGCATTATGGAGGGCTCGAGCAGTGAGGCAATATGGGCAGAGCTCAGAAATAGGACAGATGTGGTAACAACTTTGGGGCTGTACTACAGGCCTCCCAACAGCGAGCGTGAGATAGAGGCACAAATATGTAGACAGATTATGGAAAGACGTAGGAGCAACAGGGTGGTGGTGATGGGAGATTTTAATTTTCCCAACATTGACTGGGATTCACTTAGTGTTAGGGTTAAGATGGAGCAGAATTTGTAAGGAGCATCAGGCAGGCTTTCTAGACTAGTATGTAAATAGTCCAACTCGGGAGGGGGCCATACTGGACCTGGTGTTGGGGAATGAGCCCGGCCAGGTGGCTGAAGTTTCAGTAGGGGATTACTTTGGGAATAGTGATCACAATTCCGTAAGTTTTAAGATACTCATGGACAAAGACGAGAGTGGTCCTAAAGGAAGAGTGCTAAACTGGGGAAAGGCCAACTATAGCAAAATTTGGCAGGAGCTGGGGAATGTAGATTGGGAGCAGCTGTTTGAGGGTAAATCCACATTTGATACGTGGGACGCTTTTAAAGAGAAGTTGCTTAGAGTGCAGGACAGACATGTCCCTGTGAATATGAGGGATAGAAAGGGCAAGATTAGGGAACCATGGATGACAGGTGAAATTGTGAGACTAGCAAAGAGGAAAAATGAAACATACATAAGGTCTTGGCGACTGAAAACAGACGAAGCTTTGGAAGAATATTGGGAAAGTAGGACCAATCTGAAATGAGGAATTAAGAGGGCTAAAAGGGGTCATGAAATATCTTTAGTAAACAGGGTTAAGGAAAATCCCAAAGCCTTTTATTCGTACATAAGGAACAAGAGGGTAACTAGAGAGAGGGTTGACCCACTCAAGGACAAAGGAGGGAAGTTATGCGAGGAGTCAGAGAAAATGAGTGAGATTCTTAATGAGTTCTTGGTGTTGGTATTCACCGAGGAGAGGGACATGATGGATGTTGAGGTTAGGGATGGATGTTTGATTACTCTAGGTCAAATCGGCATAAGGGGGGCAAGTATTGGGTATTCTAAAAGCCATTAGGGTGGGTAAGTCCTGAGGTCCGGATGGGATCTATGCCAGGTTAATGAGGGAAGCAAGAGAGGAAATAGCTGGGGCCTTAACAAATATCTTTGCAGCATCCTTGAGCACGGGTGAGGTCCCGGAGGACTGGAGAATTGCTAAAGTTGTCCCCTTGTTTAAGAAGGGTAGCAAGGATAATCCAGGTAATTATAGACCGGTGAGCCTGATGTCAGTGGTGGGGAAGCTGCTGGAGAAGATACTGAGGGATAGGATCTATTTACATTTGGAAGAAAATGGGCTCATTCGTGATAGGCAGCATGGTTTTGTGCAGGGAAGCTCATGCCTTACCAACTTGACAGACTTCTTCGAGGAAGTGACAAAGTTGATAGATGAGGGAAGGGCTGCAGATGTCATATACATGGACTTCAGTAAGGCGTTTGATAAGGTTCCCCATGGTAGGCTGATGGAGAAAGCGAAGTCACATGGGGTCCAGGGTGTACTAGTTAGATGGATAGAGAACTGGCTGGGCAACAGGACACAGACAGTTGTAGTGGAAGGGAGTTTATCAAAATGGAGAACTGTAGCCAGTGGTGTTCCACAGGGATCCATGTTGGGACCACTGTTGTTTCTGATATACATAAATGATCTGGTGGAAGGTGTAGATGGTCTTATTAGCAAGTTTGCAGATGACATTAAGATTGGTGGAGTAGCAGATAGTGAAGGGGACTGTCGGAGAATGCTGCAGAATATAGATAGTCTGGAGAGATGGGTGGAGAAATGGCAGATGGAGTTCAATCCAGCCAAATGCGAGGTGATGCATTTTGGAAGATCCAATTCAAGAGCGAACTATACGGAAAATGGAAAAGCCATGGGGAAAATTGATGCACACAGAGATCTGGGTGTTCATGTCCATTGTACCCTGAAGGTGGCAATGCAGGTCGATAGAATGGTCAAGAAGGTATACGGCATGCTTTCATTCATCGAATGGGCTATTGAGTCCAAGAGTTGGCAGGTCATGTTACAGTTGTATCAGACTTTGTTTCGACCACATTTGGAATACTGCGTACATCTCTGATCGCCACATTACCAAAAGGATGTGGATGCTTTGGAGACGGTGCAGAGGTTGTTCACCAGGATGTTGCCTGGTATGGAGGGCGCTAGCTGTGAAGAGAGGTTGAGTAGATTATGATTATTTACATTAGAAAGACGGAGGTTGAGGGGGGATCTGATTGAGGTCTACAAAATCGTGAGAGGTATAGACAGGGTGGATAGCAAGAAGCTTTTTCCCAAAGTGGGGGATTCAATTACTAGGGGTCACGATTTCAAGGTGAGGGGGGAAAAGTTTAAGGGAGATATGCGTGGAAAGTTCTTTACGCAGAGGGTGGTGGGTGCCTGGAATGCGTTGCTAGCGGAGGTGGTAGAGGTGGGCATGATAGCATCATTTAAGATGTATCTAGACAGATACATGAATGGGCAGGGAGCAGAGGGATAAGATCCTTGGAAAGTAGGCGACAGGTTTAGATAGAGAATCTGGATTGGCGCAGGCTTGGAAGGCCGAAGGGCCTGTTCCTGTGCTGTAATTTTCTTTGTTCTTTGTTCTTTGTGAAACACTCAGTATCATTCCTTATTCTCTCTTGCAGGATGAGGAAACACACAACAAGAGGGATCAACAGAAAATCAATGGTGAAGGGGAGCAGATGGACATGGCTCCTCTTGCGAAGGAGATGGTCATCCAAATCATTCAGTGAAACCATTGCAATTGACACAGTGGAAAACATCCAGGATGAAGGTACATTTTTGCCTAGGCAACATCTTGAAATCAATTCCAACCTCGCCAGATCATCTGGTTTGAGGTACAAGCCACAGATGTTCTGGCCCTGCGCATTTCCTTGCATGGATCTCAAGGTGACCTAATCACAGTGACGCACAAGAAACTGAATAATGTTGGCAATATCGTCAGCTCTAATCTGGAAGGTTTCCCTGGCTTAGAAATTGATGGCTATGGTGAATTTCTCCTCTCTACCTGTATTCCATATTAATGTCATATTGCAGCCTTAGACGGACTGCAACTGTAGTCCCAATGGCTGGCAGTAGGTTTTCTGCTCAGAACCTTTCAAGCTACACCACTCCTACCAAAGGACCATGGAGTGCACAGTACTTCCATTAACTCTACTGAAGCAAACGTTTAATAATGATCTTTTGAAATAATACTAATGTTATGGGTTCATAATATGTGTGAGTGTTCGAAGAGGACCTTAACAGAACCTGCAAGGTACAAAAAGGTAGGTCAGATGCCAAATCAGCAGTAGATTCTCACTCACTGAAATCGCAGCCTGGCAATTTAGCTTTTAATTCACTTGTGAGACATGGGCATTGCTGGCCGAGCCAGCAGTTACTGCCCATGGCATCTGGTCCACCCACCAGCCCCATAATCTTCAAGCTCATCCCACCCCCTACAATTTCTGATTCTTGAACTACACTCTCCACCACTAATGGCATGTGGGATTTAAAGCCATTTCACCGTAGGCTTTCCTAGTCAGACCTTTTCCTATTTCATTCCGAGTTTTAAGTGTTCTTCAAGTGAAGTATCAATTAACTTGAACATTACTCTCAGTTTTTCTGATGTCACAGTCCTGTCAATAGTTCTATTGTCTAATGATAGAATATTCAATTTTTAAATAAACCTATCACTGCATGTACCACAATGGTGTCAGTTGCTTTGAAAGCTGTGTCCGGCTCAGGAAGTTTGAAAAATTCACACATAATTTACTACAGGAATAGAAAAAGGAGAAATATTCATCCCCATTATTTTGTCAGATGAGATGATTTTTCTTTCTGTGCCAGTTTTGTCTTGCTGCAAACATCAATAATAAACACAAGACAGATTGTCTGATATCACAAGCTGACATCTAAATAACAGTGCAATAATTTCCCTCCTCTCTAGAGAGCCAGCAATTCATTTGCAAGAACATTCTTTTGTTACAGGTTTCAGATTTTGCTAATGTTTTCAAATATATCTGCCTTCATATCTCAAACTGTTATGTTTCACTTATGCTTGTCCCATCAATCTTAGTCAATATATACAGAAATGCTCATATTCTGGAGGAGTAGAGTTATTGTTTCATGAAGATATTATTCAGTGGATACACCTTATTGACTCTGCCTCCCATCTCCACATCATGATTGTGACTTGTGTACAGATTGTTATGTTCAGGGTTCCATCAAAAGAATAAATGCTTTGACCCAGTTTAAGAATGATTTGAGACCCACACAGGTAGCAAGGTAGAAGTTTCACATGATGTGAATTCAACAACTGATAAATTAAAATAGCAATACATTTTATTGGATACATGGGACTGGATTTTGGTTTGAAATATTGCCCATTTTCAAGCAACTTTAAGGTGGAACCCTGAGCCAAGAAATGGCCACTCATGAATTCCCATTTCTAAAAGTTGTCAAGTTGTTAACTGCTTACTCTCTGCAGATAGCTGGAGCTAAATGGATGTAACCAAATTGAGATCCTAACCCAACCTTGCCAAACTCTACCATTTTATAAATCAAAGTTTACAACTTGTGGTGCAGGAGCTGCATGTGGTTTATTAAAGATGCATATTGTTCCTGATCATGATCAACTAGACCCATTTTGATAACAATAAAATGGCTTGGATCATTCTGTACAAATTTTTTTTTTAAATTGTACAGTTGTATCATTTAATTACAAACTTGTTTTGTAATTACCTTTAAAATGTTGTTGAAATTGTTAAGAAGGCTTAGGTTTATAAATAGAGGTATTGATTATAAAAGCAAGGAAGTGATGTTACACCTCCACAAATCATTGGTCAGGCCACATTTGGAATATTGTGTTCAGTTCTGGGCACCTTATTTAAGGAAGGACGTGAAAGCACTGGAAAGAGTTCAAAGGAGAATTGCGAGAATGATACCAGGGCTGAAGGATTTTAGGTACAAGGGAAGATTACAAAGATTGAAGCAGAAAAGATTAACAGGTGACCTTATTGATGTGTTCAAAATTATGAACAATTTTGACAATGTCTGTTTTCCACTAGTTGATATGTCAGTAACTAAGGATCACAATTTCAAGATTGTTAGCAAGAGAGCGAGGAGTGAGATGAGGAGAAACTTCTTTACTCAGAGAGTGGAGCTCTCAGTGTGGAGCTGGAGGAACACAGCAGGCCAGCATCAGAGGAGCAGGAATGTTGACGTTTCTGGTCAGGACCCTTATTCAGAAATGGGGAACGAGAAGGGAGCACGGAAATAAATAGATGGAGGAGGGGTGGGGATGGGGAAGGTAGGTGGGATGGTGATAGGTGACTGCAGGTAGGGAGCAGTGGGGATTGGTCAGTGAGGTAGGAAGGGCGGATAGGTGGGAAAGAAGATGGACAGGCTGTGTTAGGTCAAGGAGGCGAGCATGAGAGGAAAGGTTGGACATGGGATGAGGCCGGGGTTGGGGAGATTTTAACACTGGTGAAATCCATGTTTCGGCCATTGGGCTGTCGGCTCCCGAGGCGGAATATGAGGTGCTGCTCCTCCAGTATGCAGATGATGTCATTGTGACACTGGAGGAGACCCAGGATGGAAATGTCACCCAGGGAGTGGGAGGGGGAGTCAAAATGGTTTGTGATCGAAAGGTTTGTAACTTGGTCCACTGCATCCGCTGCTCCCGATGTGGCCTCCTCCACATCTGTGAGACCAAGTGGAGGCTCAGAGACCGTTTTGTAGAGCATCTGCGATCTGTTTGCATCATGCTCTGTGGGAGCACGAGGCAGCGCCAATACAGTTGTCAATGTAGCGGTAGAAAAGGTTGGGGGTAGTGCCAGTGTAGCAGCGGAAGAGGGATTGCTCCACAACTCGTACAGCACCTGCGCTCTGTTCGCAACAAATGACAGCACCTTCCGGTCGCGAACCATTTTAACTCCCCCTCCCACTCCCTGGGTGACAGGTCCACCCTGGGCCTCCTCCAGTGTCACAATGATGCCACCCATAAACTGGAGGAGTAGCACCTCATATTCCACCTTGGGAGCCTTCAGCCCAATGGCCTAAACATGGATTTCACCAGTTTTAAAATCTCCCCACCCCTGGCCCCATCCCATGTCCAACCCCACCCCCTCATCCCAGCTTCCTTGGCCTGACACAACCTGTCCATCTTCTCTCCCGCCTATCAGCCCCTCTCACTTCACTGACCAATCCCCACCACTCCCTACCTGCACTCACCTATCACCATCCCACCTACCTTCCCCAGGCCCACCCCTTCTCTCTCGATTTGTTTCTGAACTTCCTTGCCCCTCCCCATTTCTGAATAAGGGTCCTGACCAGAAACGTCAACTTTCCTGCTCCTCTGATGCTGCCTGGCCTGCTGTGTTCCTTCAGCTCCACACTGTATTATCTCTGACTCCCAACATCTGCAGTTCTTGTGATCTCTGACTCAGAGAGTTGTTAGGATTTGGAATGGGCTGCCTGGGAGGGTGATGGTGGAGGGTTCCGTAGAAGGTGAAAAAGACATCTGAATATATTTGAAAGTGATGAAGTTAGAGGGTTACAGAGTTGGGCTGGAGAACGGTACAAGCTGGGTAGGTCTTTCAGGAGCTGGTACAGACACAATGGGTCAAATGGTCTCCTTCTATATTGTAAAATACTATGATTCTATGAAATGTGTTTCTTGTTTTTCATGATTCTAGGGACTGGTGTAACAGTATTGCAGCTCTGAAGGTATTATGTTTTTACACTAAATTTAAAAAGTGGCTGTTATTATTAAAACTGCCAATTCCGGGTATAAGTGATGGTATGAGTAGGTCACTGTTGTTCCTGAGATAGACGCTGCATTGTGGAGCCTATCTTTTGGTGAACTTAACTGCACTTTTCCATACATTCTTCGTGACTATGATTTTAGCTACTATGTACTATGGACCTTCATTGAAAAGTTTTTCCAGCAGGATAGCGAGGATTGAACAACATCTAAAGTTTGCACTGAAGAAATGGGTTTCTCAATAGAACCTTTCACCTCCTGGATGAAAATAAGGAAAATAAGGGAATAGAACATAGCTGTAGCAAAAAAAAAACTTGTTTCCATCTAGTCAACATTTACATGACAGGGTTCACAGATTGTAAATCTCATGTAGTTCATTATTGCCTCAGGAAGATAACTCATGTCAATTTTTGGTGGCAGGATAGCAGCCCACTTGAATGAAATAACATTGCCTCACTTGTCATGGTGAAAGTGGTCAGTGCTATGAATTATTGCGCCACTGAATCTTTCTATGCATAATCTTTCTTATATTAGTCAACCATTAACTTGTCCATGCATAAAATAATCATCGATATTCCACTAACATGGAAATTGTCTGCATTAGTCGCTGTTTTTGAAGCCAGTAACTCGGAGATTTGGGACCCTGAGCCGCTCTGGGTGGGCATTTCATTACCACCAGTTGAGGAACAACTAACCGCCACTTCCACTCTGTTCATTACTGAATACTTTTCACCCTGTGAAAGGTTGTCTAACTCATTGACTGTGGTACAACTCAAAGAGATAAATAGCCTACTTCTGTTCTTATTCACATAATCAGAGCTTTGTTACAGCACAGGGGGCCATGCTTTGAGTTAATATTGTACTTTGTGCCATTCTCCTGCCTTCTCGTTGTACCACTGCACATGGATCTCAAATAACTTCTTTTAAATGTCTCTGTTGAAGCTGCCTTGTCCACACTCTCAGGCAGTGCATTCCAGACCTTATCCATTTGCCATATGAAAAGTTTTCTACTCATATTGCCTTTGCTACTTTTTCCTATTCTTGTGCCATCTTGTTCTCCTTCTTTCATGAAGGAAGATGGATTCTCCCTATCCACTACATCCAGACCTCTCATAATTTTGAATACCTCTACCTCCTGTCTCAGCCTTGTCCAAAATGTACAGAGCTGTATTCTCCAATAGGTCTTCTTAACTGAAGTTCCTCATCCCTGAAACCATTCTGAGGAATCATTTCTCACTGTCTCAAAACCCTTTCCATCTTTCATAAAATTCAGTATCCAGAACTGGAGGCAGTACCCAGCTCAGGCTAATTAGCGTCTCATACAAGTTTACCATAACCTCCTTGCTCTTGTACTCTATGCCTCCAATATCCAAGCCTAAGATATTGTCAGTTTTATGCAATGCCCTCTCAATCTGAGCTGCACCTTTCCTGACATATGGACAAATACACCTGGCTCCCTCCGTACTTTGCCTACTTTGGAGTTGTGCCAATTAATTTTTATTGTCTCATGCTTTTCCAAATTGAATTGCCTCATATTTTTTCCACAATGAAATTCATTAGCTATCTGTCCATCCATTCAACCCTTTGGAGCCTGTATACTATCCATCTCATAATTTAAAATTATCCCACGTTTTATATTATCCACAAATTTCAAAATTGTCCCATCTGACCAAATTCTATCTCATTAGTATATATCAAGAAAAGCCCATGACCTCCAGAAAATTGCAGACCTTCCTTCAGCCCTCTCAAATTAATCTATTAACCATTACTCAGTACTCTGTTCACTGTCACTCAACCAATTGTGTATCCATGCTGCTTCTGTCCCTTTTTGTCAATGAGCTATAGCTTTGCTCACTGTGTCAAATATATTTTGAAGGTCCATGCACACCACTTCAATTGCATAGTCCTCATCCACCCTCTGTTAACTCTTTCAAAAACACTAGCAAATGAATTAAAATGATTTTCCTTTAAGTAATCCATGTTGGTTTTCCTTAATCAACTCACATTTGTCCACTTGACGACTAATTTTGTCAGGAATTATTGTTTCTCAAAGTTTCACCACTATCAAAATCAAACCGACTGGCCTGGAGTTACTGGGCTTATATTTGTGCCATTTTTTTGAACATGGGTATAATGTTTGTAATTGTCCTTTGGCACTACTCCTGAGTCTAATAAAGAGTGGAAAATGGTGGCCAGTGGTTTCACAAATTTCTAATGTCATATCTTTCAGTTTCCTTTGTTGCATCTCATCCGGTCCTGGTGTCTTATCCAATTTTAGCACAGATAACTGAGTGAATACATCCTCATTATCAATTGTATCCACTTTCTGTCTCTGAATTTCTCTAACTCAGGGGCTTGGCAGCATCTTCTTCCTTGATAATAACATATACAATGTAGTAATTTCAGAAACCTCAGCTAAGCCCTCTGCTTCCATATGTAAATCCCCTTTTTGGTCCCTAATCAACATTTGTCCTCCCTTTTTAAATTTGCATGCCCTTTAGAAGATATTTGGATCCCCTTTTATATTACTCGCATGTATCTTTTCATGTTCCTTCTTTGCTTCTCTTATTTGTTTTGTCAATTCCCCTTTGAACTTCTTATATTCACCCTCATTCTCAATTGCATTTTCTAGCTGACATCTGACATAGGCCATTTTCTTCTTTATCGTAATTTGTAACTGTTTTGTTATCTGGAAACTTGATTTTGTTGTCCTCATTTCTCTTTTGAGGAAATATTCTTTGTCTGTGTCAAGATTGTCTCTTCTTTGAAGTTAGCCCAATGTTCGCGTTCATTTATCCTGTCAACCTTTGACTCAAATTTAGTCAACCCAGTTCTGTTTTTACTTCTGTAAAGTTAGCTATCCCCCACTTAATTATTCATACACTGGATTTTCCTTTCTCATTTTTCAGCATTAGCCTAAACCTTACAATGATCATATTGTCCCTTTGTGTCTAACTATCTTCCCAAGTATATGCTATACTATATTGCTATAGCTATAATGCAAGGATGGAGCTAAGAAGAATACAGCAGAAACTGTGCAGCTTCAAGTGGCAAAATGCTCTTCTACAGTACAATACAACACAATACAGCACAGGAACAGGACCTGCGGCCCACCAAGCATGTGAGGGGTAGAACACGCCTCACAAACCTTATTGAATTCTTTGAAGAGGTGACCAAACATGTGGGTGAAGGTAGAGCAGTGGATGTGGTATACATGGATTTAAGTAAGGTGTTTGATAAGATTCCCCATGGCAGGCTCATGCAGAAAGTAAGGAAGCATGGGATAGGGGAAAATGTGGCAGATTGGATTCAGAATTCAGAGATGACCCTTAGAAGACAATGGGTGGGAGATGAAGGAAAATATTCAACATAGCGGATGTTACGAGTGGTGTACCACAAGGTTCTGTTCTGGGTCCGCTTCTGTTTGTGATTTTTGTAAATGATTTGGACGTAGGAGTGGAAGGGTGGATTAGTAAGTTTGCGGACGATACAAAGGTGGGTTGAGTTGTGGATAGTGTGGAGGGCTGTTCTAGGTTACAAAGGGAGATTGAAAGGATGCAGAGCTGGGCTGAGAAGTGGCAGATGGAGTTTAACCCTGAAAAGTGTGAGGTGATTCATTTTGGAAGGACAAACTTGAAAGCAGAATACAGGGTTAACGGAAACATTCTTGGTAGTATGGAGGAGCAGAGGGATTATGGGGTTCATGTCCACAATTCCCTGAAAGCTGCCATGTAGGTTACGTGTAACAATCCCTCTTCTGTACCTACACTGGCCCTAAACCCCACCTCTTCCTCCATTACATTGATGACTGTACTGGCGCCGCCTCGTGCTCCCACGAGGAGCTCGAACAGTTCATTCACTTTGCCAACACCTTCCACCCCAACCTTAAGTTCACCTGGACCATCTCCAATACCTCTCTCTCCTTCCTGGACCTCTCTGTCTCCATCTCCGGCAACCACCTGGAAACTGATATCCATTTCAAGCCCACTGACTCCCACAGCTACCTGGAATACACCTTCTCCCACCCACCTTCCTGCAGAAATGCCATCACCTATTCCCAATTCCTTTGCCTCTGCCGCATCTGCTCCCAGGATGAGGCATTCCACTCCCGTACATCTCAGATGTCCTCGTTTTTCAAGAACCACAACATCCCCCCCTCAGTAGTCGAGAACGGCCTCGACCGTGTCTCCCTGCATTTCCCGCAACTCATCCCTCACACCCGCTCCTGGCAATAAAAAAAGCCAAAACAGAATCCCCCTCATCCTCATATACCACACCACCAACCTCCGGATCCAACGCATCATCCTCCGACACTTCCGCCATTTGCAATCCGACCCCACCACCAAAGATATTTTTCCCTCCCCACCCTTATCTGCCTTCCGGAGGGACCACTCCCTCCGCGACTCCCTTATCCGTTCCACACTCCACTCCAGCCCCACCACACCCGGCACTTTTCCCTGCAACTGCAGGAAGTGCTACACCTGCCCCTACACCTCCCCCCTCACCCCCATCACAGGCCCCAAGAAGACTTTCCACTTCAAGCAGATGTTCACCTGCACATCTGCCAACGTGGTATACTGCATCCGCTGTTCCCGTTGTGGCCTCCTCTACTTCGGGGAAACCAAGCAGAGGCTTTGCAGAACACCTACGTTCGGTTCACACTAAACAACTGCACCTCCCAGTCGCGAACCATTTCAACTCCCCCTCCCATTTCACAGATGACATATCCATCCTGGGCCTCCTGCAGTGCCACAACGATGCCACCCGAAGGTTGCAGGAACAGCAACTCATATTCCGCTTGGGAACCCTGCAGCCCAATGGTATCAATGTGGATTTCACAAGCTTCAAAATCTCCCCTCCCCCTCCGCATCCCAAAACCAGCCCAGCTCGTCCCCGCCTCCCTAACCTGCCCTTCCACCTAGCCCCTCCTCCCACCTCAATCCGCACCCCCATCTCCTACCTACTAATCTCATCCCGCCCCCTTGACCTGTCCGTCCTCCCTGGACCGACCTATCTCCTCCCTACCTCCCCACCTACACTCACCTTTACTGGCTCCATCCCCGCCTCTTTGACCGGTCTGTCTCCTCTCCACCTAGCTTCTCCTCTATCCATCTTCTATCCGCTTCCCCCTCTCTCCCTATTTATTTCAGAACCTCCTTCCCCTCCCGCATTTCTGAAGAAGGGTCTAGGCCCGAAACGTCAGCTTTCCTGCTCCTATGATGCTGCTTGGCCTGCTGTGTTCACCCAGCTCTACACCTTGTTAACCAGGTGGATAGAGTTGTTATGAAGGCATATGGTGTGTTAGCTTTCATTAATAGAGGGATTGAGTTCAAGAGCTGTGAAGTTATGCTTCAGCTATACAAAACCCTGGTTCGGCCACATCTGGAGTATTGTGTCCAGTTCTAGTCGCCTCATTACAGGAAAGATGTGGAAGCATTGGAAAAGGTGCAGTGGAGATTCATCAGGATGTCAACTGGAATGGAGGAAAGGTCTTACGAGGAAAGGTTGAGAGAGCTAGGGCTTTTTTCTTTAGAATGACGAAGGATGAGAGGTGACTTGATAGACATGTACAAAATGATCAGAGGTATAGATAGAGTGGACATCCAGAGACTTTTTCCTAGGGTGGAGATAGCTATTATGAGGGGACATAGTTTTAAAGTGAGTGGAGGTAGATATAGGGGAGACGTCAGAGGTAGGTTCTTTACTCAGAGTGTGGTAGGGGCGTGGAATGCATTGCCGGAGAGGGTAGTGGAGTCAGCCTCTTTCGGGCATTTAAGCGGCTATAAGATAGGCATATGGATGATAGTATAAGGCAGGGGTGGAGGTTAGATAGACCTTAGGTTTAGGGTAAAAGTTCGGAACATCGTGGGCCGAAGGGCCTGTACTGTGCTGTACGGTTCTATGTTCTATGTTCTATGTGCTGAGACTAATTCTGAATAATTCTCCACTTCCTCCAAGATAGCACCAAAATGTTATAAACTATAAAAGCCTCTTTAGTTTGTGAACACTTTTAAAAAACTACTGTTGAGTTGATTTTCATTGGGATCATTATGGCTGAGTGTCATGTCCCTGCGACACCCAGCCTGCCTCCCTTATTGCTATTTCTGTTCTCCCACCATCACAAAAAGGATGGAAATTCTGAAAGTAAAACCCAAGTCTCCCCTGGAATTATGGTTGGGGGAGAGACACAGGACGCCAACAGCAGGAAGTGGAAAGATAGATGGATGGAAGCCAGTAGCAAAACGTATTTTAAAAAGAACAAAATCAGCTGAGGTATAAAATTTCTGCAAATTTGTTGATTGGGACAGACAAGCCTTTCACATTCCACCTCTTCTATAACAATTAGCAACATCGGACACCCATTTTAGATGTTTGTGATGGATTAACAGCATAAATTATGTTGTAATGTCAGAAAGTGTTATGCAAACTGCCACTGTACCATCACTGCCTCATTGGAA
Source organism: Ginglymostoma cirratum (assembly GCA_024137785.1). Lineage (NCBI taxonomy): Eukaryota > Metazoa > Chordata > Chondrichthyes > Orectolobiformes > Ginglymostomatidae > Ginglymostoma > Ginglymostoma cirratum. Next base: position 10,163,750 of record JAHRHZ010000079.1, on the reverse strand, counting down.
TAGAGTCAATTATCTTAGAATAGTTACTTGAAACAATGCTGAAACGTTCAATAGGTGCCACAGTGTACAAGAATTCACTGTAACTGAAGCAATTATTATTAATGCAGTTCATTACGTGATGTACAGCAAAAAAGTTCAAAATGAGTCTACTTCAAGCAATCTATGAAACAATCCTATATTGCCTTCTCATTTGGATAACTATAGTAATGATGGTTGAAATTCTGAAATGGTTCATTCTTGCCCATAAACTTTTCAGGTGCAGTGAGTTTTTCTCTGATGTGGGGCCACATCAGTTATCAAACCTAATTTACAAAAGAGATTTTGTCTTGAAAGGTAATGCTGGTGGCTCTAATAACCCAACTGCAGCCACTCCATCAACTTGCAAGTACAGGAAAGGAAAGAAAAAAAGTACCTTCTAATTTATCTTTTATTCTGAAAGAACCAAGCAGCATTTTTTGTGCTTCGCTGGTTATGACAAGCATTGGGAATTTTAAACTGACTAAATGCATGCTATATGATGTTCAGTGACTCTAAAGTTGCTCAAGGCTAACATGAAGTTTGAATGCCTCACAATACATATGTTTCGTAAATTTTGCAGTTTTTTTTGATGTATTGCCAATTGATCTTCAGGGCTTTTGGGCCATGTGGGTTACCTCCACAATTTGTAAATGGGAATATAATTTTCCTTTCCTGAGCGGACAAGGGTTTTAGAGAATAATTGAATTCCTTCCAGAAAGTCATAGAGAAATGAATACTATTAAAAGCTACTTCAATACTACCCTTGGTTCTCTGAGACTGGCTTGTGTAGTTTGTCTTACAGAATGCATATTGCCTTACCTTCAATAATTCAGCATGAGTTCTGCAATCTCGCCAATGCACTGATATTTTAAAAATACAGGAAGTGTTATAGAGCTTTGCTTAACCTCACTAGAGGAATAGCAATTCATTTGAAGCTGAAAACTCCACTGTAGATGCTTGTCTGATGTTATGGTTCAGGTACATTATTGAGACTATAAAGGAAAGATTTACATTGCATATTTTCTTTGCTACAGATACTTGAAGAGTGTTTGATGCTTGTAATTCACAAAGAGGAAAATTTCTTATTTGCCTTTTTGCATCAACAAAACATTTCATTACAAACAACCACAAACAATGTCTAGGGTGTAAGGGCTCAAAAAGGTTAATGTTGAGGAATGCATTAAGCACCACCAATGTGATAATGTCATATGCACTCAGATGGGGAGGGAACAGCTTTGAATTGCGACAGAGAAAGATTTAACATTGAGATCTCCTGCATAGAGTCTTCTAATGACATCTGTCTCACCGTGATAGAATCCCTACAGTGTGGGAGCAGGCCATTCAGTCCATCGTGTCCACACCACCCCTCCGACGAGCATCGTACCCAGACCCACTCTCCTACGCTATCCATGTAAGCCTGCATTTCCTATGGCTAATCCACTTAGCTTACACATCCTTAGACGCTACAGGAAATTTAGCATGGTCAACCCACTGAACCTGCACTCTTTGGAGAAACCAGAGCACCCAGAGGAAACCCACACAGAGAATGTGCAAATGCTACACAGATAGTCACCCAAGGCTGGCATAGAACCTGGGTTTCTGGCACCATGAGGCTGCAGTGCTGGTCACTGAGCCACTGTGCCACCACACTTTGTACTGGTTGCTTATCATGCAACAAACTGCATCTTGTTTAAGGCAACAGTCTCTTCTCATTCAACTACCAATTGATTTTCCACTCCTACACTAGACCAATCCTGTAGATCCTTGCCAGGAAAGAGCGTGATGGCAACATATCTACCAGACGGTACAGTGATAAACTGTGGTGAGAAAACATTAAGCAACGAACTGCATTTATCATAATTCCTTTGAGATAGCAAAATGTCCAAAGCCACTTGACAGTTGGATATCAGACTCTCAGTTGAGAATGAGGCCTAAAGACTCATTTACACACAAGTTTTCAGGGACAAGTTTGAAGATAGAGCAATCAAAATTAGGGAGTTTTAAAAAAGAGTATAAGATGAAGGTGACTTAAGTCTCTGGCACTGATGATAAAGTGAAGAGGAAAAAGAACAGACAATAGATCAGACTCATACGGCTAAACTTTATGCTTCTCTGGCAAGCACCAAGTTGCATCTAGTTTCTTGGAAGGGTTTTTAGCTGCAAGGACTTACAGATTTTCTGACTCTACCTTATCAAACTCACTGATTAATTACCTATACGTCCAATTTCTGTCCAATGTCATGTGCTGTTCCCACAATTCCCACTTGGCTGATATCCATGAAAAGACCAGTATCCCTTGCGTCATGTCATCATTCAAAGATTGTTGTGCACCTGGTTGAATACTGGGTGCTGAAACTGCCCTGCACATTGACAGGCAGAGTTGAAATGTGGTGGAGAAAGGAAAGATGGCACCATGTTTGCCTGGCAGAGACCTCAAGGTCCTGTTCCAGGGGCTGGTGCAAGGAGTGGGTGAGGGGGTGCCCTTTATCTGAAAAACCAGCAGAGGAGGCTACACTACCAGACCTTGCCAGTCTGGTCTGAGGTCACCACCCAGATCAGATCCAGATATGTCTGCAGAGTGCAGAGGAATGGCCTGCAAGAAGGTCAATTACATTATCCGTTCTGCCTAGGGTAGGTGCCACACTCTTCTCTCTGTTACCTCACGTTCACTCCATCTCTGCTACTACAACTACCTCTCACTCAGGCTCATGCTCTGCCACGCTTGCAGCAACATCTTCCCTCACAGCAAAACTTTCCCTCAAAGCAACACCTTCCCTCACTCACTCTCCGACCCACTTATCTCACACCACTTATCCTGCAAGCCTTCTATGCAACCTCCTCCATCCTTTGGAACACCTCACCACCTTTGCCCTCCATGTACCAAGACTAAGAACCATGCCACCCACTGTTCTCTCACTTATAACCTGCTGTTTTGCTCATTACATTTGCCTATAACAGGATAGAGAGAGCCCAAGGTAGCTGGAAGGTGTCTGATATCTACGTTGCCATCCTGAACAAGGAGAAAATCTGGGCCCTTGCAGGACAAAACAGGGATCACTCCTGCAGGGAGACTGAAATATCCACATCTGCCAAACGAGCAAATATCATTCTTTGTCCCACTGCAACTCTCAAGTTAACTCCACTGTCACTCTCAGTAAGTACAAACCATTTCTACTCACTGGCCATGACACCATCTCTCTCTTTGGTTGTACAGGTTCCACCATTAGGTCATCGACCTCTTCAGAAAAATGGCCGGTTCCACCAGAAGCACCATCCTCAACCTCTGAGGAGGAGACTATGAAGGCCTCATAGAAAGCATCAGTAGGACTGCTTCCCGCAGCCTCCACCAGATCAAATGTATCCTCCTTGGTGGGAACAGTAGACATAGAGTGTGATGATTCACAGCTTCGGGAGCAGCTTACAGTGACAGCTCCACAACTGGCTGAGGAAGAACAGCCCAGGCCTCTGTCACCCACAGAACTGCCGGAATCCTGCCACTGGTTCTGCTCCAGGAAGGAAAGGACCCTGTGGTTACAACTATGAAGTTCTTCATCCATATGCACAGGGAGGGACAGCCGCAACAGACAGATGTGGACGCAATGGCCCTCATTGCCCAGAAGCAACTTCAATGTAGCAAATCAGAACATCCGGCTTGTTCCAGGGACGGGTTAGCAGCTGCCATGGAGACCCAGGTCCAGTGCCCTCAGATGCTGCACTCCATTGCCCCAGCCATCATTCCCCAGGACGGAAGGCATGGCAACAGGGGGACAGGGTCCCTTGAGCATGGTCTCACAAGGAGACAGCCTGATGCCAGGTGGAGAAACACCACGATCCTCTCAGGACAATGTAGAGATAGCAAGATTCTCCACCTCCATCCTGTTTTCACTCTAGGACACTTCAAAATTCAAGCTGAGAAGGGTCCACTTGCCTGTGCTAAGGAGACCATCAGCACGTAAGGCCCAGTCAGATTCAGTCACCCCTGGGCTAACAGGTTCTACCACTGAGCAGACTTCCTCCACCTCAGTTAAGGAACCAGGGACTACACTAAAACGTTGTTAGGGGGAGAGAAAAAAGAAAACCTATTGAGGGTACTTTGGTCACATGGGTGAAAAAGGCTTGCACATGTCTATTATGTTTTGTTTAAATGTTCCAGATGTTAATAGTCTGTGTCTGTGAGTTTCTCTGTAGCTGCTAAATGCATCTTAGCACCATCAGGCAGCACTTCATGGCCAAGATAGGGCTCTGTGGATGGATGTCTGAGCTGACAGCGTATTGTAACATCTGGAAACAGGGAGAACAGTGCTTACATAAAGCATTGGGTCATGACGACTCCTTACTCCCTCCTTTTTCAAAATTGCCGCCTGCCCTCTTAATTTCTGTGAATGGACCCAATAGACTGACTGTGGCCCACCCTCTTGACTGACATGACCGGACAATCCTGGGCAAGACATCCCCAGACTCCTCCCTGGTACCTAAACATCTCTCCAATCACGCTGACTTTACATTGTACCCACGCCAGACGTGCAGCTCCCGAGCCAATGGACTGACTGTGACCCACTCCCTAAGTGCAGAGTCATAGACCCTCAGCCGGACATCTGACTGCGGCTAATTCCCTGGACTGATATTGGAGGCTGCCCCTTAACTTACTACGCTGAGACCCCTAACAAATGGTGCCTCAATGGACGTCGATAAGAACCAACTCCCTAAGACTTTGAGACATGGCTTTGTGCACGCTGCACATGCAGAGTGCTCGCTGTGTAGCTGCTGGCACATGGTGGAGCTGCGAAACTAATGTAGCACACTGTCATACACACAGTAGGTCCCCTAGATGGAGGACAGCTGTCAGTAAGGCAAGCTGTGTGTTTCTGTGTCTGTGCTAATTGCCAAGGCAAGGCTAAGTGGGTAACCTCTAATATAGCACGTGAGAAGCCCTGAGATGCCTTCCTGTTCCAGTGTGCGAGCTGGGTGCCTGTCCCCATGCACAAAGTGTTCTCACTTCTGACTTTCAATGCTGTTTGCTATAATAATCCTGCAATGTAAATCTGTTCTTCCAGAATGCACTGCCTATGAATATTAGAAGTTCCAGGATGGTTCTGACAGGTCGGCAGAACCTGAATGCCAATGCCTGTGGACAGGGTGTGCATGGACCTGCCACCTGTGAATCATACCCTGAGCTGTTGTTGCCCAGCGTACAGCATGCATATCATTCAGAGTAAGCTGAATCATCCACGTACCTGCTCTGGTTTCCTTAGTGAGCTTTTGCCATACTGCTTATGAAACACATAAGAGGTGAATGAGATGATCTTGACATCAAGATAGGCCTCACCACACTGAGTGCTTGCCTCATATTTTGCCATGGTCTATGTCATTTCAGACCCCTATAAAATTCCACCATTAGGGTAGAGGATACTTGTGGCTGGAAGATATTTCACAGGTGGTGTGGAGTAAGGTTATATTGAGAATTGTAGATGGAAATGAGGATTTTAAATTTTGCTGAGAAGTGGACAGTTCAGTTCTGATGAATTGTACCAATTAATGGTTGCCACATAAAGCCAGCTAATTACAATTTCCCCCAGAATCATCTGTCCTGAAGATCTTTAAGCGCCCACAACAGAAGATTATTTTTAGGAAGATGTGATCAGCATGTTCATAATAATATCTTAATTTTTTTATCCCCAGATTCTAACTCTTTAACATAAGGCCTACAATGAAAAGCGAAGGTTCACAGCACGAGGATAGAAACTATGCATTCCTACTTTCTTCATGTCTTCTGAACAGATGGTACTATGAAGAAACTACCTTCTGGTTATGTCACTAGAATATATAAATAACATGCACATGTTGCAATAACAATTTGCTGCAGTGTTTTAATCAATATGAGAAATTCGGACAGAGAAAGACATCACTCGTTATTGAAATCTTGCAACTTGTTGGTCGGTGTCTTTAAATGCTTTTTGTTTTCAAAATTTGGTATAAATGATGAGATTTCCAGATGCAGGTTGGGACAGCATATCATACTTAACAAGTATATTTTTATACCCAGCCATATCCAGATTGAATTTGATTTGGATGTGTTGACTCCAGGTTTTATGGAGGTGGTTATCAGTGATTTTATAGGGCTCTGTAAAATGTATTTGTGTGATTGACTGTTTAATGTTTTCTCCACAATCACTGTGAATACCAACATGTTTTCTGCAATGCAGTTCTGAATATTTTCATTTAAACATGCACATAAATCCACACAATTTAAAAACAATGGCAGTGATTAGAAATGTGCATGCAGTAGGCTACACCTTAGGTTCATAGCTATCAAGCAGAAAAGGTGTAGGTAAATGGTGGCCTCTATTACTCTAAGTCTGGATGCCAATTACAATGTCAGTGAGGACTAATTTGCCTGTGGCTGATGTTTCTCCGAAAGAAAGTGATGTAATCAAGACAATGGGATTAAGCAAAATGTAAGCCTGTAAACAATTCGATTATTAAAGGTGTTGTTCAATAAATTGCACCAGATACTGCTGGTATTTGAGAAATGAATAAACAGGTGTTAAAACTTACTTTTACATTTACAGAAGAAAACATGACTAATCTCCAATACCCTTTCCTCAATAAGCTTCCTTTTCTAGTATCTTTGCTGCAACGATGTTCTGATTTTCCAAATACAGTATTATCAAGCTTGAGCTTTAGGGATTCTGACTTTTAAATAAATCAGTTAGAAGTCTTGAACCAGACATAACTTTGCACTTGTAGAAATACAAATCATAATTAAGTTGAATCCAATTACATTTTGTCCTTTGCAAGGTGAAAAAGGCCACCGCATTATTACATAACTCAAAAACAGATACTGCTCCAAATGTTATTCTATAACACTATTATGGCTGATATAGCACAATTGTCCAATTTGTGTTATTTAATCATCAGAATGAATGAGATAACTGATGACATCAGTATAACGATGCACAATATGTGCAACAGGCTAATTTATTATCTATAACATTAACACAAAATTTAGTTAATCTAGATTTTGCTGTAATAGTAGCAAGGCTATTATCACAGGGTAGTTCTGCCAGTAATATCTGGTGTCTGCACACGCACGGTTAAAATGTACAAATCACGAAATGATTTTTGAGTATTATCAGCAATACTTTGTACATCCACAGAACAGTCTTAGCTGAAAATCACTGTTAAAATTGAATTTGGAATATTTGTCCATTTGCTTTGCATTTAAGCCAGTTGAACAAGTTAGAGTTGCTACCATTAAGGACCAGGCTATGATGAAATACCTATCATACATTATAATATTCATTTGCTAATTGTAAAAATATGGCAGACACTGCTATGCTGGACTGGGGCTCCTGAGCTATATCACGTGTTATTTAATAGAATTGATAATCAAAGTTCAAAACAGAGGCCGCCAAAGAAAGAAATTATAATTACTGCTGACAAGTCTCTTTGACTGACATATTAGTTTTGTAAGAGTGGAGTTCCATTCCCGCACAAGAAAAAATAAGGCTGCAGATTTGCAGAAGGAGAACACTCTTTTTGTTTACTTTCCCTGTATGCCTCTTTACCTTCTCTTCCTTAATCCCCTCTGTATTTTATAATCTTTATTTCATTTCTGTGCATCTAACTATAATCTAGAGGGCCTATTCTTTACTCCTCAGTTTGCAGCCCATGCATATTAATGAGACTACTTGAATCTCACTATTGAAAAGCTTTGCTGTTACTTGTCCTATTCATAGATGCTACAGGTCCACTGTAGATAATGTCACACTGATCTAGATTGGATTATTCGAAGTCCCTGCTGACAAACCCATGATAGATCTTAGTATGGAAAGTGAATAAAAAGGGCCATTCCTTCTCCACTGAAAGCAAAATTGGAACACTATCATCTTAAACTCAATTACTTTACTTCAGTTTTTTTTTCTTTTAAAATTAAACAAGTGCTTGCATACAGCTGTATAACAATTCCACTGAGTGGCACTGTATTAAAAAGCTTCACACAAATAAGTCTTCGCTCGCTGTTTTAGTACTGCTGTCTATTCATACATTCAGGTCCTCAGTGCCCGAAACTTACCCAAGCACCTAGATTCAGCCCTGAGTTCCATCCTCTCAAGTCTTAATGTGACATTCAAGGTGCTCTTTAATGCCAAGAGAACTGTGACAATTGTGGAGACCCAAGATAGTATTTCTGTGCTCTTCATCTCCAACTGCCTTCGAGACATCAATCGCCTCAACCTCTCCACCCCTCTCACCCACTCCAACCTCTCGGCTGCAGAACGTGCAGTCCTCCACTCCCTCCATTGCAATTCCAACCTCACCAAAAAACCTGCGGACAAGGCAGGCGCAGTTGTAGTATGGCACACTGACCTCTACATCTCGGAGGCCAGGCGCCAACTCTCCGAGACCTCCTCCTACTGCCCCCTGGATCGTGACCCCACCCCCGAGCACCAAACCATCATCTCCCAAACCATCTACAACCTCACCACCTCAGGTGACCTCCCACCCACAGCCTCGAACCTCATCGTTCCCCAACCCTACACTGCCCACTTCTATCTCCTTTCCAAAATCCACAAACCCGAATGCCCTGGTCGACCCATTGTCTCCACCTGCTCCTGCCGCACCGAACTTACCTCCACCTATCTCGACTCCATTTTCTCCCCCTTGGTCCAGGAACTCCCTACCTATGTCCGTGACACCACCCACGCCCTCCACCTCCTCCAGAGCTTCCAATTTCCTGGTCCCCAACACCTCATTTTTACTATGGACATCCAGTCCCTATACACCTGTATTCCCCATGCAGATGGCCTAAAGGCCCTCTGCTTCTTCCTGTCCCACAGGCCTGACCAGTCCCCCACCACTGACACCCTCATCCACTTAGCCGAACTTGTCATCACCCGCAACAACTTCTCTTTCAACTCCTCCCACTTCCTACAGACAAAGGGGATGGCCATGGGTACCCACATGGGCCCAAGCTATGCCTGCCTCTTTGTAGGTTACATGGAACAATCCCACATCCATACGTACACTGGTCCTAAACCCCACCTCTTCCTCCGTTACATTGATGACTGTATCGGCGCCGCCTCGTGCTCCCACGAGGAGCTCAAACAGCTCATCCACTTCACCAACACCTTCCACCCCAACCTTAAGTTCACCTGGACCATCTCTAACACCTCTCTCATCTTCCTGGACCTCTCTGTCTCCATCTCGGGTAACCACCTAGAAACCGATATCCATTTCAAGCCCACCGGCTCCCACAGCTACCTGGAATACACCTCCTCCCACCCACCTTCCTGCAAAAATGCCATCCCCTATTCCCAATTCCTTTGCCTCTGCCGCATCTGCTCCCAGGATGAGGCATTCCCCTCCTGTACATCTCAGATGTCCTCGTTCTACAAGGACCAATAAATCCCCCCCGCAGTGGTCAAGAACGCCCTCGACCGTGTCTCCTGCATTTCCCGTAACTCATCCCTCACACCCCGTCTCTGCAATGACAACCAAAAAAGAATCACCCCCATCCTCACGTACCACCCCATCAACCTCCAGATACAACGCATCATCTTCCGACACTTCTGCCATCTGCAATCCGACCCCACCAGCAAAGACATTTTTCCCTCCCCACCCTTGTCTGCTTTCTGGAGGGACTACTCTCTCCGTGACTCCCTTGTCCACTCCACACTCCCCTCCAGCCCCACCACACCCAGCACTTTTCCCTGCAACCGCAAGAAGTGCTACACCTGCCCCCACACCTCCTCCCTCACCCCCATCCAAGGCCCCAAGACGACTTTCCACATCAAGCAGATGTTCACCTGCACGTCTGCCAATGTGGTATACTGCATCCACTGTACCCGTTGTGGCCTCCTCTGCATCGGGCAAACCAAGCGGAGCCTCGGGATCGCTTTGCAGAACACCTGCGCTCGGTTCGCAACAAACAACTGCACCTCCCAGTCGTGCACCATTTCAACTCCCCCTCCCATTCCTCAGACGACATGTCCATCCTGGGCCTCCTCCAGTGCCACAACAACACCACCCGAAGGCTGCAGGAACAGCAACTCATACTTAGCTTGGGAACCCTGCAGCCCAATGGTATCAATGTGGATTTCACAAGCTTCAAAATCTCCCCTCCCCCACCGCATCCCAAAACCAGCACAGCTCATCCCCACCTCCCTAACCTGTTCTTCCTCTCACCTATCCCCTCCTCCCACCTCAAGCCGCACCCCCATTTCCTACTTACTAATCTCATCCTGACCCCTTGACCTGTCCGTCCTCCCTGGACAGACCTATCTCCTCCCTACCTCCCCACCTACACTCACCTTTACTGGCTCCATCCCCGCCTCTTTTACTTGTCTGTCTCCTCTCCGCCTATCTTCTCCTCTATCCATCTTCTATCCACCTCCCCCTCTCTCCCTATTTATTTCAGAATCCCCTTCCCCTCCCCCATTTCTGATGAAGAGTCTAGGCCCGAAACGTCAGCTTTCCTGCTCCAATGATGCTGCTTGGCCTGCTGTGTTCATCCAGCTCTATACCTTGTCATCTCTTTATTGTTGTATCACAGTTCTGCTGCCTAGTGAATCGGACAAAAATTCATTCCCAGTCTCTCAATGTTCTACTGGTTTTGCTAGAAGTTTTTTTTTCTCTTTTACCTACTCCATAATACACTCTTTGACATACATACCCAATGATGATATTATTGAAATATTGATGCTCCTATCTCCCAAAGACCTAATGGTCTTTGCCAGAAGTTGTCCTATTCGGTGTTTTATGGTTGTCACCACCCCTGCCCTGCTGATAGGATTGCTGAGCTACTCAAAACCCTTCTGCCATTTGTAGGATTTCCTGGCTGATATACACTGATTCGTCCAGAGACATCTATCAGCTGTTGTCTCCTTTCCACTGAAAAATCCAAAATTAGACCTTATCCCCTTCTAAAAGGCTTTTAATTCCTGCTGCCCACTGTTACCCCATGTTCCTCGCTATCCTTCACTGAAAGGCTTAACCAGTACCTCTTTAATAGACCTTTCCAATTCCAGTCCCTCGGCCATCCGCCTCCTCTGTTTCACCCCTTCATTTCTTTTCTTCTCCTTCTCCTGTCCCCTTATTCTTCCCCTCCCCAACCCTCGAACCCTCACTTGACTAGTTCTGTTTCTCTCCTTCCTGCTTTGCTCCACACTCATATTCCCATTTACTCAACCTTCCAATCTTCTTTTCTCCATCTCCCCAGGTATCCCACTTCTCCTCTCCTCAATTCTCTCCTTTCTCCTTCATCTCTTCCAGTCTCCATCTTGTAAAAGAATCAATCACAATATCAACCAATGTATTACCCACTTTTGAAATACACAGCTGACAGATGCACGGCATTCATTGCAAACAAAGGAAATGCCATGCGAAGACCAACTGGTTAAAATCTGCTGCACACTGCTACCCTTATGCTTCTGCTGCCTCCCCATTCTGTAGGCATATCAACTGAAAGAGTGGGAAATAAAAGAGAGAAAAGAAAATAGTATACTTTAGGAGAGAGCTCTTCCTTCCTCTATCCCAAGGCTACAGCAATATGCAATGTCTGGATCACATAATCCTTAATCATCACCTACCTTCCATATGTTGGTCACAAGTAGGAATTTGTCCAGTTCTATTTGAAAGTGTCACACTGTATCCACAATCATAACAGAAGCTGACAATATATTCAAGTCAATGACTCTCGGTGAGACGTACCTCCCAGTACCTAACTAAATCTAAGCTTATACCCCTGATCTCCTCAACCTGTCCATTTATATTCAGAAAACCATTGTTTATGCTCTTCTCGCTTAGCGTGAATATGTCATGAATAAAATTCTTGTCAACACTATTCCCATTTTATGATTTTTTTTGAAAAATGTTAGCTGCGTGTGATACATATTAAATAAAAGCTATCATTCCCATTGCAATGCACCATATTTTTTGACTTTTATATTTTCAGTTAATCATTCTACTTTTCGAACAGAATTGGAAAGTATTGTTTAAGGAATTGTTCTAAAAGGTTTAGTGTTAGAGACTGCGTTAAGCCAGTCTAATGTTGTTACACAGGTTTGGGTGGAAAAAGGGCAGAACGTCTCAGGATCTTGTAGAGTGAAGATGGATTTTAGTTACAATACTAAGTTTATGAAAGTAATTGTATCTGTTGGAAAAAAGCGATAAACTAAGCATCTCTTCTTGTTAAGACCAATTGGTGGCAACAAACTCTTCCAATGACAAGCTGCCAGTGACTGCCATTCCAAAACGAAATATGATATGGTGATCAGTGGTGAGGAAGTCAATTTAGTTGTACAGAACAAATTCTAGCAATTTCAGAAGAAATATCCATTTATTGTTGTAAAGACTTTATGACTTAAGGAAGTACAATGCATCCAGCCACTAGTTGTAATAGCTGTGCAATGAAGCAGCAGCGCTGCAAAACACTTTGCAGAGAAATTCATGGAAAGATCAACAAGAACATGTACTGGTAAAGCCTTTTACTTCAGACCTGTTTGGAAGCAAAATGAGATAGAAGCTAATCATTTCTGACACTTACAGTTTCTGTCAGACAATAGGAGTATGTAGGAACAGTTCCAATTGGAGGTTCAGCTTGGAAGTAAATAGGCATCAAAGCTCCAGGGTAACTTTTAAAATCCCTTTAGACAAAGGAAAGTCTTCAAGTTAATGGGCTGAAAATGCTAGAGGTTAAAAATAAGTACTTACAGTTCACAACGCATGTTGCTGTCATAGGGAGCATACAGCATGAGGCACAGGTATTGGAGCAAAACCAAGGGCTATGGAAATAATTTAAATTTAGCTGCACTTCTAAACAGGATGCCTCTTACTTATTCTCATTTTCTTACAGGATTTGTAACTGCCAGATATGACTACTTCATAGCTCACACATGCTTCTGTGCTTCCTGACAGAATCATAGAATCCCTACAGTGCAGCAAGAGGCCATTTGGCCCTGAGATTCTGCATCAATCCACTGAAGAGCAACACACCCAAATCCAGACCTCAACCTTAAACCATAACCCTGTATTTCCCATGGCCAACCCAACTATCCTGCACATCCCTGGACACAATGGGCAATTTAACATGGCCAAGCCACCTAACCTGCACATCTTTGGACTGTGAGAGGAAACTACAGCGCCTGACAGAAACCCACGCAGATACGGGGAGAGCGTGCAAAAGCCACATTGACAGTCACCTGATATCTGAAGTAAAAAGTTTTACCAATAAGACCTATTTCTCTGCTTGTGTTGATCTTTCCATGAGTTTCTCTGTAGGGTATTTCACTGCTCATTTACTTCACTGTTAAGTTATTGCAACTGCTGACTGGTTGAATAAGTCTACAACTCTGAAGATTAAAGGTATGCTTGTTAGCAACTCTGCAACACAAAGGCTGTTATATAGTACAAAACATAAGCCAGTTTCATAATCATGAAACTGCATTCTTGAGCACCAATGTGTGGTTTGCCCTCAAACTCTGAAGAAGCTGGGCAGCAAAGGAATTACTTCCTTTGAGAAGGAGTGCCCCACATTATTCACTGGTTTAGGGAAACAAGGTTGAATACACCATTTTGATCAAGAAGAATACTCATCTGTTATATGACCATCTGAGCTACCAGCAGGAATAGGCTATTCAGTCCCTTGGGCTTGATCCACCATTCAGTAAAATCATGGCAGGTCTGATTGTAACCTCAAGTCGATAGACTTACTTACCCTTTATAACCTGTTACTTCTTTGCTTAACAAGGAGGTATAAACCCATGTCTTAAAAATATTCAAGAACTCCCATTCCAATATCTTCTCAGGAAAGGTGTTGCAAAGACTTACCACCCTCTGATTTTTTTTTGCCTAATCTCTGTTGTGAATGGCCAACCCCTGATTTTTAGAATCATCCCTAGTTCTGGATTTTCCTATGAGGATAAATTCACTCCACATCTAACCTACCAAGATTGCTCAGGATCACATATTTTTCAAATAAGTCACCTCCTACTCTCCTAAACTGCAATGGATACAAGCCTAGCTGTCCAAGCTTTCCTTATAAGACATTCCTCTAATTCATCAATTAAACCTTCTCTGAATTGCTTCCAGCTCATCCACATTCTTCCCTAAATAAGCTGATTGATATTCGTACAGTACTCCTGATGAGGTCTCATCATCGCCCTAAATAATTGAATGATAATCACACAACTTTTATATTCCATTCACCTTGCACAAAACAGTAATATTTAGCTGGTATGGCGGCATCTGTGGAGAGAAAGCAGAGTTAGTGTCACAATTCTGAAGAAGGCTCACTGGACGCAAAATGCTAACTCTGCTTTCTCTCCGCAGATGCTGCCACACCAGCAATTTTTCCAGCAATTTCCTTTTCTGTCAGTCTTCCAGCATCAGCAGTACTTGCTTTGTTGAAACAATAATATTCCATTAGCTTTATTCGCTATTCTCTGTACCTGCACACCCAGCTTTTTGTGATTCATATATTAGGGCATCCAGATCCTCTGAATTCTCTCACAATTAAGGTAATTTTATTTTTATCTTCCTGCTAAAGTGGACAAGGTCTCATTTCCTCACATTACTGTCCATTTAGTGGATCTTCCCTAGTCCACCTAACCGTTCTATATCCGTGTCTAGCTTCCTTATATCTCCTTCAAAGCTTACTTTTGATACTTGCTACTTACTATGCTACTCCTCTTTATGTCATCAGCAAATCTGACAATTTTATCTACCATCCCTTTACCCAAGGTGGGTGAGAGGAGGTGTATTCTGGGTAGCCGCCCCTACACCTCCACCCTCACCCGCATCCCAGGCCCCAAGAAAACCTTCCACCTCAAACAGATGTTCACCTGCACATCTGCTAATTTGGTATACTGTATCTGCTGTTCCCGTTGTGGCCTCCTCCACATCGGGGAAACCAAGTGGAGGCTTGGAGACCGCTTTGTGGAACACCTATGCTCGGCTCATGACAAAAGTCTGCACTTCTCGGTTACGAACCATTTCAACTCCCCCTCCCACGACATGTCCATCCTGGGCCTCCTCCAGTGCCACAACGATGCCACCCGAAAATTGCAGGAACAGCACCTCATATTTCGCTTGGGAATGCTGCAGGCCAATGGTATCAATGTGGACTTCACAAGCCTCAAAATCTCTCCTCCGACCACATCCCAAAACCAGCACAGCTTGTCCCCGCCTCCCTAACCTGTTCATTGTTTCTCCCACCTATCCACTCCTCCCATCTCAACCCCCACCCGCACCTCCTATCTACCAAACTAATCCCCGCCCCCTTGACCTGTCCGTCTTCCCTGGACTGACCAACCCCCACCCTAACTCCCCACCTACACTCACCTTTACTGGCTCCATCCCCGCCTCTTTGACCTGTCTGTCTCTTCTCCACCTATCTGCTCCTCGATCCATCTTCCATCTGCCTCCCCTTCTCTCTCTCTTTATTTCAGATTCTCCTTCCCCTCCCCCATTTCTGAAGAAGGGTCTAGGCCTGAAACGTCAGCCTTCCTGCTCCTCTGATGCTGCTTGGCCTGCTGTGTTCATCCAATTCTACACCTTGTTATCTCCGATTCTCCAGCATGGGCAGTTCCTACTATCTCTGCATAAATGTTGACTGTGTAGCTTGTGGAAGATGTTGTATAAAGTAATGGTTCTGAAGAGGTTTAATGTCGGAGATTGCATTAAGCTTAACCTGATGATCAATCTGATGATATTATGTGAGCTCGATTGGCAATAAAACAGAACATCTTAGCATCTCATGGAGCGCAGACCTGTATCTACACATTTAGTCAGGATCTTCGTAACATTGTTTATCTTACGCACTTAACTTGTACTGGATTACTATCATAAAATAAACTAAGATTCAGTTAATCATGCAAACTACTCCAACCACAAGCAGCCAGTGCTTGACATTCCAAAACTATTTATGACAGAAAAGTGTTTGTCAATATTTAAGGAACGTGTATCACCATTGGGTCACTTAACAAGGACACCTCTGGTTGCTGGAGAATTTCTGTGGTGACATTGCATGACACTCAAAACCATGTGGGAATACAAAGTTGGAATCCAGAATCCTCACCAAAGTCAAATCCTTCAGTATTGCAACCATGATCGAGAGAAATCATTTCTACTTGACTGGGCACTACATCTGCATCTAAACAATTAGCTTCTGGGGCAAAATCATTTTAATGAATTCAGGGATTTGGGCATCACTGGCTGGCACAGTACTTATTGCCCAGTCCTTGTTGTCCTTGAGAGTGTGCTGGCAAGCTGCCTTCTTGAACTGCTGCATTACTCTGGTGTGGTTACACACACAATGCTGACAGCAAGGGAGTTCCAGGGTTTTGACCCAGCATCAGTGAAGGAACAATGATATATTTCTAAGTCAGTGCAGAGAATGGTTTGGAGAGGGACTTGCAAGTGGTGCTCTTCCAAGCATCCTCTTTTCTTGACTTAAAGCACATACCTGATCTCAAAGAGGACACAGCAAACATTTTATGCACTTGCTGAACCTCATTGAAAAGGGGACAAGTTGACATCAATGCGTGGGTGAAATTTTCTTGAAATTGTGCTGAATGGCAGCACATCATTCAACGGACTGCAGGAACTCTGCTGTGGTGAAGTCACAAAAGCTGAAGGGAGGCAGAGCTGCCTCCAGAACCAACTTTGCTGTCCTGTCTCCTCAAAGACTGTGGTTCTAGCATTGCCCTGCTGGTTCACCTGTGGATGCACAAATCCTGAAGCATGGCCGGTGCCATCCTCATTTTGCTGGAATAACAATGATATGCCAGTGATCACCATAGGTGGCCATTTTAAAGATTAAAAAAATCATGAACATATGTTGCTAATTGATATTCCCATAGAGGTTTAAAACAGCTTAATAATTAAAAATTGATGGAGGTGTAAAAGAACATTAGAACATTAAAGATATAAAGAACCTGATTTACTTAGCTTGGAATGCCTCCATGATTGTGTTATGTAAAGTATATGTATTAATTTTACCTCCATCACATTGTCAGACAGAGCAGCAACTGCATGAGGCTTGGCTCACCGGTATGGTTGATATTCATCATTTCAACAAAGATGTATTTTGAAATCAGTACTAGGGTAACATTCCCCCTTTAATTAATAACAAATTCTTCCCAATGGTTTGAATTTATTTTGTAGACCAAGACTCTAACCTGAGGTCTGCTCTTCCTGCAAAGACTATTAACTTACATGGACTTTAAGCCCGAGGTTACCTAAGAGGGGGCAGGAATGCAATTAAATGAAACTCTGTTTCAACGTAGTTTGAATGTTTTCAAAGATTTGTCCCTGATTACCACTTGAGGACACTAAAAATTGGTATTAAATCAATACAGTTACCGCAAAGATAAATGACTACCAAAGAATATTAATCTTTTGCATTGTAATGATTTTCCATTTTGAAGACTGAACCGAGTACAGTTACACATCACTGCTTGCTTTGTATGAATAACGATTCCTCCCATAAGTAATTTTAAGCAGAGAGCAACTGCTACATTTTAAAATCCATTACAATGGAATAATATATCAGAAATAATAGGAACTGCAGATGCTGGAGAATCCGAGAAAACAAGGTGTGGAGCTGGATGAACACAGAAGGCCAAGCAGCATCATAGGAGCAGGAAAGCTTGACGTTTCGGGCCTAGACACTTCTTCAGAAATGGGGGAGGGGAAGAGGGTTCTGAAATAAATAAGGAGAGAGGGGGAGGCAGATAGAAGATGGATAGAGGAGAGGATAGGTGGAGAGGAGACAGACAAGTCAAAGAGGCGGGGATAGAGCCAGTAAAGGTGAGTGTAGATGGGGAGGGAGGGAGGAGATAGGTCTGTCCAGGGAGGACGGACAGGTCAAGGGGTCAGGATGAGATTAGTAAGTAGGAAATGGGGGTGCGGCTTGAGGTGGGAGGAGGGGATAGGTGAGAGGAAGAACAGGTCAGGGAGGCAGGGACGAGCTGGGCTGGTTTTGGGATGCAGTAGTGGGAGGGGAGATTTTGAAGCTTGTGAAATCCACATTGATACCATTGGGCTGCAGGGTTCCCGGGCTGAATATGAGTTGCTGCTCCTGCAGCCTTCGGGTGGTGTTGTTGTGGCACTGGAGGAGGCCCAGGATGGACATGTCGTCTGAGGAATGGGAGGGGGAGTTGAAATGGTTCGCGACTGGGAGGTGCGATTGTTTATTGCGAACCGAGCGCAGGTGCTCTGCAAAGCAGTCCCCAAGCCTCCGCTTGGTTTGCCCGATGTAGAGGAGGCCACAACGGGAACAGCGGATGCAGTATACCACATTGGCAGATGTGCAGGTGAACATCTGCTTGATGTGGAAAGTCTTCTTGGGGCCTGGGATGGGGGTGAGGGAGGAGGTGTGGGGGCAGGTGTAGCACTTCCTGCGGTTGCAGGAAGGTGGGTGGGAGGAGGTGTATTCTAGGTAGCTGTGGGAGCCGGTGGGCTTGAAAATGATATCGGTTTCTGGGTGGTTATCGAAGATGGGGACAGAGAGGTCCAGTAAGGTGAGCGAGGTGTTAGAGATGGTCCAGGTAAACTTAAGGTTGGGGTGGAAGATGATGGTGAAGTGGATGTTTCCGGAGGGACCACTCTCTCCGTGACTCCCTTGTCTGCTCCACACTCCCCTCCGGTCCCACCACACCCGGCACTTTTCCCTGCAACCGCAGGAAGTGCTACACCTGCCCCCACACCTCCTCCCTCACCCCCATCCCAGGCCCTAAGGAGACTTTCCACATCAAGCAGATGTTCACCTGCACGTCTGCCAATGTGATATACTGCATCCGCTGTTCCCATTGTGGCCTCCTCTACATCGGGCAAACCAAGCGGAGGCTTGGAGACTGCTTTGCAGAACACCTGCGCTCGGTTCGCAATAAACAATCACACCTCCCAGTCGCGAACCATTTCAACTCCCCCTCCCATTCCTCAGACGACAGGTCCATCCTGGGCCTCCTCCAGTGCCACAACAACACCACCCGAAGGCTGCAGGAACAGCAAATCATATTCAGCCCGGGAACCCTGCAGCCCAATGGTATCAATGTGGATTTCACAAGCTTCAAAATCTCCCCTCCCCCTACTGCATCCCAAAACCAGTCCAGCTCGTCCCTGCCTCCCTAACCTGTTCTTCCTCTCACCTATCCCCTCCTCCCACCTCAAGCTGCACACCCATCTTCTACCTACTAACTTCATCCCACCCCCTTGACCTGTCCGTCCTCCCTGGACTGACCTATCTCCTCCCTCCCTCCCCAACTACATTCACCTTTACTGGCTCCATCCCCGCCTCTTTGACTTGTCTGTCTCTTCTCCACCTATCCTCTCCTCTATCCATCTTCTATCTGCCTCCCCCTCTCTCCTTATTTATTTCAGAACCCTCTTCCCCTCCCCCATTTCTGGTTCAGGGTCTAGGCCCGAAACGTCAAGCTTTCCTGCTCCTATGATGCTGCTTGGCCTGCTGTGTTCATCCAGCTCTACACCTTGTTACAATGGAATAATGGTTGCAGTTTCATAGAGATTAGAATTTCCTTCCAGATAAAAGCCTCCACAATTGATTCCAATCTCCCACTCCCCCATCAAAATACCATTCAATTGTTTGATTTTGTTGAATACCCCTTGAAAAACAGAAATACTGAACTGTAAGGTTCAAATTTGTAAACAGTGTATGGCACAGAATAAGAAAATAATTGCAGCAATGTCACAGACAACAAAAGATGGGAAAGAGTTAGAAGGATGAAGGTAAATACAGAATATAAAAGAAACAGTGTATAAAATGAAAAAAACCCAGAATCTTTGAAGAATAAGACAGAGAACTGACTAGATTTAGCATTGCTAGAAGTGGTCAGTAGGCATCAATTTTTGCACAGTAATTGATGTCTTCCGAATACACTTCACCCAGGCAATATCAGCTACATCTGCAGTGTATCATTTTCTCCAGCCACATAAAATTGATTTGAACTTTCCTTGCAGCATGTAAGAAATAAATCTTGCATAACTAGGTGCTGATTCTGATGCATTGTTGCCATGGTTAAGTGAGGAGAAGCCACAGTAAATAATGTGAATGGTGACACAATACCATGTTGAAAAAAAATTAATTTGACTAAAACAGAAAATAAAATTCCAAGAATGGTAAAGTGCATAGGCTGCAATAGATGTTGCTTTTCACTTGTGACAATATCAAACAATGACAACTGTTGCAGGAGCTTTAAGAGTTGGATTACAGTGAGATGTTCCAGTGGATTTCCTAATACAGTGATTCTACAAAAGTTAGATTAAAGTGGTAATATAAAAACAAAGGAATGTGGGTACTGCAAATCTACAATAAAAACTGAAAATGTTGCACATACTGAGCAGGTCAGTTGGTATTTATGGAGAGAAATGAAAGGTTAATGTTTCAGGTTGATGACCTTTCATCAGAACCTGCAATGGTTAGAAATGCATCAACTTATATGTAGGTGAAAGGAAGGAGGGCAGAAAATGAAAAAAGAGGAAGGTCTGTGATCAGGTATGTTGTGTTATAACGCATGGTCACCATATTAGTAAACCTTTAGGAGATATGCTTGTGGTATCATCATTGTATCATAGGATGTGACTTAAGCTTTAAGTACAAAGATCACATAGTCCATCTTATCTCACATCGCTAGAAGCATGGCATGCTACGGGAAGCCAGCTCCTTGTTGTAACCAAGAGTGAGAGAGGCTTTTCTCTTTAGAACAACGAAGGATGAGAGGTGACTTGATAGATGTGTACAAAATGATCAGAAGTATAGATAGAGTGGACAGCCAGAGATTTTTTCCTAGGGTGGAGGTAGCTATTATGAGGGGGACATAGTTTTAAAGTGAGTGGAGGTAGATATAGGGGAAACGTCAGTGGTAGGTTCTTTACTCAGAGAGTGGTAGGGGCATGGAATGCATTGCCGGAGAGGGTAGTGGAGTCGGCCTCATTTTGGGCATTTAAGCTTTTATTAGATAGGCATATGGATGATAGTATAAGGTAGGGGTGGAGGTTAGATAGACCTTCGGTTTAGGGTAAAAGTTTGGCACAACATCATGGGCCAAAGGACCTGTTCTGTGCTGTACTGTTCTATGCTCTATGTAACTAACACATTTGTGTCTTCAGTGTCTGGAAATGAATTGATTGTTATCTATATTTAAAAAACACTGCTGTATTCTTCAATACAACAATATCTGTGTCGACCCTCTTATAATATGGGGAAGGATATTAGCATTTTCTTATTCTTGGGATGTGAGTATTTCTGCCAATCCTTTTGACACATCATTTGCTTCTTCGCTCATCTCATTACCACTTTCTTTTATCTTTTATCTTTGCCCAATCTTCCCACCCTGATGTAATTTTTCCTCCAGCAAGGTATTTTACCTAATGTAGCAACTAGGGGAGGTGTGGTGTAGTGGTAACGTCACTGGATTGGTGATCCAGAATCCCTAGTTAATATTTTCTGCAATTCAAATCCCATCATTGTAGAATCTGAAATTTGATCTCAATTAAAAAAAATCTGGAATTAAAAGTCAAGCCCAACTGTGGCCATGTTACAAAACCCAAGATAGCAACAACTGCAGATGCTGGTGTCAGAGTCAATACATTGTGGAGCTGGAGGAATACAGCAGGTCAGGCAGTATTAGAGGAGCAGGAAAGTCGACATTTCGGGTCGGGACCCTTCTTCATCTAGTGGGCCTGAACCCATCTAGTTCATTGATGACCTTCAGGGTAGCCGAACTTCTGGACTATGTGTGACTCTTGGTTCATTCTTAAGTACCCTCTGGGTAATTAGGGATGGGCAATAAGTGCTGCCTAGCCAGTGACACCCTCATCCCATGAATTAATAAAGGAAAAAAAAAGAGATTTACCAGGATGTTGCTGTGAATGGAGGGTTTGAGTTATAGGGAGAGGCTGGGACTTTTTTTAGTGGATGTTGAGGGGTGACCTTATAGAAGTTTGTAAAATCATGAGGGGCACAGATAAGGTGAATGGCAGGTGTCTTTTCCTTAGGGTAAGGGACTTCAAGACAAAGGGGCATATTTTAAGGTGAGAGAAGAAAGTTTTAAAAATACATAAGGGGCAATTTTTTGTTTTACACAGTGAGTGATTGGTGCATGTAATGAACTTCCAGGGGAAGTGTTGGATGTGGGTACAGTTACAATAAGTGCTATACAACTCTATGACTGTATTTGTTTTCGTAGTGTAGAATCATACAAGACTGGAGATGACGAGTTTGGAGTTGAGAAGGCCACTTACTTCAGTGGGACGGTACCATATCTAAACCTCACTGTCTTCCCACTGTTCTAGGCAAGAAAGTTCATGGTTGATTTGCTGCCTGATTGCCAAATGAGGGCCTTAAGTGGCCAGTTCCTGATAACCTCTGTGACTGACCCAACTGCAAGTGGCTCAATGCCATGTAACATGCCTGACTGGTCAACCAGTGCAGGCAGTTTGTAGTTTGTTAACTGGTGGGGGCAGCGGTGATGAGGACAGGAATCCTTTATTCAAAGGCACTCAGCACCCTCTAGAGGGACAAGACTCAGGGAAGGTCTGCTGAGTGTCAAGCCCCTGCCCAAGTTTTAGAATTTTCTTTTTAGAATCCCTACAGTGTGGGAACAGGTCCTTCAGCCCAACAAGTCCACACCGACCCTTGGAGCATCCCACCCAGACCCATCCCCCTATAACCCACACACCCCTGAACATTATGGGCAATTTAGCATGGCCAATCCACCTGGCCTGCACATCTTTGGACTGTGGGAGGAAACCAGAGCACCCGAAGGAAACCCACGTAGACACAGGGAGAATGTGCAAACTCTGCACAGACAGTCACCTGAGGCTGGAATCGAACCCAGGTCCCTGGTGCTGGGAGGCTGCAGTGCTAACCATTGAGCCACTGGCCATTTTGACGCCTCTGCTCCTCTCTCTGCAACCTTCAACAACAGAACAGTTCCTCATAAATAATTTACCTTACACCTTGGTTTTCCTCAAGCCCATGTGTGCCTCTGGCAGCAATCGTGGCCTTCTTCAAGGGGCTATCAAGTGTGAGGGCTGTCAGTTTCTGATTAACCAGCAGCTGTCACTGGGTAAGACTTTCCCCCGGGGTCCTAATTCTAGGTGAAGTCTATCAGTGGCCTCACCAGTGCCTGATTGGCATCAGATTCTGCGAGCATTGCCTTAAAAAATCATGCCATCTCTTATTGGCTCTCTGGCTGGCTGATGAGATACACACCACCCCACCCACCCTAATCCCTAACCTCCTCCTCCTCAAGCATTTCATCATATGAAACTAAGATAAAATCCAATCCTTCAGTAAAATGCTAGAAATTTCAGATTCCTGTTCATTTTTCTTTATCCTACTGTCAGCTCAGTTTCTGGTTTGCTTAGTTGGCAGGATGGCGGGTTTGTGATGAAGAATGACGCTAACAGATGGGTCGAATTCCCACATTGTCTTTATGTCTTTATTGAACCTTTTTATTGGGGCATTGAATAATGCATCTGAGAGTAACGTTTCCTCATCTCTTTATTTTATCTGGAAAGGTAGGTGTATGGTTATGCCTAATGAATGAATGGCTAAAATGTGCAGAGAATAGCTTGGAAGAATGCAGATATGAATCCGTGCCTTACTTCTGTGTTTCTTGATTCTTGCTTTGAAAAGTATTCATGCTCACATTCCCCATATTGTGACAATGCATTCATATTGTCAGGAAAATGAACTTTCGGGGTGAGTGTTCAGCAGAGGCAAATTCAAAATCACTTACATGACATAAAATTATTTTTTTTCTGCAAGTGTGAAGACAGCCTAGAGCTGCTGGGTATTTTACATTCCTCCGTGACATTATTACTATTCTCTCTCACCTTCACTTCCCTCTATCCCTCCCATCTATAGTTTCTTCCCTCCCTTCCTTTTCTCCCTTCAGCTATTCTTTCCACTTCTACCCTTCTTCTTCTGTCTTCCTTCTTCACTCCATTTCTGCCTCTCTGCCTTATTCCTTATTCGGCTTGTATGGTAACACCCAGACCTGATCAATTGAAGGAATTTCTTGAAAACAATTTGGATTTAAAAGTACAGGCTTGTTGGGACTTAATTTAAACTCGCTCATACTGGATTTTATGCAGTGGCTGTAACTGTAATAATATCATAGGATCATGAAATTAGGAGCAGAACTAGGCTATTAGGCCTTCTTTCCCATTCAATGTTAAGAATGGAAAGGGACTGGTAAAATTATAAAGATCCATGTTACCGTGCTGCCACTGGCAAGTTTGCAGCAGCCTGTGAAGGCAGATGGCTTGCCTGTGGCATGGATGTTTGCAGTAAATTAACGACCCAATTTTACAGAATCATCAGCATTGTGCCTGGAGAGAAGGTTGTGAACATGAAAGGCAGTCCTGTACCCTGAACAATCCCAGCTAAGGGACTTGCCCTCTGATCAGTAGCACAGTCCCCCTTCACCGTTCTGAATTTATTACTTTTACTTACCTGTTCAAGGGCATCTCCATTTTGAATTGATTTATTTTTGAATTGATTTAAGTTTTGTTGTCACGTGTACTCAAGCTCAGGAGTACAGGAGTACAGTGAAAAGTGTATAATGTTGCCACACGCGGCACCATCTTAGGTACAAACGTACCTAGGTACAATTAGTAACACAGAGAACCAAAATTCTTAGTATAAGTAGAAAAATAAAGAAATAAAGTTGAAAGTTAACATGACAGTCCTTCCTAGTATTAAATGGAAAAATAAGGAATAAAGGTAAAAGTTCAACAGTCTTTCTTAAGTGCAATTGTCCTTGAAATTTCCTGATTGCCCTAGCAGTATTCACCGCACAGGATGCTAGATGCCATCCTTAACTGAAAAGCCAGTTGACTGGGCAAAAAATTAGGCGGCCTTGTGCAATATAATCACCAAGCTGGTCTCACTGCCAACAAGTGTGGACTCAGTACCACCTATTTGGGCTGGTGATGGTGCCCCAACGTTTGCAGAAAAGTTCATCTTAAGTGTCCTGCAATGTATAATGGCTCCAAACCAAAACTTCACAAGAGACAGAAGTTGGTTTTAACATAATTGTTTGGTTTGCTCAGTTCTTTGTAATATATTTGTCACTGACCATTTTGGAAAATTAACTAAAGAAACTGCTCATGTGTGGGATCAGTACTGATATGGATCATTTGGCTCCGGTGTACATTGTAATTTCAATGTGTTTTTATGCCTACTCAATTCCAAAAATGTTTAAATTCTCTGGTTATCAATATTATTCTGTACTTTTGCCATCTATGATTCATCCAGCTGACATGGAGCTTAAAACACAACCAGCTATTAAGGTGGCAATGTTCTGTTCAATGTTCAAGTGGAACAACGATTCTAATTACAAACGTGTGCGACGCAATAGCACTGTTAACCAGTTCTAATTTCAATTAGGTGTAGAGTACTGGTGATGTAGCACATCTCCAAAATGTTCAAGTTTAATTTAAAATCATTCGATTGTAGAATTGAATTATCATAACAAAAACACAGTGCAATGGAATATTGTTAAAAAAAACTTATTTACAAATCAATTTAGATCTGAAAAAAAGATTTCAGAAACAGTGGCCCCCATTATCCTAAATTACCCTTAAATCAATCAAAGCAAAATCTTCAGGCCTTCCAGTCAATTGGTGAACAAATGTTCTCATTTTGCTGAGTTCTTTTCATGGAAGATTTTGCAGATATATATTGATCAACTTAAAGTAATCGAGCTCTAACCGTAGCTGTGCAACATGGCTGATCATGGAATAGGTTGTTCTGACAAATTGGCTAAATGGTTTTGCCCACTGAATTGCGCACTGAAGTGTGTTTTCTCACAAACACATTGCTTGCCCGATATTTATTTTTCTTTAAAAACCAGAGGAACTGCAAAAGCTCTAAATCAGAAACAAAAACAGAAGTTACTGGAAAAGCTCAACAGGTCTGGCAGCACCTATGAAGAGAAATCAGAGTTAATATTTCGGGTCCAGGAACTCTTCCTCTTTTCTGAGGAAGGGTCACCAGACCCAAAACATTAACTCCGATTTCTCTTCACGGATGCTGCCAGACCTGAGATAACAAGGTGTGGGGCTGGATGAACACAGCAGGCCAAGCAGCATCATAGGAGCAGGAAA